>CM067359.1:47367073-47442317 GCA_034401795.1 Chaetoderma sp. LZ-2023a
ACGACACGACGATGTTGTACGTTGGTGGGATAGAATAAGATTACAAATAATGTTTAACTTTTTTCTGCCATACTGTTAGTCTATATTTCACATACGCGAAGTCCCAATAGTTTCAGCAAATTAATCTACACCAATTTTCTTTTAAATACCGTCTTCGACCCCGTATACGAACATAGCGTGAGGCCCGCGACAGCATAACGCTGCTGTTCATAAACCCACGTGGCAGGGCCAGCGTTAAATTTGAAATTGTATTCGGTACTAAAACGTGTCCGTAGGGTTAATTAGTATTATTTTCTTCAACAGAGGTTAACTTTTCTACCCACAAAAGATATATATATATATATATATGTATGTGTGTGTGTGTGTGCGTTTAAAAGTGAAATTCAGGAATTCTTATTTGAACAGGGTTTTTTCTCTGTCCAAACGCCTATTTTTGTTTGAGTCATATAGTTCAACTCTCGCTATTGTCCAGTGAATAGAAATATTGTACGCGTTAATAGTAAGGTTTCTATGGTTCAGTGTCTTAAATTCAAAACGACTACCCAGGAAAGCTGTTGAATATTTTGAAACTAATTTAACTGGAGCATATTGCTGGCAATTACCCTGATATATCAGTGTCTCAATTTTACGACAACTATACAGGAAAGCTGTTGAATATTTTGAGACTAATTTGACTGGACGCTGTTGCTGCCATAGTTTCAAAATATTCAACAGAATATTCCTTAAATCATAAATAATTTCTCGTTTCAAGTCTGTAAGGGTGTAAATAATAAGTTATAAACAGGTGGCCGTTTTAAAATCAATGTTGCTATAAGCCGTTGCTGTCTACGCACCATCATTCAACAACATTACCTTAAAAACCTACCTCAAGCTTCCATTCGTATCTATGCAATAACTTGACATTTTACAGAGCACAAGAGGTTTCAAAACATGCAATAATAGGAGATGTACGTAGCGATTGCCTATTGATGCATTTCGGTAAGTCTTTAATTATAAAATTTATCAAATTTTGTTTGTGTTTGATGTTAATTTTTTTGTTTTCTGTTAACGATTCCTTCGTTCATAGTGAGGTTTACACATGCTTAACGCGTTTGAATTCAGAATTTGCTTTTCAAGGCTCTTTAAATTGATTGGTTTTTAGCAAATTTGACTTGACAATGTTTAGATTTAGCAACACTCTTGCAAAATTCCAGGAAAACCTATGTATTTTCACACACCGTGTACCTTGAAAGTGCATAATAACATAACATTTATCTCTTTAAACGTAAAAAACCCCATTCAAGACACATTTTTTTAATTCGCCAATGCGATGACTGGATCCGCTATCGATCCCGCCATTTCAGGGGTAAAATTTCAAAAGATCGTGTTCTCTTGGTCTGTGAATGTATATTCCTCAAGACCACTGCCAAGACCAATTTTGGGCGGTTTTAACATAAAGGGTTAAAATGTATATAGAAATGGTATCGTGTCTGCACAGAATCGTAAATGATCCCAAAGTCCTTAAAAGTGAAACCCAGAAATAACTTAACACGTTTCCAAAATCATAATAAAACCTACTGCTGAATAGTTTGGATTTATTTTGATTGGAAGTCATTGCTGCCCAACAGAACATTTCTTACAGGTGTTCAAAATTTCGTTTCTGTGTTTTGTTTTGTAAACAGGTTAGCTTATTTATGAACCTCACTAAGACGCTCTCCTACTCGAGAGAACATGGCCGGCGTATGTGGTATTAACTCTTTTAACCCAACAGGCCAGTTTCCAAAACTCTTTTACAATTTAATAAATATTGAAACTAATTTTACATGGAGATATTGTTGCTATAAGCAGTAACGGCTCTTATCCTATTAGTACCAAAATGTTCAACAGCTTACCTGGAGTTACCTTGAAATTGAGATTCTGGGATTCCAGGGTTCAAACGGTTAAGACAAGATCGAGTGACTCCCAAAAGGCAAATTTCTTGCTAGGATCCGCCCATTTCTTGCTCAGCTCCGCCCATTTATTGCTAAGCTCCGCCCATTTCTAGCTAAGCTCCGCCCAGTTCTTGCTCAGCTCCGCCCATTTCTTGCTCAGCTCCGCCCATTTCTTATTTCTTGCTCAGCTCCGCCCATTTCTTGCTCAGCTGCGCCCATTTCTTGCTCAGCTCCGCCCATTTCTTATTTCTTGCTAAGCTCCGCCAATTTCTTGCAAAGCTCCGCCATTTCTTGCTCAGCTCCGCCCATTTCTTATTTCTTGCTAAGCTCCACCCATTTCTTGCTAAGCTCCGCCCATTTCTTATTTCTTGCTAAGCTCCGCCCATTTCTTGCTAAGCTCCGCCCATTTTTTGCTCAGCTCCGCCCATTTCTTGCTCGGCTCTGCTCATTTCTTGCTCAGCTTCGCCCATTTCTTCCTAAGCTCCGCCCATTTTATACACGCTTATGAATCGATTTTAACGCTGAATCCTGAATTCCAAGAATCTCAATGGCGAGATATTTATACAGCCAAGCTGTTTAATATTTTGAAACTGATTTGACTTGCGGTGTTGCTGCCGATTAGATTGTAAATTCACCAAAATAAATGCAATTCAGACGTTTTTACTGCCGGATTTTTTTCCCCTCGTGCTGGACGTAATCATTTGATTGTGACGTCAGCTAACAAGTGGCGTGCTTTTTGATTATGACATCAGATACTTGAACGACAGATCAGATCACTCCATTTCTAGCTATGCCCCGCCCATTCCTAGCTTTTCTCCGCCCATTTCTAGCTATGCGCCGCCCATTTCTAGCCAAATGCGCCCACCTTTACGCGTTTTTGATTTTTCGATTTGAAACTTTGAAACCTGAATTTCAAGTTAACTATACAGGTAAGCTGTTCAATATTTTGAGACTAATATGACTGCCTATAGCAGCAATAGCTACCAGTAAATTTAGGTTCAAAATATCAAATATAACGTTTATTAAGTTGTAAATTCATCAAAGACACACAATTCATACACGTATTTGTTTATGACGTCAGATGCTTGAGTAACAGATCGTATTTATCTATTATTCATATTCTATTAATCTTTTCTCGATGAACTCTTTCCCACAGATTTATACATTAAATTTTTCTATTTTATTCTTGTCACGAATTTCGTAAATAAAATTCAGAAAACGTCAACGAAATCGGCTGAACATCGGAGATAATTACTGACGATCCATCCGCAGAAATTATAATACAGAGTTATTCATCTTGGCTGTCTCAAAACGAGATATAGGAAGAATGGCGAATTATGAATCAATCATACACACACTTGTATTAACAGCACCTCAAACATACTTAATCAATCCTCCAACGGTAAAAATGTTAGGTTTTTTGCTCAGTGAATGTCTATCTGTAGAGCAAGAAGAGAATATTTCGTGTGACCATTGCAGAGTTAATTGTCAAGAACATACAAATTTGTCCTTACAGTGTCCATTTACAGGCCAAGTAAAGAGTATTTTCAAAAGTTTACCACTGGAATGGCTGGCTCGGGTTTTTTTAATACTCTTCTCTCGGCCTGCAAATGGACACTTCGTGAGAAGTGCTGCAGATCGCGTATCGGCCCTCTTGACCACTAAAGTGTTTAAAGGTTGACACAAGAGGAGTGGATAGAATACATTGTGACGGATTAATGGCAGATGTACCTATCGGTATGTGGCGGATTAACTGATGGCAGATGTACCTATCGGTGTGTGACGGATTAACTGATGGCAGATGTGCCTATCGTGTGTGTAAATGGATTAGAATGATATAATACGTGTACTAAGTATGGGATTTGTTGGTTCATACTATTCAACGGTATTTTTAAGAGTGGCATTTTCCAGAAAACATGGTCTGAGGGTATTTTGGTACCCTTGCATAAAAAGGGAAATATAAGTACAATTGGAAAATTATTTACAAAAGTTTTTAGCAACAGTCTAAATACATGGGCAGAGGAAAATGGTAAATATGTAGAAGCGCAGGCGGGATTTAGGGCGGGGCTAGGTACTGTAGACAATCTATTTGTTCTAAACGGTTTAATCATCTGATAAATAAAGGAAAAAACTGTATTGTATTTTTATTGATTTCACCGAAGCGTTTGATTATGTAGTGCGAGATTATTTATGGTATAAATTGTTAAAATTGGGAGTAGAGGGCAATATGATAAACATTCTTATGTCAATGTATGAAACGGTTAAGACGTCTGTGAGAGTAAATTCTACATTATCTGGAAATTTTGAAAGCAAACCCGGGGTGAGGCAAGAGGAACGTCTGTCACCGTTCCTATTTGCGATGTACTTTAAATGATTTAGAAAGCAAGCTACTTAGAAAAGGTTTCGATGGTATTGATTTAGTGTTTTTAATGTTGTTCCTAATTCTGTATGCTGATGACATCATATTACTGTCTGAAAGTAGGGCCGATCTACAAAATGGGTTAGACAGACTCTCTGAATACTGCAAGCAATGGTGTCTAACGATAGATATTGAAAAAACAAAGGCTATGGTTTTTAGACGAGGGGGACGATTGAAACGAGATGATAAATGGCACTACAACGGAATCGAAATAGAAATAGTGACCCACTTTAAATATTTAGGCTTGGTCTTTACCACCACTGGCTCATTCACAGAAGCACAAAAATGTCTAGCTGACCAAGGGTAAAAAGCCATTTTCTCAATGCAAAGGTTATGTAGCAAATTTATTGGATTAACACCTGGCCATTATTGTAAACTCTGATAAATTAGTAGCCCCTGCACTGTCATATGGCTGCGAGATTTGGGGATGTCATCAAGCATATGATATAGAAAAATGCCACCTTAGATTTTGCAAAGAAACAGTTACACGTAAAACAGTCCACGCCAAATGACATTATCTACCATGAGTTTGGAAGACTTCCACTTCGTGTTTCAAGAGAGATAAGATAAATATTGGTTTAAGATTTTAGATTTTGGGAATAATAGGATAGCGAAGTGTTTATATATGGCACTGTACAATGACTGCATTGTAAATAATGAATGTAAAAATTGGGTTTCACAGTTTAGAGATATGTTATGTTTATCTGGTTTTAATTACATTTGGGAATCGGAATGTCAATATATGGACAGAAATTATTTTATTACGTTATACAAACAAAGGTCTTTAGACATGTTCCTACAAGAGTGGAGGGGGGGGGGGCGACTCGAATTAAGCAATAAAACTTGTTGTATAAACATATTTCTGACGAATTTACATACAAATGTTATTTAGATAAGGTAAAGATAGAAAACATCGGCTAGCTTTAAGTGGAATTCGAACTGGATCTCATAGACTTCATGTAGAAACGGGTAGATGGCACAAACCAATTTCAACTCCACTAAGTGAATGAAAATGCCCTTTCTGTAACGATATTGAGGACGAGTTTCATTTTATTATTTTATGTCCAATGTATTTAGATTTGAGGAAAAGGTATATCAAAATGTATTAGTGGTTTCGCCCAAATGTTTATAAACTATCACAGCTATTGCAGTCCACTAACGGCAATGTTTTAAAGAAACTGGCAGCATATGTTTACCGTGCATTCCTGGAGCGCGACGAACTCAACGAATGAGCATTTTCTCCCAAAATTTTGACAACGCACTGGCATTATCTTGAGAATCACTTCGTAGGATAGTGTAGCGTCATGGGAGGGGAATTTGTATGCGTCAGGGTGAATGGGTAGGGGTGCGACTTAAACTAGTGCGTGCGTGCGTGCGTGCGTGCGTGCGTGCGTGCGGGCGGGCGGGCGGGCGGGCGGGCGGGCGGGCGGGCGGGCGGGCGGGCGGGCGTTCGTGCGTGCGTGCGGGCGTGCGGGCGTGCGTGCGTGCGTGCGTGCGTGCGTGCGTGCGTGCGTGCGTGCGTGCGTGCGTGCGTGTGTATGTGTATGTGTATGTGTGCATACATGTGCATGCGTGCGTGTGTTTGCGTGCGTGTGTTTTTGTGTACGGGATGCGTGGAGTGGGGAGTGAGTATAAGTGAGAGTGCTTGATACTGAAAATGAGAACATAAATTGGTCATTTAATCTGTATAATTAATTTCACAATGTTACCAAATTGTGAATTTATTACTCTGCACGTCACGGGTCCCTTTAAGATGGCACGATGAAATAAACGTAACACCTTCGACAATCAGATTGGTTTCAAAACATTCAATATCATTTTAATTTATCACGGAAATAAGAATACAGTAAGCATACACACATGCAAACATACATACAATTCGTACACTATATAGTATAAGAAGAATAAATTGAGCAGGTCACCAGTCAAATTAGTTTCAAACATTCAACAGCTATTAGGTTATTAGTTTATTAACAGCATACAATTCGCACACTTGGGGATGCTACAAGGACAATAGACACTGAGAATCTTCGGCAGGCAAATTAGTTTCAAAATATTCAACATTTATTAACCTGTAAACTTCGCGCAATTTATATATTTACATTGATGTTTATATTATATATTATTTACAATGATTATATATATATATATATATATATATATATATATATATATATATATATATATATATATATATATATATATATATATATATATATATATATATATATATAATATATATATATATATATATATATATATATATATATATATATATATATATTATATATATATATATATATATATATATATATATATATATATTTATATATATATATATATATATATATATATATATATATATATATATATATATATATATATATATATATATATATATATATATATATATAAATATATATATATATAAATGTATGAGTGTATATGCAAGCATTTATGTAAGTGAATGTCGGTGTGTTGTGTATGCATGGGTGTACGACGGTAGGTCGGTGGGTGGGTGCGTGTGTGCGTGTGTGCGTGTGTGCGTGTGCGCGCCCGTGTGTGTGTGTGCGCGTGCGTGCGTGCGTGCGTGTGTGTGTGTGTGTGTGTGTGTGTGTGCGCGCGCGCACGCCTGCACGCGCGTGCCCGTGGGTCTGTGTGTGCGTGCGTGCGTGCGTGCGTGTGTGTGTGCACGTGTGTGCGAGTCTGTACATACATATGTTTTCCTAGTCATCCGCCAATAATAATTGTATCACTGTACACTCAAGGACCGATGGCATATTGTACAAATAAACTATCCATAAACTATAACGATAACGATATTATGGAATAATCAGTGTCCTATAGATAAAATTACCTCCTTAAAGCCTATAATCCTTGAAATCAGCACAACTCAATATGAAACTGTTCAATGTGTGTTTGTTTCAAAACCGTTGCTGTCGAACACAGTAACTGCTTTATCAAGAAATTGTTTAAAATAGCCACGATAGTGATTGTTTCACCACCTGTAAATCTAAAATTACCAAACAAATTTCAGATGAATTGTTTTCAAATTATTCAGTAGTTGTGCAATTGAAATATATTGAAACGAATTTCAGCAACGATTAGAACATCTATTTCTTTTTAAATTATGGCCAATCTAAATAGCCGCCATATCAAATTTAAAGTACTTAAATTCGTCCGGGGGGGGGGGGGGGGTTGCAATTTCCGGTAAAAATTATTGCGGCAAAACCCCGGATAGCGCAGCTTACTGGCCGATGCTTGGCCGACAACAGGTCGATACTCACTGTATCATCCTGGTATATGCCCAACATCGGCCCAGTAAGCCGCATTATCTGAGGCTGCATTAAAAAAGTGTATTTCTGTTGAATTGAGTATCATCGTTCGTTAAATACCTAAACGCAAGGGCAAATATGAGTTAATACCCAGTCACGATTGCCAGAAACTGGTTTTTATTCATTTTGTCACGTGGTCCTACGTTTTTGTCAGCATTGTCAGAAATATCCCGCCCGCCCAGAACTAGCTAACGTCCACCCACACGTCGCCGTATTGGGGGTGATCGATCCCCGAATGCCCTAGCTATCAATTTCCTGAAAACTATACAGGGAAGCTGTTGAATATTTTGTAACTAATTTGACTGGGTGGTATGGCAGCAACAGCACCATGTCAAATTAGTTTTAAAATATTCAACAGAATATTTATTAAATAGTAAAGGCATACAATTTGTACAACAACGCATAGTCCGTCTTCAAATATGCGTTCGTGACGTACTTATCGACATCATTCATGACGTCATTCATTATGATGTCATTCTACATATCACGTAGTTGATTATGACGTCATATGATGGGTGGATACTCTGGAAAGGTGAATTAGGGCATGAATTTCAGGCATGCAGACGGTAGAAAGTAAATTGACTCAACCCCTTGACGTCACGTGTGTACTTAATAACATTTGCTATGTTATAAGAAAGAACGGTTAGTTACAGAGCTTAAACCATGTTCGTTCAGCGAGACCACCCAGACTATGTGTCTTTTGCCCCCCTCTTACCCTGTTACACTTAACACTTTAACACTCATATCAGCCAAAACGGCTTCTGCAGTGGTCTTGAGAAATGTCCATTTGCAGACCAAGAGAAGAATATATATTTTTTAATTTACCACTGGAATGACTGACTCGGTTATCGAGCCAGTCATTCCAGTGATAAATTCCTAAAAATTGTCTTCTCTTGGTCTGCAAAATTCGAAATTTAGAAATTAGAATGTGGCATATTAAAAGCTCAGGCAGAACAGAAAATACGTACTGCATCTGCTTGGACATTATGCCTATAGGCCTTGGGCATTATTCCTATAGGCCTTGAACATTAGACCTATAGGCCTTGGACATTATACCTATTGGCCTTGGACATTATGCCTATAGGCCTTGGACATTATACCTATAGGCCTTGGACATTATACCTATAGGCCTTGGACATTATTCCAATATGGCATCTGTAACTACACTACTGTACCTCTCGTGTAACTCGGTAGAGCTGGAGAATAAAGTCATTCATTCATATATCTTATTTAAATCTTTTTGACTGATTAAAAATGTTATTCATTGTCTCTCTTATCAAACGATGATTGTTTGGTAGAAGTATGGATAACGCAAGTTAAACACGCGCACGCACGCACTTGCCCACGTACGCACGTGCTCAGGTGCTTAATCACGTCCACGTTCACCTGCGCAGAGGTAATCAGACACGCACGCACTTTGTACTAGTTTCCGAGAATGCTACTCGCGAACAAACATAGCCCCCCCCCCCCCCACCCCAACCCCCCCCCCCCACCCCCCTAACCAACGTATACGCATCATGGGGCTGTGTCTGTATGTGAATGAATGTGTGTTTAGAAAATAATATTAGCGACAGTGTAATGTGGCATGTGATAGGCTTTGGTTATCGTAGAATTGTTGTCACGGTTGTATACTAAGCTGCGTCGAATTGTTCCCTTCCCCACCTCCATACACCACCCTACACACACCAACATTACACTGATCTGATACCAGTCTTGCATATATGTATAATAGAGGTATCCATTTCTAGCTATGCTCCGCCCATTTCTAGCTAAGCTCCTCCCACCTTTTACGCATGTCGGGATCGATTTTATTAATATACTTTGAAACCTGAATTCTCAGAATCCCATTTTCGTGGGATGTAATCTGTTGTATATTTTGAAACTAATTTGACTGGATGTTCTGAACTTCTTGCTGCCGATGGTAGCAACAACGCCCAGTCAAATTAGATTCAAAATATTCCACAGTATTAAATAATAAATCCATCAAAGACATACAATTCGTACACTTGAGGGAGTATTCCAGCTCCGTCGATTATGGTTGTGACGTCAGCCTACATGTGATGTAATTGAATATAGCGTCATATACTGGAGTTACAGATCGGATCCATTCATTATTACCCGCGTTATCAGTCATGGAATAAACCTAGCCACGATGGCCGTGTGCAGTCAGCCAAGAACTGGGATTGCCACAAAATATATACCCGTTCCGGTACTTAGAACGCCCTACCGGAACTGGTTGCTTTTTTGTCTATGTTGCGGGATGACTGTGGGAGGGCTAAGATTTCTTCGTGACTTAATCACTTCCGATCTAGATCTGTCTTTCGCACAAACGAGGGGAGGAGTAGGCTCTGCTGCGCATGACAATCCCTCCTCTATAAAAGCTAGACCATCCACATAATGATTTCTGCTATCGGATTACGTGTACGTGTTTAACATTTGCTCACACATATCTGATGATAAAAAGAAATATTTACATTCATTTAGTTGTAAAATTCTCGTTTAACCAGAAAGTCAAATCCGGGTTTAGCACAGCTAAGATGATTTCTATCAAAATATTAAACACGTTTGTGTCTACGTGTGTGGGCGTGGGTTCGCGCGTACTTGGGTTCGCTCGCATCATGTGCTTGCTTGCTGGCGTGCGTGCGTGCGTACGCCCATCCGCGCGTACGAGCGTCTAAGCGTGCGGTGCTCTTGGCAAACAGTAATACCGTTACAGTTCAAGCCATTTTTTCTATTTCTACACCTTTTCGTACCACAGCCATTCTTACAACTGCATATCAGATAGTATCAAGATGTTCAGATGGTATAGTAGGCATGCCACTCTCTATCGGAAACAAGTTACCATCCACAACAGGTTATCCCAAGCCACCTGTATCCATATCAGCACTTGACACATATCACTTCATTATCTGGATTTATCACAAAAATGTTTATATCGTAGTAGGTTGAGTCCTTCTTCTTAGGACCCGCCCTACAACTCTCTCTCTCTCTCTCTCTCTCTCTCTCTCTCTCTCTCTCTCTCTCTCTCTCTCTCTCTCTTTCTCTCCATCCCTCTCTCCCCTCCCTCCCCCTCTCCCCCTCACTCTCCCTCTCCCTCTACATTCTCTCTATCTCCCTCACTCTCCCTCTCCCTCCCTCTGCCTCTCCACCTCTCTCCCTCTCTCTATATCTCTCCCTCCCCTCCCTCCCTCACCCCCCCCCTCTCTCTCTCTCTCTCTCTCTCTCTCTCTCTCCATCCACCTCTCATCTATCTATCGCTCTCTCTCCCCTCCGCCCTCCCTCCCTCACCCACCTCTCTCCCCTCCCCACTCTCCCCTCACTCTTCCTCTCTCTCTCTCTCTCTCTCTCTCTCTCTCTCTCTCTCTCTCTCTCTCTCTCTCTCTCTCTCTCTCTCACGCACAGAAATAGAATGAGCTTTCTTCACAGCAAGAACCTTTCTAAGTCTAAACATGTGAGATGTTATGCCACACTCGAGAATTACATACATAAAGAGAATATTTACATACAGCATAACCAAGCCAAAGTCACGTACATAAAGTATACGTCACGTTCTCTTATGTTTTGAGGTCTACTTTGGTCCTAGTGCACGCAACAATAGAGTCGAATTCATTTCACCAAGATATAACAGAAGAAAAAACAAGTCAGCATCATCTCCAACCAACACAGTATTTTATTCCTAGCAGCAAGGACAGCATTTTGAACTATTTGGATAACTGCATCATCCTTTGCATGATTTGTTATGATGCCAGTTCTGTCAAGTTTGTGGTTGAGATACTGAAGGAATCTCTGATTGTTGGTCGTGTGGTTTAGTAAAACACCCTTCTTACCCTGAATACTCGTATGGCCAGTGAAAGATACGGTAACACTTTAATCACATCCATTTGCCCTGAAATTCGTAACATCATTTCTCATTTCATTACATTTATTTATTTACCCCTAAGCCACGTCATGGTACAAGGGCAACAAGGAATACAATATTTATATTTCGGTTCATATGTTTAAAAATAGCATCTAAAGATTTACAGCGAGATGGTTATTTTGCTATGTTGCGAACAAAATTACTATCTCTTTGTAAGTTTTTACACCTTGTGGTGTGGTCCGTGTAATTATCAAAGACAACATCAGTTGTACCATATGTATCTGTAACGTACTTCACATACTATTACTTTTACTCAAATGTCTAACCTATTGGCCAAGAAATGTGATGTAGAAGTGCTACGCCATCAATAATATACTCTACCTCACCACGATGTTTTCGCTGCTCCTCGACCATCACTTTCGACATGACGTCTTCTAAAGCTGCCTTATCAGCCTTCAAATGAACCGATACCGATTCAAACAAGGCTCCTGACTATGCACACAGTTCATAGTTTAGCAGCGATGACATATCATCTCAGCGTTTGTCAATAAACAGCAACCTCTGTGGACAAAGTAACTATTTCATCGTCCACCTTGATTGGCCGTAACGTCAGTGTAACTGCTTGGTCCTTCTTCCTGAATGTATAAGCTTCAAAAGACTTTCCAAGCACAGACGCAAGGATGGCTTCTCCGATCTCTGTTGACTTTCCAACATTGCCTGCTTTTTTATCTCTAGCTCACCTCTATCATGACTGACTCTTGATAAATCTTCATGTTGCCCTGTGTGTTGTTAACTAGATTCATACATCTGAATTTTGGTATCTCTTCTTTGATGCTTGCATATACGACCCTGAAGAAGATCTACACTAAACGCAGAGTCTCTGACACTCCAGTTGCACGTATTAGACCACCACGTGTCTTCGCACTAGCCATTACTGTTTGCCCAATAATGACGTGTGTCGAGACACAAGTCCAGTACCTCTCATTGTCACTGATTCTGTTATGTGATAGCCATCTTCAAATTCCCGGTTGCTATATGGATGTTCGGCAGTTCGGCCATTGTTTGTTGGTAGATATATGGACATTTTGCATACAGGATATGCCGCGATCCTGAATAAAATACAGGATCATATCCATGTATTCACAATTTTCCCAATTCTGAGAGTTTTAACAACCCTGATATGCTACCAGAGAGCAGAAACACATTTCATATACATGGCCGCCATGTACTTGTGTTTATGCGAATTATGCAGTTCCACCGCCGGTATCGTTTGGGACGTTCCGTATGTTGTTGTGGGGACCTCAACGAAATGAATTGTACTAAAATAAATTATGTTTGAGGTTTAACTCTATTTGTCCCAGAGCAATCCAACATTGCTGCACGTTGCATCATGGGAAACGTACCCTTCCTGTCTTTTTTAAAACTATTAATCCGCCGATCAATGATCTGTCTGGCCAAAAGATACATTTGTATGAGACAGTCTATTTATCACCGATAGATGATGTACATCTATGGCGGCTGAGCCGCGAAAGACAGTCCTAGATAGACTGCCACTGCAAACACCTCCGTAGTATAGCCCAACATTGCTGGCTGGCCAGCATAATCTCTAATGCCGTACTATATTCTATGTTTGACCATGTTCTGTGAAAGCTAGGTACCACAGTCACAGAACACGGCACATCATTTACGCATATCTCAATGGACATTTCCACTTTATCCATCTATCACAAGGGTGTAGACAAGTTCTGAAATTTCCCCGGAAAGATTTAAAATATAGATGCTCTCAGATGGCAAGCCACCCCCACCACCCTCAAGCCCGCACCCCCTTGTCTACGACCTTGCATCATATGACGTCATAATTAACTAAGTGACGTGTAGAATGACATCATAATCAATGAATGGCGTAGATAAGTACGCCACGAACGCATAATTGAAGACGGACTAAGCATTGTTGTAGGAATTGTACGTCTTTAATACCTAATGAATATTATGTTGAATACTTTGAAACTAATTTGACTGTGTCTGTTGCTGCCATAGTAGGCTGCAACAGCACCCAGTCAAATTAGTTACAAAATATCCAACAGTTTACCTGCATAGTTTTCAGGAAATTGATAGTCAGGGCATTCGGGCATCGCTCAATCCCAAGACGGCGAAGTGTGGGTAGAGCTTAGCTAGAGGTGGGTGGGGCATAGCTAAAACTGGAAAAGTCCATTGGACTGAGGTTTAGAGAGTTTAATATAAGATTTTACTGAATGTGACAAATTTGATACGAAATGGCAATGAAATTGAGACTCTATTTATCTCATAAAATATTATGTCTACTATCCAATGTTACTCTATGCCACACACACACACAGCTGCGCAGACGCTGTATGCGCTCAACGTATACTTGTGTCAGTAGTAATCTCCAAGAACTGGGATTTCCACAAAATGGGAATTGACATGTCAAGAGTCTTCGACACAATTAAACGCTCAAAGATCCTAGATGTACTGCCCCAGGTCAGCTGCAATGAAGACGAGCTGCGACTAGTCAGACTACTAGTTGCAGAGACCAAGCTGAGAGTCCGGGTCAAGACAGCGAAGTCAGCGGAGTTTGAGATATCAATTGGTTCCCAACAGAGAGATGGACTATCCCCTGTGCTTTTCACTTGTTATCTTGCTGCTGCATTGAGATCTGTTCGCGGAAATTCCACAAGAGCTCCCAACAAGTGTATATACTAGGTATGCCACTAGAGATGGGATATGCCGGCGATGTGGACATCATAGATGATGAAAATAAACCCATTGACGAACTACGCTCTATAACTGCAAGCAAACTAAAAGCTGAGAATCTCTATGAATTAATCGAAAACAGAGTTCATCCACATATGCCTATCGACAAAGCATGAAACTAAAGAAAATGACGATCCACTGGCAGTGAACCATGGAAGAACAGTCAAATCCTGTGCTACTGCTCTGCGGTACTGCTGACATTCCTGCACGCTGCGTCAAGGGGAAGATAGCTTTCCAGTCCTTCTGGAAGCTATGGATCTGCAGATCAAAGATTCCCTTGATAAAAGACTACGTTTATACAACGCACACCGCGTATCCGTGACACTATATAGCTGTAGCAGCTGGGGAGGTTCAAAGGCAGCTCTAGACAAACTTGATGCCTGCCAGCGCAAACACCTATGCACGCACCATTATTGGACACCGATGGCCAGACAGCATAATCTCAAATTATGCACTATACAAGATGTGTAATACATCGCTGCTGTTCGTAAAAGTCGCCCAGTAAAAATGGTCCATGTTTGGTCATGTGCTACGGATGCACCAGCACAGAGACCCTTGTAATTCGCCCTACTAGGAGCCAAGAAATGTAAAACCGTGCTGCGAGGTGACCTCAAGAAAACATGACTCGGTACAGTCAGATCAAGAATGGACCTGAGGAAGCTAAGGATCTTGGCTGAGGACAACACACAGCGCATGGGCAAAAGCGAGGAAGGACTGATTGCAGCTGTAGGATGTTTCGACCACTACAACTGCCCGATACATTAAACATACATATCATGTTTAATTTACACGTCGATTCAGCTCATGTATTCTTGCCATGTTATTTTTCTTTGTTTTTCTCTGTTACGCTTTACTCCTGAGAGTTCTGAACAATTTGCAACAAACTATAGAAAGAAGCGCAGCATCCTGTTATTGGTCTTTTCACGCAGTAACTCTTGACCACGCAATCGCTTATTGCCATATATGGGGATGGCCAGTAATCTTCACTATGGCACAGGTGCGGACAAAATGGCCTTACCATACTACTCTTGCCGCTGTAATACTTATGACTATTTGATCATTTACGTTTCTCATTCTGGTGTCTGCAATCGGAAGCATACTTTATTTGAACTAATTACGAAAACTTGTGAATAGCCGTATGCATAAAGCAACAATTGACATCAGATTTGTTTCAAATATTCACCTTAGTTTTAACTACGCTCTGTCTCCTGATACTATTTGCTATTATAGCAATTATAGCATACGACATTTCATAGAATGACATTGGCGTGACAGATATTCGCGCTCTTGCGGTTTTTTGTTTCTATTCATCATGCTCTAAATGCCGCCATCAGAGCCATCATTATAGGCAGACGATACATCATCATATATGCGTCTCTATTACGGCCTTCGATTGCGCGAACTATGCCACCATACATCTAACCTCGCCCGCCATGTGTTGTATCTATGCGTTTGAGTATGCGCACGGACCTCGCTCACTAATCGGTCGCGGCATAATATGCTTGTGAATGAAAGGCAGTTGGGTTGAATGAAGTTCACTACCGGACATTGGTGTGTGTATGTGTATGTGTTTAACAGAGGTTCACTCTGTATTTTCTTACCATTCACACATTTTTTTCTAATGGTAACATAAGTCGCTATGATATGCAGCTTTGCTAGTGGCTACTCGTGGTGGCTTGTCGGCGTGGGTGTTATAGTTTATGAATAACGTTCAGCCTTAAAGCGTGGTTAATATCCAATTTTAAATAAAATACGGTGTAGTGTCGACATCGCGCACTTGTACAATACATAGTTAATACTATACGGATAATATTAATATCAATTTGACTGCGATAGCAACGATTTTCACTCAAATTAATCATGGAATAACTATCAGCGTTCCTGTTTTTATTCCGCGTGGCCACAAAATGGCGTTTATTTAATCCATTTACGCGTAAAATCAGAGTATATCAATTTCAATACGACGATACAGGAAGGTTGTTGAATATTTTGAAACAAATTTAACGGGGAGCTGTTGCTGCCATAGGCATCAACAGCTCCCCGTCAAATTAGTTTCTAAATATTCAACAGCATATTTCTTAGAACAGAAATAGTGTTCGCTTCTGGTCCTGGAAGAGGGTTAAAATAACGCGGCTTAAAACCAGTAATATTCCAATAGTGATATACATGTCAATTAAATAGTTTTAAGGCATCGATTTTTCAACACGTGTAAGGTAGCAATCACGTGATTTAGGACAATCTTGTCAAATTCTGGCATATTGTGGATATTTTCTTGTACAGTTTTATTAAAATGAACTTCTGTCATAGAGCAGCCAATCAGACTGGTGGGTGGATGTACCGCATAGCTTTTGGAATACAGGTAAGACATCGAAATATATTTCCAATAGCTATATTCGTATAGCCTACATCCACATATGTTTAAATGAGTACGCGTCGGCCTACTTGTATACATCTGCGTAATTAGCGCACCGGCGTGCTAAAAATGCACGCTCACTCACGCTTGCACGCTCACTCACGACAGTCAAACACACATCTCTAAATTGTATGGTATCCCATAGGCGATCGGATACTTGTGCATACTTGCACTTATGCGTGCGCGCGTACGAGGGGATGGGCGTACGTGCGTGGATGCGATTTGACTGAGTTTTTGCTACCTGTGGCAGCAATAAGTTTCAGCCAAATTCTTCTCAAAATATTCAGCCGTTTCCAGACTAAAATCGATTTGTGAATTCGCAATGGTTGTGGTTAATGTGAGGCAGTGTTTGAGGGAGGGGTGTGGGGGTTGGGTGGGTGGTGGGCGTAAATATCGTGATGTTGCTGTGAAGATTGCGGTTCCGTCCGTTCACAGACTTCGTAAACAACTTCTCATGTAGTAGTAGTAGTAGTAGTAGTAGTAGTAGTAGTAGTAGTAGTAGTAGTAGTAGTAGTAGTAGTAGTAGTTTTTGTTCATTGTCAAGCATTAGTTCTACTGCTGCAGCAGTAGGATCAGCAGCAGCAAGAGCGGCAGTAGTAGTAATAGCAGCAGCAGCAGCAGCAGCAGTAGCAGCAGCAGCAGTAGCAGTAGCAGCAGCAGCAGCAGTAGCAGTACTAGCAGCAGCAGCAGCAGCAGCAGCAGCAGTAGTAGCAGCAGTAGTAGTAGTAGCAGCAGCAGCAGCAGTAGTAGTAGTAGTAGCAACAGCAGCAGCAGCAGCAGTAGTAGTAGCCGCAGCAGCAGTAGCATTTATAACTTTCAATTTCAAATATTTTATTTGTATATTTTTATTCACGCATAGGCCTATACACGCGCGTGGCAGATCATTTTCACCACTTTGGTGTTGAAGTTTTAATTCCGAAAGACTTACGTTAAATTGAGATGGATGTGAAACGCGCTGATTATTTTGAAAACTATTTAAATGAAAATCGTTGCTCCCTTAGGTACCAACGACTTACAGGCACATTACTTTCAAAATAACAGTATGGTTATTGTAAGTATTGAATAGCGTTATAGTTGGTCAAAACACGTAAATTATGGAGACTGGAAATTTTTTATGATTTATTAATATTTGACCTAGTTTGTATGTTTTGAGGCCTCTCATGACAAAAATTGAAAGGCACAAGACGACATCTGTTTGCTTAACATAGGACAAGGGAACGCATAATCAATTTTCAGGGCATCAGCTGCAGCCATGTTAAATTACGTGTGCATGTTATACGTGTGTGTCTGCTGCTGCTGCTGCTGCTACTGTTACCGCTGCTGCTGCCGCTGTTGTTGCTACTGCTACTACTGCTACTGCTACTGCTCCTGCTACTAGTACTGCTGCTGCTACTAATACTACTGCTGCTGCTGCTGCTGCTGCTGCTGCTACTGCTACTACTACTACTACTTTTTTTCTTTTCTTTTTTTTTAAACCGACGCTGACGCAGTCGGACAAACTTCACGGAGGAACTCCTTTAAAAAGGCTTGCAAACCCCCAGAAAAAACCTGGTGAACTAAGTAAGCCTGATTAATATTACACCAAAACAAAAGATATAAACAATGGGCATTAATACAATCTATAAATACATATGGCTTAAAAAGTATAGATACAAAACAATAGGCTGATAAAGCTCCGGTAGCAAAACAAAACTTAGCAAACGCATTACTATTCAACCCAGGTGTAGTAGTAGACCCGTGTGGCGAGTGCAACTATCCAACAAATGAAAAGTGCCTCGTCAATCACTGACAAATAAGTCAATCATTGACGCCAGTGGGCTGATTCTTTAAAGATCAGCGGGCATAGTAGCATTTGGGTAGTATAATACATATAGTCGGCAGAATAATTCCAGAAAAATAGATGGCGCTCTTGTTTACATTTTCAATTTACTTTATTGTAAGTTTTTGTAAATTACCATTCAATCCATGTAGTAGTAGGCCCGTGTGGCGAGTGCAACTATCCAACAAATGAAAAGTGCCTCGTCAATCACTGACAAATAAGTCAATCATTGACGCCAGTGGGCTGATTCTTTAAAGATCATCGGGCGTAGTAGCATTTGGGTAGTATAATACATATAGTCGGCAGAAAAATTCCAGAAAAATAGATGGCGCTCTTGTTTACATTTTCAATTTACTTTATTGTAAGGTTTTGTAAATTACCATTCAATCCATGTAGTAGTAGGCCCGTGTGGCGAGTGCAACTACTCAACAAATGAAAAGTGACTCGTCAATCAATGACAAATAAGTCAATCATTGACACCAGTGGGCTGATTCTTTAAAGATCAGCGGGCGTAGTAGCATGTGGGCATCATAACATATATAGTCAGCAGAAAAATTACAGAAAAATAGATGGAAATAGATGGCGCTCTTGTTTACATTTTTGATTTACTCTGTTGTAAGGTTTTGTAAATTACCCTGTGCAAGTTTCTAAAATTACCCGGGACAATTTTATAATTCAATGGCAACTTACTTTATCGATTGATTATTAAATTACCCCAGTCTGTTTATTTGTTAACATGAATTATTAAACATAACAATATCAAAGCGCAGGCTAAAATGAATTACAGGACACAGATTAATTAAAAGACACAGATAAATCAGCTGGAGTAATTAAATGATTTAAGCTAGTGCAGGCTCATTTATTTTTACAGTTCCCAACTCTATTGAAACTATGTTTGTTTTGCGCCATATGTCCTTGAATACTTTTTCTTTACCATGCTGCTTTAATCTAAAATATTCGCAAGGAATATGATTCAGCAGCAATGAACGAAATATTGCCTTTATTGCTCTATTGTGATTGCCCATAGATGGATTTTTCGTGTATGCACACCGATGTTTCCAAATGGCCCAAACACCTATGGTTAGCATTGTTATTAAAAGTCCTTTCAGACTTTATGATATTTACACCGCTTGATCCAAATTCTCTAAATAAGACTACATGCGTTTCTCCTTCGATCAATACTCACCATTCTGTTACTTCTGATATACAGCTGGCCCTGACAGCTGGCTCTAGGACTATAGACTTAGAAAGCTTTACCGACTCCTTGGAACCGGGTACTCGGCTCCCAACTGCCGAGTACCCGTCTACCATAGAGCTCATTCTTGTTTGCATAGCAACAAGAGCTATACATGCTTTTCGCAGTGGAGAGATTAAGGAATAAATCTAAGTCTTTTTTGTCTGTGATTGTGATAGCTAGTGATTCTCTTGCAAGGATAATTGGATAATATGGATACCGCCGAGGATAACCAGGTCGTATATTTCCTTATTATTCCATAGGTAAAAGACTTAGGTCTCTAAATTTCGTTGTGTCGCATGTTCCAATTTCTGACCCCAAAGAATCTGGGATGTGTGTTAACAACGAGATATGCCGGACGATCGCCTTCTTTAAACCCCAACAGGCGATCGGCAGATATGAAAATAGGTGTTTGCTACGGTATTTGTAACACGAATATCGGCTGACGTCGTTCTCCGTAAGATCCGAGCGGGTGACGTCACACCCGTGGTGCTCGGGTGTTTATGTGAAAAAAAATTTTTCATTAATTCGCGCATTTTGTTCTGGGTGCTGCGTACTAAAAATGGTACCAGAAAACTTTGGAATGTTCAAGTTTTGCGTGTTATCACGATCTGTTTGCAATGATCGGTGGTTTCAAAATTCTTGATTAGATGTGTGGTCTGCGGTCTTACCGTGTGCTATAGTAGTTTGTTTACATTTTGTTGTTTCTTCACATATCGTTTTGGCTTTCGTTAGGAGTATAATTTATATTGATTGGTAAATATACCCCGAATGCTATGCGATATGATTCCTGGTTCCGTTATACATCCTGGAGGATCAATTATGGGTGTATTTATGCCCGCTTCGTTCTTGTCATCATAATCAATGCGATCTTTGCTGTAACGTTGCGTGGTGGGGTGCGGGAGGGTTTACAGTTAATTTATGGTCAAATTATTTGAGAATTAATTGTCTGCCTTCCATTCGTGTCTCGTTCCGCTTGCTTATTGTAGGTTTGTGCTTATTTATAGGCCAAGCCAGCCCCGCCATCATGTGACGAGTGCCACAAGTTCGTACGGGTCTTATTTAAGGACCATGTCTGCTTTAGATGTACTCCATGTAACCTTGATAGTAGGTGTAATGTGTGTGCAGTGTGGTCCGCGGATATGATGTTAAAGTTCCTAGCCCAGAAGGATGTGGGTGGGTCTGACGCGGGGTCAGGCGGTTCGAAGTTAAATCGTGGAGCATCCGGTTCGGCCGGTGGGGGCGCTCCATGTCCCCAGCTGGACGTGGCGGAGATGGCACCGCCATCGTGGTTCGGTCCGGCTATGCAGGGTTTTCTGCATAGCGTTCTGCCCACGCTGGTGTCCCTGCTGCCGAAGGTTGGGGGAGGGGGGCAGTTTCTCCCCATGCTTGGTACGGACCCTGTCCTTGGATAGGGTTCTGGACTGGTCACCGAGGAAGCCGTCTCGTATGGCCCCCTGGCAGTCCTGTCGGGCCCCGGCCTGATGGGTTCTGTCTCTCTGCGGCCACCTCCGGGTGGTCCAGTAGCGGTGGCCGGTCCGTCAGGCATCACAGGCCGCAGCAACCTCTCCTCCACGATTTCCTCGTCTAGTGACGACTCTTCGGAGTCTGAAGACGAGGAGGCCGAGGAGGAGAGGTTGCTGCGGCCTGTGATGCCATGGTTGGAGAATATGGAGGTCGATTCCGTCCTGGACGGAACCGTCCTCCATCTGTCTGGCTTGGCGCAAGCCAGGGCAGCGGCTCCGCCCGTGGTTGAGGCCAATCTGGTACCAGGCACCGGTCCCGTGACGGTTGGTTTGACGCCAGCCGACACGGTGACGGGTGTGCCGGGCCAGGCGTGGTACTCACCTATCTCGCCTGGTCCGGCGGTCAGACGTGGGGTGCCGTTGGTGCCTGTGTCTGGCCACGGTTCCGCGTCTGCTATGGGTCCGCATGGTTTTCCGTGCGGGCCTACCCCATGGACTTGTGGTGTGTTTCATGGGGGTGGCGGCGGAACCGTTTGGTACTGAAGGGCCTGGCATGTCAGCCGCAGCTCCTTGCCTGGAGGCCGTGGCTGGCAGGCCCGTGAATGCATCAACGGGTGATGTGTTCACGGGTGTGTCTTCCTCGGAAGTAGACTGGGCGGATGCTCTGGCTTGGCTTGCCAGGGTTGACCCATCTGTGGTTTCGGCCACGGCCGAGAAGGATGCGCCGCATCGGTCGGTTGCATCGATTAGGACGGGGATTTTGCCCGCATCCCAGATCCAGTCTGTTGGACTGGATCCACTGTTCATCGAGTTGCTTGAGGCTATTTATAGTAAGCAGTTCATGACCAAGGGCCAGCTCCCTGCCGGACAACCCCGTTAGACGTCGAGGCATCTATGGTCGGTGGAAGGCTCATGCGTTTCGTCGAGGCCTGGCGAGGTGTGACGTCAGACAGTCTGGTCCTGGGATGGTTATCCCAGGGTTACATGCCGGAGTGGTGGGACTTTCCGCGGCAGAATCTGTCTTTGGCACCTGTCTGGACACCCATACCAAGGGAACCAGACAAGTTAGAAGCCGTTCAAAACGAAGTGTCAGGTTTGCTTCTGAAGAGAGCAATAAAACCAGCGAACCAGAACACTCCAGGCTTCTATTCCAATATGTTCCTTGTCCCCAAGAGCACAGGGGGATGGAGACCCGTACTCAATCTCAGGCCATTAAATTGGTTTATCCATACCCCTCAGTTCCAGATGGAAGCGCCGAGGTCGGTAATGGTGGGATTGAGGAAAGGAATGTGGTGTGTGTCGATCGATCGGAAAGATGCATATTTCCACATTCCAATGAACAGGAGTTGTCACAGGTTTCTGAGATTTGCATTTCAGAATCAAGTATGGGAGTTTATTGTTCGCCCGTTTGGCCTGTCGACAGCTCCAAGGGTTTTCACAAGAGTGGTCCTTGTGGTGACAGCGTTTCTCAGAAAAGAGAACGTGGCGCTACACACCTACATAGACGACGGGCTCATCAAGGCAGACTCGGCAGCGTGGATACTGCTCTGACTCTGAAGCTACTTTCAGATCTAGGCTGGATAGTCAACAAGGCGAAATCCGAGTTGACACCCACGCAACATTTCGTTTATTTGGGGATGCGATTCGATCTCGAGGAGGGCAGGGTTTACCCGTCAGAGCCCAGAGTGGTGTCTGTTAGCCATCCTCAAGAGTTTTCGAGTGGGAAACCACATTCAGGCGAGGTGGTTTCTTCAGATGCTGGGCATGATGGTCTCCATGGAGCAGGTGATCCCGTACGCTGCTCTAATGCGAAGACCTACCCAGTTGTATCTGATGTCTCTGTGGAAACAGAGAACAGAACCCCTGTCAAAACTGGTGCCAGTTTTGGAGCCGATAATGTCGCATCTTGTATGGTGGAAAAAGCGTCAGAATCTCCTAGTAGGGGTTTCGCTGCACCTACCCCACCCCCAGCTGTCTGTGTACACGGATGCATCGCTGGAGGGGTGGGGGCCTGCCTGGGAGAACACCAGGTCTCGGGCACATGGACTCTCCAGGAGAGCCAGCTGCATATCAATCTGTTGGAAATGATGGCAGTGGAACTGGCGTTGGAAGAGTTTCTTCTTATGATCAGGGGCAAGGTGATATTGATACGGTCGGACAATTCGACGGTAGTATCATACATAAATCGCCAAGGCCGGACCAGGTCACCCACACTGTGTATCAAAGTGTGGCACTTGATTCAATGGTGCAGGAATTACTCGGTTGTTTTGAAAGCAGCTCACATTCCTGGGCGATTGAACATTCTGGCGGATGCTTTGTCTCGCAGACAGAGAATTCTGCCAACAGAATGGTCCCTCAACCCTCCAGTTCTACGAAGGATCTTCGAGCATTGGGGCAAACCCAACGTGGACTTGTTCGCCACAAGGGAAAATGCTCAAATCATGACTTATGTCTCGCCGATTCCTGATCCAAATGCCGTCGATACAGATGCTCTGGCGATAAGCTGGAGGGGGATGCACGCTTACGCGTACCCACCCACCATTCTTCTGCCGAAGGTATTGGTGAAGATCAGGGAGGAACCGTGTCTGGTCCTGCTAATAGCGCCGTATTGGCCCAGCAGGGCGTGGTTCACGGATCTGCTGGATCTGCTGGTGGAAAACCCAGTGCAGTTGCCCGAGATTCCAAACATAATCTCCCAGGCCAAGCGACGCTTCCTACACGAGCGTCCCGAAATGTTCAAATTGACTGCGTGGATGTTATCAAACAACGTTCCATGTCGGAAGGCTTTTCTCGACAAGCTGCTGATTTCATCGCGGCTGCGAGAAGGAGGTCAACCTTCAAGTCATATAACAACAAAGTTAACAGATTTGCAGACTGGTGTGAAGAAAAGAGTATTGATACCTTTCAATCCACTATTCAGCAAATAGCAGACTTTCTCTGTGAGCTGTTCTTTTCAGGACTAGCTCCCGTCACAATTGCTGGATACAAGTCAGCTTTGGCATCAGTTATCCCTTGTCTAGCCAACAGGGATAGTCCAGAGGTGGCCTAGTTAAATGTGATGGTGAAGGGAGTGAGCAATCTCCGACCGAGACAACCGGTAGTCATTCCAGCCTGGAGTCTATCTTTAGTGCTTAATGTACTGGCCAAGCACCCTTTCGAACCGTTGCGTTCAGCTAGTCTGAAGCATTTGACTCTAAAGGTGGTCTTTCTATTGGCAGCTTCCTCAGCTAGAAGGCGCAGTGAGATCCATGTGCTTTCGGCAGAGAGGGACCGACTTATTGTCTCCGGAGAGGGTCTGCGTCTTCTGCCAAGAGCAGAGTTTATGTCAAAGAATCAATCTTTGAGATATCCCGGCAAACCGATCATAATACCGAAGTTAACAAGGTTTGATCGTGATGCCAGTGTCTGGTGCCCGGTCCGTGCTTTGACTAAGTACAGGAAACGGACTGACTCATTACGGTGGAACGATAGACATCTGTGGATCTGCCATAAGAAGCCTTATGGCGCCGCATCCATGGATACTATCTCTCGTTGGGTAGTCGAATGCATTCAGACTACTCATGAGATGGCGACTGGGCACCAGGTGCAAGCCGCTAGGGCACACGATGTTAGAGGAATAGCCGCCTCGACCACCCTTTACAGTGGTGTTCCATTAGAGGACATCATGGCCGTTGCACAATGGCACTGTGAGTCCTCATTTACGGATTACTATATGAGGGATGTGTCAGACTCAGCCAATCCACTCGCTTTAGCTGTTTTGAGACGATAGTTAAGTGACCACACTGCTCTTCACCCTTTTTTCACTTTGGTAAGAAAAGAATCTAAACCAGGCATGGTCGAGCGAGAGGATGACAACCAGATTGTGTCACTGATGGCCGGACCAGTGAATGGTTGGAGGCGGTACGTCTGAAGTCCAATTATCATAAGGTAATTCAATAGTGAGAGTTTTTTGTATTATGTCTATATATCATGTTCATTCATCTTATATATTCATGCTCATTCCCAGGCTAATACATGTGGATATGCAAGGAGCAGGTAACCCTCTTGGCATATTTGTGTTTCAGGCGAGATACATCTTCGTGAGTTCTCTCCCTTTTCTTAGGAGAAAAAGGGGGGAGGGGGTGCAGTGATGCGAATGTGATTCGGTTCCGTTAACTTGATGGTCCTTTTAGGTCTCCGTTAGTCAAGTTTTAAGTCTAAATCTTTCTCCAAAGGGCAAAAGTAGCATTGATGGCTTGCCCCTTCCCACCAGGTTACTGATCAAATCTGGTGTATATCAGAAGTAACAGAATGGTGAGTATTGATCGAAGGAGAATGAAGGAAATATCAATTTCCCTTTCTCCGAGATCTAACAATACTCACCATTCTGTTACGGACCCAGCCTCCCATCCCCATGGAGGCAAGCCATGGATTTCTCTTGTTTGGTGGCTATGCAAACAATATGAGCTCTATGGTAGACGGGTACTCGGCAGTTGGGAGCCGAGTACCCGGTTCCAAGGAGTCTGTAAGGCTTTCTAAGTCTATAGTCCTAGAGCCAGCTGTCAGGGCCAGCTGTATATCAGAAGTAACAGAATGGTGAGTATTGTTAGATCTCGGAGAAAGGGAAATTGACATTTCCTTCATTCTAGAACAATGGGCTTCGCTCCAAATTGTGCCAAGATTTGGCTGATATAGTCCCAAAATTGTGACGATATTTGACATTCCGCAAATAAATGCTCGAGCCATATTTGGTATGTATGGAGAATGTAAGATTTTCCATACATTTTTCCAACTGGATGGTTTATAGCTTGAGTCATCCCATCTCCTAATTGCTATGGGAGGTGTTACTTGTTTTCGTCTCATAATATGGTACCATTCCTTGGATCTCATCTTGTATTTTAACATCTCATCATCAAGAACTAATGCGGGTTGTGGAGTCAAACTATTATTATTTACATTCGGCAGACGAAACCATTCAATTGGTACAGCATGTTTTATTTTATTTAGCAACCGCTGGACATCTATATGCCTCATATGTGTTTTTCTAGCTACTTCTTGCATTGAAATCCATCTACGTGTTTGAGGGTGTATCATATCAGATAAATGTTGAATGCCTTATTTTGCAAAGGACGGTAGATAAAGTACTGCATTGTTATAACATATATTACTATTGCCCCACAATTGCTGTTCTAGTACTTCCTTCCAGCACGTAGGTGGAGGCATGTATCTGTCACATATTTCTAACTCCTTAACTTGATCTTTAAACACATCTGGTATCATTTGGCTATTCGGAGGTGGCTTCTTTGAGGTAAAAACATGCTCCGCCAGAAATGGTTCTACAATTCTCTCCATGAGAGCTCGTGAAACACATGCCCACGTCTCATCTGATGTAATAAGATCATCCAAAAATTTTAACCTTAAAGAAACACATTTCACTTTAATATCAATTAAATCAAGTCCTCCTTCTAACTTAGCATTATTGAGAACACGATGGGAAACTAAATGATTCTTTTCTTCCCATATGAATGACAATATCAACTCATTAACCTCCTTTTCTACATGTTTTGGCATGTGTACAACAGATGCTGTATACCATAGCCCAGATAATGCCAAGTTGTTGACAACAAACACTCTACCAAAGATTGAAAGACGACGACGCTTCCAATTTGCTAATATTCTCTTAAGCTTAGATACTCGTTCATTCCAATTTTGTATTGTATTCGGTTTCCTGCCAAAATAGATGCCTAAAATCTTAATGGTATCATTAGACCAATTGATTTCAAGTGGCTGGTCATTCCGCTCTTTCCATGGCCCAAAAAATAATCTTTTGGATTTTCCTTTATTGATTTTCAAACCAGATGCATTTTGGAACTTTTCTAGTATGTGGTTTAAAATTGCAAAATCATTGTTTGAACTGGTAAACACAGTTGTGTCATCAGCATATTGTGACAGCTTAAGTGGTCTTTCTATGCCACGAATACATATGCCTTGAAAGTTATTATTTTGCCTCAATGCTATGCCAAGTGATTCCATCACAATAACAAATAATAATGGCGATAGGGAACACCCCTGTCTAACCCCACGTTCTAAGACAATTTCTCTGGATAATTGATTGTTTACTAAATAGCTACTCTTGATATCCGTATATAAAATCTTAACCCATTTAATAAAGTTTGAGCCTAACCCAAACGATTGCAAAGAATTAAAAAGAAAATCCCATTCCACACGGTCAAATGCCTTTTCATTGTCCAAGGCAATCACAGCTGAAGGGATGCTATCCTTCTCAACCAATTGTATAAGGTCTCTTATTACCATGGTATTGGTTAGAATTGTCCTCCTGGGTACAGCCCATGTCTGCTCTGTTCCAATGATTTCTCCTAAAACACTACCTAGTTTCAATGTTAGTGCTCTGGATATTATTTTGTAGTCTACACATAGTAGAGAAATTGGTCTGTAGTTCTGAATTAGACGTCTGTCATTTCCTTTATATATTAGCCTTACGTATGCCCTAGCCATAGTTGGTGGTAAATGGCCTTTCTCAAAAACTTCAGTGCCCAATTCTTCCATTATTGGACCTACAAGGTGCCAAAACGTTTGGTAAAATTCAACTGGAAGGCCATCACACCCCGGTGATTTTTCTAGTTTCATACCTTTAAGGGATTTAGTTAAATCTTCTAGTGTTAAGGGTTGATCACAAAATTCACTGCCTGTGTCTGACACCTTTTTGTCTATATTTGCTAACAAATCCAATTTTGCATCTTCATCAATTCCCTCTGACTTGTACAATGACTCATAGTAATTGCATACAATAGTACTCATTTCATTGTTGGTAAAGACGGTTGAACCATCCGGCATGTTTAATGAGCACATCACCTTATCTATTGCCCGTGCTTTTTCTAATGTGCAAAAATATCAGGTTGGCTTTTCCCCGTCTGCGTGCATCTGGGCTCTTGCTCTAATTGTTGCACCCTCAAACTCATATTGTTCTATATCTCTTATTTTACTTTTAATTTTAACCAGTAATTCATAATAATTATCTTCACCATTATTTACTTTAGCATTAATTTTCATCAGTGATCGATGAAGTTTTTCTTGCGTTTGCGTATTTCCTGTGCTTTTCTAATAGCATACTTTCGGGAAACATACTTTAAATCCAGTTTTACATCCTCCCACCATTGCAATGTGCTCTTATATGATGCTTTCCTATTAATCCAATATTGACTACAACTCTCTATATTATTCTTATAAAATTCTTCTCCCAACAGTGTTGTGTTTAATTTCCAAAACCCGACCCCTTTTGTTACCCAGTCAGCATTGGCAAAGGCTACACAAACCATGTTATGATCGGAGAATGCAACTGGCTTAATATTAACATCTCTCCAGTACCCTGTTAACAAACTATTCACATAAATTCTGTCGATCCTTGAACCAACTTTACCATCTACCGAAAAACATGTAAGATCTTTACCATGAGGTTTTGATATTCTATAGGTGTCAACTAAATTTTCATTATCACATATTTCTTTTAAGAGTCTATGTGATGTATCAGTATAAGTTGAAGTTGTATTCCTGTCATTTTCTTTGTCTATGACACAATTAAAGTCACCACCCCTTACTAAGTTTTCAGTGATGTTATCTAGTGCTGTTTTAGACATCTCCTTAAAAAAATGACGACGTAGTTGATGAGATGCAGGTGCATATATACACAGCAACGTGATACGTGTTTGTTGTATATCTAGAGTGACTCTCACCCAGCGACCATTTGCACCTGATACTGAAGAGATTATATTTACATAGGCTGAACAACGAGGGAGTATAACAATTGCTACGCCTGCACTATTATCTTGAGATAACGAATAAAATATTCTGGATCCAGAAATCTTTTCTAAATTATCGTATGATTCTGACTTCTGAATTTTTGTTTCCTGTATCAAAGCAATGTCAATCTGCTCATTATTCAGAGTCTCTAGTAAGTGACGTTGCTTTATGTCACTATTTAAGCCTCTACAATTGAGTGTGCAAATTAGCATAAAAGGTAATAAAATGCTGTGTAAAACCGCCATTATTAAGCTAACTAGATTTTGGGTTTTTTCGACCCTCTCTTAGACCATTTACCTATTTTACTCACAAACGCTGCATTACTTAGCTCAACTTTTTCCAAATGCTTATATTTTAATATATCTGAATCATGACGCAGATGCCTATATTTAACACCATTTGCCGTCACATATGGAACTAACACCTCTCCTGCCTCTGACCTGTACATGACCATTTCATCAGGTGATTTAGAACTCTGTGTTTGAATGGATATATCAGATTCAGCGACTGACATATTATCGTCTTCTATATCACTTTCCTCTATTTCTGATTCAGAACTCTCTCCATCTTTCTGTCGCTTTGTTCCACTCAATCGATCCGAGACACCAATTACTTTCTCTATATTATTTAAATCGTCTAGATTGAGTGTACTCAGTGGAAAATCAAAGTTAGTTTCAGTATCTTGCGACCTGAATTTTACTTGTCCTAAATTAAAACTCTCTTCCAGAGGGTATTGATCATCATCTTCAACTTGTGTGGAATTAGCCTCTCTGTCATCAAACTTGGATTGACTTGTTACTGGAGTAAGACTTAGCCCCTCATCTAGAACCTCTATTTCATCGCCTGCAACTACAGCGATTGGATTCTTAGTTTTTTCCCCATGCTTCTCATTATCATGGACTTCAGCTACAATCTCAGCAACTACTGGTTCGATGACATTTTCCTTAGCAACGTGCTTCCCATTAGTAGGGATTTCAGCTACAATCTCAGCAGCTACCGGTTCTATGACATTCTCTTTAGAGACAACTTGCTCTGCACTTTTATCAGCACCCTTTTTGACATATTTGTTCTGCGGGCATCGCCACTTAAAATGATCAGATGATCCACAAACTAGACATTTGTTTTTGTTAGGGCAATCTGTTGCAAGATGTTCTGTGCTTAAGCAGATTCTACACTCTTTGATTTGCCCCCTGTACCATAATGGCAAGATAAATCGACCATCTATGGTGACCTTGCTTGGGAGAGGTTGTTCTACCTTTTCAAACCAAATTCTTCTGATGCCATTTTCTAAGGTTCGATCAAATGGATAGGTCTCGTGTTCTACTTTGTCCACTTTGCCATACTTGATCAATTCAGTGATAACCCGTTCATCTGGGATCTCTAATGGAACCTTCATCTTGACTAATAGACGATCAGAATCTATTTCCTCCACATTACACACCTCACCCTTCACGACAAGGACCTCGTCGAGCAACTTTTCCTTCACACTTTCATTAACTACGGTGACATTCCATACAGATTTGGAAACATTAACGAGACCTTGAAGGACCCGTGGCCCTGCCCCAACTACATCCTTCAACTCATGATACACCTCAATTGCCGAAACACCCCAAGCCTTTGTCGTGATTTTAAGACTCAGGGTACGCTTATATGAGGTTGCCATGGTGTTTTATAAAAAGAGGAACCCCATACTACTACAATATATAATACAAATATATAACACCAAGACGTCGGGGAAAGAGCTAAACACTAAATAAATAGTGTCCCCTTTTGAAACCCTGACGTCTACCAACAAATATACGAATAGAGAGTACAGTCGTATATTTGTTAGTTTGAACCACTTTCTAAGTGGTTCACTAACACCTAACCGATTAAAGTGGTTTCCTAATGCATACTAACATATTACAGTCATATATTTGTTAGTCTGTTCGAGTTGACCGGGGACAGCCAACTGACTATAAGGATGTATATAGTTAAAGAACTAGGCTTGTGCTTACAAATAACAAAGGAATTAAATCCACTCACTCAAGCGATCTTGCCAAATATAATGCGCTAGCCTACGAACTATAGAAATAGCAGACTGGCGCAGCGAGAAATGTATTGCATTGACCACAGTAAGAGGAGCCCTATTAAATGGCGGAAACCGCCAGCTAAGAGGAATGCCTTTAGAAAATGGAGACACAAAATGCGCTCCAACCAAGACAAGAATTTACAAATTAAACATAAAGTTTGAAAGGAAATACTAATACGAAATATATGTATAAAATTTATCTACAAAATCGCGCTAGAAACTAGCAAATTCGGGCAGCAATTGCAGAGCTAAATAAACGCGTGCGTTCACTTCGACTACTACTACTACTACTACTACTACTACTACTACTACTACTACTACTACTACTACCACTACTACTACTACTACTACTACTACTACTACTACTACTACTACTACTACTACTACTACTACTACTGCTGTTACTGCTACTGCTGCCGCTGTTGCTACTGCTGCTGCGGCTGCTGCTGCTCATACTGCTGCTAGTGCTCCTGCTACTACTACTGCTGCTGCTGCTACTGCCGCTGCTGCTGCTGCCGCTACTGCTACTGTTGCTGCTACTGCTACTACTGCCGCTACTGCTACTGTTGCTGCTCCTGCTACTGCTACTACTGGTGCTACTGCTGCTACTGCTGCTACTGCTACTGATACTGTTGCTGCTACTACTGCTACTGCGGCTGCACTGCTGATAATGATGCTGCTGCTGCTGCTACTACTACACCTACAACTACTATTACTACTACTACTACTACTACTGCTGCTGCTGCTGTTGCTGCTGCTGCTGCTACTACTACTACTACTACTACGACTACGACTACGACTACGACTACGACTACGACTACTGCTACTACTACTACTACTACTACTTTTCTTTTTTTGAAAATCCGACGCTGACGCAGTCGGATACACTTCATGGAGGAACTCCTTTAAAAAGGCCTGCAAGCTCCCATAAAAAATCGGATGAAATAGCAGGCTTTATTAATAGAATAACAATACAAACCTAACATGTCAAAACAGTGCAAACTAATATTTTCTATTATCATATACCACAACCGTGACATAACTACATAGAAAACATAATTAATAAAGAGCTGATAACATAACATAATTCAACAAAGCCATTGCCATTTGCACACCGTGTAGTAGTAGGTCCAAATGGCGAGCATAGCTAACCAACAAGTGGTAAAGCGACTCATCAATAATTAGCAGTAAGCTACTGCTAATCATTGACGCCATTGAGCCGATTCATGACCGGCAGGCTAAATAGATCATATGTAGTTTAACGTAGCACACCGTATAGTAGTAGGGCCAAATGACGAGTGCAGCTCGCCAACAAGTGGCGAGATGACTCGTCAATAAGTAACAAAAAGTCACTCATTGATGCCAGTTAGCCGATTCTTAAATGCCCAGCGGATGTAGTAGTCTTTATGTAATATAATGCACAAAGCAAAAGTATACAAACTATGACTACCTAGATGGCACCTTGGGTTCACATTCTAAATTTACTTCATTGTAAGTTTTTGCAAATTACCCTGGAACAAATACACCTACAGTAAACATTTACAACAGGAAGCTAATTGTAAGATATCACACTCTGTTAACTTGAAAATCGGATCGCCTCCAGAATATTGACATAATGCTCATTTGAAATTTAAATATACTGATCCCAAGGTTAGGATATTCGTCAAGACTAGAGTCTCCAAAGGCATTAAAATTTTAAAATAAAGGCAATTAAATTTAATTAAAATAGCATTTATCAATATACAGCAAGCAGCCAGTGTGCTAGCTTATACAAGTTCCGCTTCTGATATTTTTAGATATCCATATTCAATTGATACTAGGCCAGTTTTGCACCATACGTCTTTAAATCCACTTTCTCTCCCATGTTCTACTAGCCTGTAAAATTCACAATGAATGCAGTTTATCAACAATGATCGAAATATAGCTTGTATGGCTCTCTGATGGTTATTGCAGGTTTTATCTCTGGCATCTGAACACCGATGCTTCCAGATGGCCCACACTCCTACAGATAACAGGGTTATTAACAATTCTTTCTCCTTGGCATTAATGATTCGTCCGATAGTTGAGTAATCTTTGAACAAAATTGTTTCAGCCACTAAATTCACATATTTGGTTCCAAATTTAGCAAGGAGCATATTGATATATACCCAAAAGCCTGTAGTTTTGCGACACTGAGTAAATAGATGGTCTATTGTTTCCTCCTCAGTATTACATAATAAGCACCGGTCTGTACTTGTTATTTTACACATATAAGTAAGATGGCCGACCCATAGCCTTCAATGAAGTAATCGCCATGCCAGGTCCCGTGCATTTCCTGGTAGACAAGGTTGATGTATTACTTTCCAGGCATTTTTCCAGTTCTTTGGCACGCATCCTAAATTGTTCCAATGCCTAACCACAATAGGAGTCTGTCTCCGACTTTGTATTATAATTCTATACCAGTCTCTAGATGCCATGTTGTATTTTATATGTTCTGACATAAATACTAATGTTGGTTGCAACATATCAATGTTGCCACGTGCTTTCGGCAATTTGAACCATACAGTAGGTATTGCATTCTTTATTCTAACAAATAAGCGCTGAGCATCAATATGTCTCATTGATGTTATTCTTGCTACATCTTGCATCGCAATCCATTTACGAGATTTCGGATTTACCAAGTCACGTAAATATTGAATACCATTTTTGGCCATAGAGGGCAAATATAATACATCATCATTATCACGAATCAACTCTTTGCCCCAAAGACGTTGCTGTAAGGCATCTTCCCAACAATTGGGTTGTGGCATTGATCGTGTAAATATTTTTACGGCTTCGAGCTGTTCTTTATATACATTTGGAATCTGTTGATGATTAGGTGGCAGGTTATTGCACATAAATAAACATTCTACTGGAAATGGGTCAATGTACCTTTGGAGAAGTGCCCTTGAAACACTTGACCAAGATGAGTTTGAAGTAAGTAACTTATTCAAGAATTTCAATTTTAAAGAAGCACACTTTGCTGAAACATTAACCAAATCCAGGCCTCCAGCATGCTTTTCATTGGTGAGGATTGACTGTGATACTAAATGGGCTTTGTCCTCCCATAAGAAGGACAAAAAGTAACATGTTGATCCTTGACTCTACTGATCTGGGCATATGAACTACAGAAGAGGTATACCACAGTCCAGATAAAATTAAATTATTATGGACAAATGTCCTGCCAAAGACAGTTAGGCGACGTCGTTTCCAATTTAGTAATGCACACTTTAGCTTGAATAGCCTTTCTTCCCAGTTTAGTAATACATTTTGTTCTCTACTAAAGTAAATACCCAAAAGTTTTATGACATCATTTGAGCAGTTAATATCCATCACATTATCAGTTCCACCCTTCCAATCGCCCAAAAATAATCCCTTAGATTTATCTTTATTGACTTTAAGCCCTGATGCCTTTTGAAAATCTGTTAATACTCCATTTAAAATTCTAAAATCCGTATTTTTACCCCCAAACACAGTCATATCATCTGCATATTGAGAAACCTTTAGTGGCCTTTCTACACCACATATACATATTCCTTGAAAGTCATTGCGTTGCCTCAATGTGGCCCCAACGATTCCATAGCTATGACGAATAGCAGCGGGGATAGTGAGAAACCCTGTCTGACACCTCGTTCCAACACTACAGGTTTGGATAGCTGATTATTTACCAAATAGCAACTTGTTATATCAGTATATAAAATATTTACCCATTTAATAAATCTTGAACCAAAGCCAATATGGTCTAAAGACTTAAACAAGAAATCCCATTATAGTGTGTCAAACGCCTTCTCGTTATCATGTGCTATTATTGCTGCTGGGATACAATCCTTTTCAACTAATTGAATACGGTCCCGTATAAGCAGTGTTGTTTAATATTGATCTTCCTGGTACAGAGCAGGTTTGATCATCATCAATGACTTCGCCTAGGACTGCGCCAAGTTTTAATGTTAGTGCCCGAGTAATAATCTTATAATCTACACAGAGTAGAGAGATTGGTCTATAATTCTGTATTTTATTTCTTTCACCCCTCTTGTATATAAGCCTAACATATGCTTGGGCCATTGATGGAGGAGATGCTCTTGCTTAAAAATGCTGGTTGCTATTTCTTCTAATACTGGCCCAAATATGTGCCAGAATGTTTGATAAAATTCAACTGGAAGTCCGTCACATCCAGGAGACTTTTCTAACTTCATAACTTTGAGGGATTTTGTGAAATCATCAATTGTTCTTGATTGGTCACAGCTTTCGCGACATGAATCTGAAAGTCTTTGTTATATTAGCTAAAACATCTCTAGTTGCAGTTTCATCGCTTCCCTCAGATTTATACAATGATTTGTAAAATTCGGATACTGTTTCCATCATTTCTGCATTTGAGCACACTGATACTCCATCATTAGTCTTCAGTGAGCGCATTAATCTCTCTATACCTCTTGCCTTTTCCAAGTTACAAAAGTAACATGTACGATTTTCGGCCTCGGTGTGCATTTGTGCTCTTGACCTTATTTTGGCGCCATCAAACTGATATTGCTCTATTTCATTTAGTCTACCTTTTAATTTAACTAATAGTTCGTAATAATTATATTCCCCATCATTAATTTTCTTATTAATTTTACACAACGACCTCTAAAGCGCCTTTTTACGCTTTCGTATTTCACGTGCTTTCCTAATGGAATACTGCCTTGAAATATATTTCAGGTCTGATTTAGCATCTTTCCACCAGTCTGTTATACATTCGTACGAACCTCTTCTTTCATCCCAATGCCTCCCAACAACTTTCCACACATTTGCGATAGCAACTATCTCATAGCAATGCTACATTAAGTTTCCAAAATCCATCTCCTCGTTTGACCCAGTCAGCATTGTCTAATGTGATGGAAAACATATTGTGATCAGAGAAAGTTACTGGTTTTATGTTAGTTTTACACGTGTAACCTTTCAATGAACGTTCTGCATAGATTCTGTCTAACCTTGAAGCTAACCTTCCATCGGTTGAAAACCAGGTAAATTCCCGGCCTTCTGGATTTTCAATCTGATAAGTGTCTAACCAGCTATTATTTTCACAAATGTGTTTCAAAATATTACACGATGTGTCATTAAAATTAGACCTAGAGTTTGTCTTTAGCCTTATCTAATATGCAATTAAAGTCACCGCCCATAATTAGGTTTTCAGGCGTTCTGTCTTGAATTATTGTGGAAACATCATTTAGAAATTCATGGAGCAATTGATGAGAGGTAGGTGGATAAAGGCACATCAAATTTAAACTTGTGTTTAATACATCGATTGATACAGAAATCCATCGTCCATTTGTATCTGATCACGACTATATAACTTCAACATAGTTGAGACAGTGGGGCAGCATAAGAATGGGCACTCCCGCGCTATTATCTTGCGATAAAGAATAAAAAATCTGCTCTTTTGAAATATCTTTGAGAGATTCATACACTTCAGTTTTTTTAATTTTGGTCTTGTAGAAAAGCAATATCAACTCTCTCATTTGCTAATTCTTCAAGCAAGTGGCGCTGCTTGAATTCGGTATTTAATCCTCTGCAATTGATGGTGCAGATAATCATAATTTGTAAAATGATGCAATTGATGGTGCAGATAATCATAATTTGTAAAATGATGTTTACAACCGCCATCATTAGATTAACTTGATTTGGTTTTTTAGCTCGTTTCTTAGACCATTTACCTAATTTTCCTGCGAATTCAATATTTCCTAGTTCTACCACAGACAAATATTCATATTTAGAAATATCAGAATCATGGTGCAGTAGACGATATTTCGTGCCTCTCGCCGTTACATATGGCACTAACACTTCACCCCATTCTGATCGGTACATTACCATTTCATCTTTCATCTGTGAACTCTGTGTTTGAATGGACACATCTGATTCTGCAACTGACATTGTATCATCATCCGTATCATTTACTTCAATCTCAGATTCTGAGCTATTGTCTTCTTTATTACGCTTATTGCTACTTAAGTTACATTTGGCAGGAGCGTCATTTACCATATCTTCAAGCTGACTTAAATCAAGTGGTCTTAGTGGAAAATCGACTGAACTTTCCGTCTTCTGAGTCCTAAACTTATCCTGTCCTAATTTTAATTCATCTTCAAGGAATTGTAAACTGGCTCTTCTGTAAGATCATCATTTTTCTGCATGTCTTTTACAGCTACGTTTGGCTCCTCTGCATTTTGATTATTTTCTTGACTTAAGGTTATATACCCTCATCTAATACTTGAATTTCATCAACTGTAGTTACTTTAACAGGATTTGATGATTTGTTTGTGTCATTTACAGTGGTATGAACCACGACAACAGCTTCCGTAGCGGTTGCTTCAGAAGCATTTGACTCAGTTGCATCCTTTAATGGGCGATTATCTCCTGATACTGAGGGCTTGTTTTGAAATTTTAAAATGGTCAACTGAACCACAGAGAAAACATTTGTTTCGATTGGGACAATCTGTTGCCAAATGGTCAGTACTTGGGCAGATCCGGCACTCTTTAATTTGCCCTCTATACCATAAGGGCAGGACAAAGCTGCCATCAAGCGCCAATCTGCTTGGTAAAGGACTATCCACTTTATCAAACCAGATACGTCTTACACCGTTTTCTAGGGTTCTGTCAAAGGGATACGTTTCCCATTCAATCTTTTGCACTTTGCCATACTTCTTGAGTTCATCCATGATTCTGTCATCTGGAATTTCTAGTGGAACTCATCTTCACTAGCAACCTATCTGACTCGATTTCCTCTACGTTACAAACTTCGCCTTTTACAATAAGAACATCTTCTAGAAGCTTTTCCTTGACCCCTCGCATTTGACACTGTTACATTCCATACAGCTTTAGTAACATTGATAAGCCCCTGCAAAGTAGCAGGTCCCGCGCCAACGACGTCCTTTAACCCATGATACACGTCTCTTGCCGTGACACCCCACCCCTTAGTTGTTATTTTAAGGCTTAGGGTACGCTTATAGGTTACCATGGTGGTTTATAAAAGGAGAAAGCCCATACTACTACAATATATAATGCAAATATATGCTTATATAACAACAAGACGTCGGGGAAAGAGCTAAACACTAAATAAATAGTGTCCCCTTTTGAAACCCTGACGTCTACCAACAAATATATGAATAGAGAGTACAGTCGTATATTTGTTAGTTTGAACCACTTATTTAGTGGTTCACTAACACCTAACCGATTAAAGTGGTTTCCTAATGCATACTAACATATTACAGTCATAATTTGTTAGTCTGTTCGAGTTGACCGGGGACAGCCAACCGACTATAAAGATTTATATAATCAAAGTACTAGGCTTGCACTTTCACTTGACAAAGGAATTAAATCTACTCACTCAAGCGATCTTGCCAAATATAATTAGCTAGCCAACAAACTATAGAAATAGCATACTGGCACGGGGTGAAATGTATTGCATTGACCACAGTAAGAGGAGCCCTATTAAATGGCAGAAACTGCCAGCTAAGAGGAGTGCCTTTAGAAAATGGAGACACAAAATCCGCTCCAACCAAGACAAGAATTTACAAATTAAACATAGTTTGAAAGGAAATGCTAATACGAAATATATATACAAAATTTATCTACAAAATCGCGCTAAAACCTAGCAAATTCGGGCAGCAATTGCAGAGCAAAATAAACACGTGCATTCACTACTACTACTACTACTACTACTACTACTGCTGCTGCTACTACTTCTGCTGCTACTACTTGTACTACTACTACTACTACTACTACTACTACTACTACTACTACTGGTAACAGTAGCAAATCTGGTCCATGGACCGACAATCCCCTCAGAGCAGTCAACCATCGGGTCTCAAGACCCCATCCCCCAACAGGGAAACTGCCACAGCCCAGCTTCTCTCCAACTCCAGGTCCAAGTAATGCACTGGAGGTGCGTCCTATTAAATTTGCAAATAGACCCAAACAACCGACCATGTTGGAGAGAAACATTTTTTGGAAATTTCGTCATGAAATCGAAAATAAAATTGACTGTCGACTACCTGTTCTCACCAACAAAGTACTCATCTTTAGAGCTTCAAACCTGAGTCGCATTAATGTTGCGCCCCACCCTGAAACGCAAGTTGCCTGCTACCCAGGAGCTAAATTGTGTCATGCTAGAGGAACAGTTCAAAAGTACACTGGATCATTTAAACCAGAGAAGATAGTGATTAACATTGGTATTAATGGTATAAATGAACCCATCTCTAGTTCAAAACATAGATTGATGCTGCTTTTCAGTGCGATTAAGTCCAAATTCCCAAAGACTGCGATTTACTTCGCAAAACTTAACTATTCAAGTCGGTGGACAGCTCAGCAGAGGTTGGCGATTCAGTCCCTCAATTCGACGGCTGAATTATCAAAATCTGTGACTGTCATTCCTGCACTCAGGCTCTCCAAATTTAATGTTGCTAAGGATAACATACATTGGGCTGAAAAGACAGCTAACTCTATGTATTCTGCCTGGCTTAAATTCCTAAATTTAAACTAGACAGGGGCCAAAGTAACATCCGCCCAGAAATAGGACTGGGCAGTAATATTGTCAATCTAACTGGCTCCCCATTAGGTGAAGCAGAGCAGTCACTGCTCAATTTCGGTCTTACGTTTGTCCCAACACCAAAACCTAAAACAGGTTTGGATGCCCTTTTAGATAATGGCTGTATGGAAACATCTGAATTTAGTCACTGTATTAAGTTAGCAGACTTCTTTCGTAACTCTAATAGTAACATTCCACCATTCATTGAAAAAACTGGCTGGGCACCAAACGTAAAACTCCTGGACCCAGCGATCGGTGAAAGCATAGAACTCTTCAGAACGTGTTAAAAATTCTACATACCCTAATGATCAACCAAATTTACCCTATGAGGAACGCCAAGCCCTAATTGAATTGTCTAAAAACAGCGAAATTGTCATCAAGCATGCAGATAAAGAATTGGCGACTGTAATAATGCTTAAAGATAACTATAAACGTGAAGCACAACGACAACTTAGTAACCCAAAGCATTACCAGAAACTAAGCGAGCCACTTTGGCAAAATAATTACAGTAAATTTAATGGGATTCTTAAAAAATTTCTCGATAGCAAGCAGATCACTGAAAAGCAACATAAGTATCTCTTTACTAAGCTTGAGTCAAAACCACGGACTTTCTATCTTTTGCCCAAAATTCATAAACCCCTAGATTCGTGGTTGGACCCAATGTCACCGCCCGGGCGACCTATAATCTCTGATTGTGGTTCAGAATCCTACAGAATCAGTGAATACATCGACTACCATCTACAGCCAATAGCAAATAGACACCCAAGCTTCTTGAAAAACACAGAAGACTTCTTATCTCAGGTCTCTGAGACCTGGATACCTCCGAATTCATTCCTGATCATGCTTGACATTGATGCTATGTATACAAATATTGACATCGAGAAGGGTATAAATTCTATCCGTAAAGCATTCGTGAACTACCCAGATACCAACAGGCCAGACAGAGAAGTAATAGCTCTATTAGAGCTGAGTCTGAAAGGCAATGATTTTGAATTTGGTGGCGAAATTTACCAACAAATTTGCGGCTGCGCGATGGGCAAGCGCTTTAGCCCATGTTTTGCCAATATTTATGTAGCAGAGTGGGCGGAGGAAGCGTTAGAAAAGTGTCCAAAACAACCCCTCATTTATCGCAGGTACCTTGATGACATTTTCATGATTTGGCAACACACAAAGGCAGAGTTTGATGAATTTTTCGAAGTTCTTATCAATCATGATCCGAATATCAAATTAAAAGCAACCATTGACGAGATGTCTGTAGATTTGCTGGATGTAACTGTATATAAAGGTCTAAAGTATGAGACAACTGGCTACTTAGACTGCAAAGTGTATTTCAAGTAACCGATTCGCATCAGCTATTACACAAAAAATCTTTCCATCCAAAGTGCACTTTGCTAAAACATTAACCAAATCCAGGCCTCCATCATGCTTTTCATTGGTGAGGATTGACTGCGATACTAAATGGGCTTTGTCCTCCCATAAGAAGGACAAAAGTAACGTGTTGATCTTTGACTCTACTGATTTGGGCATATGAACTACAGAAGCGGTATACCACAATCCAGATAAAATTAAATTATTACGGACAAATGTCCTGCCAAATACAGTTAGGCGACGTCGTTTCCAATTTACTAATGCACACTTTAGCTTGGATAGCCTTTCTTCCCAGTTTATTATTACATCCTGTTCTCTACTAAAGTAAATACCCAAAATCTTTATGACATCATCTGACCAGTTAATATCCATAACATTGTCAGTTCTGTCCTTCCAAGTGCCCAAAAATAATCCCTTAGATTTGTCTCTATTGACTTTAAGCCCTGATGCCTTTTGAAAATCTGATAATACGCCATTTAAAATTCTAAACCCTTTAGTGGCCTTTCTACGCCACATATACATATTCCTTGAAATTCATTATGTTGCCTCAATGTGGCCCCCAACGATTCCATAGCCATAACGAATAGAAGCGGAGACAATGAGCAACCTTGTCTGACACCTCGTTCCAACACTACCGTTTCAGATAGATGATTATTTACTAAATAGCAACTTGTTATATCAGTATATAAAATATTGACCGACTTAATAAATCTGGAACCAAAGCCAATATGGTCTAAAGACTTAAACAAGAAGTCCCATTCAAGTCTGTCAAACGCCTTCTCGTTATCAAGTGCTATTATTGCTGCTGGGATGCAATCCTTTTCAACTAATTGAATAAGGTCTCGTATAGGCAATGTGTTGTTTAATATGGTTCTTCCTGGTACAGAGCATGTTTGATCATCATCAATTACTTCGCCTGGGACTGCGCCAAGTTTTAATGTTAGTGCCCGAGTAATAATCTTATAGTCTACACAGAGTAGAGAGATTGGTCTATAATTCTGTATTTTATTTCTGTCTCCCCTCTTGTATATAAGCCGAACATATGCTTGGGCCATTGATGGAGGGAGATGTCCTTGCTTTAAAATGCTAGCTGCTATTTCTTCTAATACTGGACCAAATATGTGCCAGAATATTTGATAAAATTCGACTGGAAGTCCGTCGCAGCCAGGAGACTTTTCTAACTTCATACCTTTGAGGGATTTTGTCAAATCATCAATTGTTAGTAATTGGTCACAACTTTCGTGACATGCATCTGGAGGTCTTTGCGTTATATTAGCTAAAATATCTCTAGTTGCAGTTTCATCACTTCCCTCAGATTTATACAATGATTTGTAAAATTTGGATACTGTTTCCATCATCTCTGCATTTGAGGACACTGATACACCATCATGAGTCTTCAGTGAGCGCATTAATTTCTCTATACCTCTTGCTTTTTCCAAGTTACAAAAGTAATGTGTAGGCCTTTCACCCTCGGTGTGCATTTGTGTTCTTGCCTTTATTTTGGCCCCATCAAACTGATATTGCTCTATTTCATGTAGTCTACCTTTTAATTTAACCAATAGTTCATAATAATTATATTCTCCATCATTAATTTTCTTATTAATTTTACACACCGATCGCTGAAGCGCCTTTTTACGCTTTCGCATTTCTCGTATTTTCCTGATGGAATACTGCCTTGAAATATGTTTCAGGTCGGATTTAACATCCTCCCACCAGTCTGTTATACATTCATACAAACTTCTCTTTTCATCCCAATGCATCTAACAACTTTCTACACATTTGCGATAGCAACTATCTCGTAACAACGCTACATTGAGTTTCCAAAATCCATCTCCTCGTTTGATCCAGTCAGCATTGTCTAATGTGATGGAAAACATATTGTGATCAGAGAAAGTTACTGGTTTTATGATAGTTTTACACATGTAACCTTTCAATGATCGTTCTACATAGATCCTGTCCAATCTGGATGCTTTCTTTCCATCGGTTGAAAACCAATGAAGGTCCCTGCCCTCTAACAAGCTTTTATATTCACAGATGTGTTTCAAAATATTATGAGATGTGTCATTAAAATTAGACCTAGAGTTTCTGTCTTTAACTTCATCTAATATGCAATTAAAGTAACCGCCCATAATTAGGTTTTCAGGCGTTCTGTCTTGAATTATTGTGGAAACATCATTTAGAAATTCACGACGCAATTGATGAGAGGTTGGCGCATAAAGGCACTTCAAATTTAAACTTGTGTTTAGTACATCAATTGATACACAAATCCATCGTCCATTTGTATCTGATGACGACGATATAACACCAACATAGTTGAGACAGCGGGGCAGGATAAGAATGGCCACTCGCGCGCTATTATCTTGTGATAAAGAATAAAAAGTCTGCCCTTTTGAAATATCTTTGAGAGATTCATACACTTAAATTTTTTGAATTTTGGTCTCTTGTAGAAAAGCAATATCAACTGTCTCATTTGCTAATTCCTCAAGCAAGTGGCGCTGCTTGAATTCGGTATTTAATCCTCTGCAATTGATGGTGCAGATAATCATAATTTGTAAAATGATGCAATTGATGGTGCAGATAATCATAATTTGTAAAATGATGTTTACAACCGCCATCATTAGATTAACTTGATTTGGGTTTTTTAACTCGTTTCTTAGACCATTTACCTAATTTGCCTGCGAATTCAATGTTTCCTAGTTCTATCACAGACAAATATTCATATTTGGAAATATCAGAATCATGTCGCAGTAGACGATATTTTATGCCTCTCGCCGTTACATATGGCACTGACACTTCACCTCCTTCTGATCGGTACATATCCATTTCATCTTTCATCTGTGAACACTGTGTTTGAATGGACACATCTGATTCTGCAACTGACATTGTATCATCATCCATATCATTTACTTCAATCTCAGATTCTGAGCTATTGTCTTCTTTATGACGCTTATTGCTACTTAAGTTACAGTTGGCAGGAGCGTCATTTACCATATCTTCAAGCTGACTTAAATCAAGTGGTCTTAGTGGAAAATCACTGAACTTTCCGTCTTCTGAGTCCTAAACTTTAATTTTAATTCATCTTCAAGGAATTGTAAACTGGCTCTTCTGTAAGATCATCATTTTTTGCGTGTCTTTTACAGCCACGTTTGGCTCCTCTGCATTTTGATTATTTTCTTGACTTAAGGTTATACCCTCCTCTAATACTTGAATTTCATCAACTGTAGTTACTTTAACAGGATTTGATGATTTGTTTGTGTCATTTTCAGTGGCATGAACCACAACACCAGCTTCCATAGTGATTGCTCCAGAAGCATTTGACTCAGTTGCATCCTTCAATGGGCGATTATCTCCTGATACTGAGGGCTTGTTTTGATTTTTTGGACAGCGCCATTTAAAATGGGTCAACTGAACCACAGAGAAAACATTTGTTTCGATTGGGACAATCTGTTGCCAAATGGTCAGTACTTAGGCAGATTCGGCACTCTTTAATTTGCCCTCTATACCATAAGGGCAGGACAAAGCTGCCATCAAGCGTCAATCTGCTTGGTAACGGGTTATCCACTTTATCAAACCAGATGCGTCTTACACCGTTTTCTAGCGTTCTGTCAAAGGGATACGTTTCCCATTCAATCTTTTGCACTTTGCCATACTTCTTGAGTTCATTCATGATTCTGTCATCCCGGAATTTCTAGTGGAACTTTCATCTTCACTAGCAACCTATCTGACTCGATTTCCTCTACGTTACAAACTTCGCCTTTTACAATAAGAACATCTTCTAGAAGCTTTTCCTTGACCCCCTCATTTGACACTGTTACATTCCGTACAATTTTAGAAAAATTGATAAGCCCCTGCAAAGCAGCAGGTCCCGCGCCAACGACGTCCTTTAACCCACGATACACGTCGATAGCCGTGACACCCCACCCCTTAGTTGTTATCTTAAGGCTTAGGGTACACTTATAGGTTGCCATGGTGTTTTATAAAAAGAGGAAACCCATAGTACTACAATATATAATACAAAAATATAACACCAAGATGTCGGGGAAAGAGCTAAACACTAAATAAATAGTGTCCCCCTTTTGAAACCCTGACGTCTACCAACACATATACGAATAGAGAGTACAGTCGTATATTTGTTAGTTTGAACCACTTTCTAAGTGGTTCACTAACACCTAACCGATTAAAGTGGTTCCCTAATGCATACTAACATATTACAGATATATATTTGTTAGTCTCTTCGAGTTGACCGGGGACAGCCAACTGACTATAAAGATTTATATAATCAAAATACTAGGCTTGCTCTTACAAATGACAAAGGAATTAAATCCACTCACTCAAGCGATCTTGCCAAATATAATCCGCTAGCCAACGAACTATAGAAATAGCATACTGGCGCGGCGAGAAAAGTATTGCATTGACCACAGTAAGAGGAGACCTATTAAATGGCTGAAACCGCCAGCTAAGAGGAGTGCTTTTAGAAAATGGAGACACAAAATGCGCTCCAACCAAGACAAGAATTTACAAATTAAACATAAAGTTTGAAAGGAAATACTAATACGAAATATATGTATAAAATTTATCTACAAAATCGCGCTAGAAACTAGCAAATTCGGGAAGCAATTGCAGAGCTAAATAAACGCGTGCGTTCACTTCGACTACTACTACTACTACTACTACTACTACTACTACTACTACTACTACTACTACTACTACTACTACTACTACTACTACTACTACTGTTACTACTACTACTACTACTACTACTACTACTACTACTACTACTACTACTACTACTACTACTACTACTACTGCTACTACTACTACTACTACTACTACTACTGCTACTACTACTACTACTACTACTACTACTACTACTACTACTACTACTATGTAATGCAATGTATATGTTAATATATGCAATTACACCTATTACTGTATAATACTAGCTTTGCATACTATAAATATTAATTAATAAAAATTAGTTTCAAAATATTTAACAGTTTACCTATAAAATATATTTCATGTGCCAAAGGGTTAGCCATATATTTTTCGTTTTATATTCTCTTGCTAGTTTTAAATGCGTTTGATATTCTGAGATAACAATAATGTCCCATCAATCATTTTGTCAAATCTTCATTGTTTCACTATCAGCAGTCCAGTAACAGTAGTTCTAGAGGGATGTAGTTACACGTACTAATGCCGTTGCCATGGAAATCGGAAATTGAAGCTAAGATTCTGGAATGGGCAAGACAGTAGAGTTTTCAGACTTGTTTGTTATCCTCGCCCCATTAGTAAACAGGGTATTACATTCCGATCGGTCTGCATGTGTGTGGCTGTACGAGTGTGTGTGCGTGTGCGTGTAAGTGCACGTGCGGGCGTATGTGCGTGAGTGCGTGCATGAGTGCGCGCGCTGCTGTATCTAAAAACTACGTGTCCGATTGGGCTCAAATTTTAACACAAAATAAATGCGCAATAGATACATGCACGATGATAAACAGACGTTGGCCGTGATCCGGATAGCAAAACCGGATCCGGATCGGATACAATTCTATATCTGTGGATATCTCGGAAACTGCTGGTCTGATTTTAACTTAAACTTTAGTCACAAGAACTGGTCTGGCTGTACAGTAGGATTCCACGACATTGCGAGTGATCCAAACACACTGGACAATCTATACAATTAAGAAAATCCGGAAAGATTCTCAATGTGATGACCACAGAAGGACGAGCGTCTGCAATCTCTGATTTCCCTGTTTAATTTAGTGTACTGATCGTTATTCCATGCGTCTTACAAAGAGGCATTTAATCCTAGAATATTACGCTTCCAGGATGTTTACGGAAACACAGAATCTTGAGAGCGGATGTTGCTGATTGCATTGACGCATAATGATGGGTCGCCTTCCCCTCACCCTCTTTCCCTCCCGCTCCCTCCCTCCATCCACCCCTCCCTCTATCCATACGTCCCTCCCTTACCGCCCTCATCCCCCCCCCCCTTCCTCCGCCACTCCACCCTTCCTCCATCCCTCACCCCTCTCTCAGATCTGCCCTCCTACTCCGTCTCTCTCTCTCTCTCTCTCTCTCTCTCTCTCTCTCTCTCTCTCTCCCTCCCTCTCGCTCCCTCCTCCCCCTTCCTCCCTCCGCCACTCCTCCCTTTCTCCATCCCTCCACCCCTCAATCACATCCCCCCCTCCTACTCCGTCTCTCTCTCTCTCTCTCTCTCTCTCTCTCTCTCTGTCTGTCTGTCTGTCTGTCTGTCTGTTTCCCTCCCTCTCTCCCCCTGCTCCCTCCCTCTCCGGCTCTCTCTCTCTCTCTGTCTCTCTCTCTCTCCATGCCTCCCTCCCTCCTCCCCTTCCTCCCTCCGCCACTCCTCCCTTCCTCCATCCCTCCACCCCTCTCTCACATCGCCCCCCCCCCTCCTACTCCGTCTCTCTCCTTCCCTCCCTCCTTCCCTCCCTTCTAAAATTCTCCACCTCTCTCTCTCTCTCTCTCTCTCTCTCTTCACTTCATCCCCCCCGCCCCCACCCCTGCCCCTCCTCCCTCCCTCCCTCTCTTGCTCCCCGCCTCCCGTCCTAAGTCCACCCCCTCCCATCAAGTATCTCAACGCGACTAACCATAATATACATCGGCCCTCTTAGAGTATCTAGATTTGAGGGAGAACAGCTATGTTCTCTAGGGGCCGCCAAGCATCACGACATCACGATAACCACTACTACGCGTCAAGTACTCATTACATTAATGACCTCTTTAGCGCTTCCTTAATTATAATTACTATATAATTAATATGGCAAGCCGGCCAAAACGGCATCAGCAACCTCCCTGGTCTATATTCATTTGTAGAACAAGAGAACACGTTTTTAATTTACCACTAGAATAACTGGCTCGATAATCGAAAATTTAAATTTTCCTGAATGAATTTGAGGCGTAAAGGGTTTGGATCGCAATTACCGTAATAACGTAACAAACGGATTCATTGCAACGGATATATAGACTCGTGTCTGGCGTCGATACTTTGCTTGACGAGTGGAGGGCACGCTGTAGAATTTCCAGAGATAATCATAGTTTGCTTGGTTTGGTAGTTTATTTTCACCGCATGGGTTTGTTGACACGTTGATAAGATTGATTGTTTACTGTTGTTTGCGAAACTACCTCGCGTGCCACGTCGTGATAAACAGATGGTGTTATCCATTCTAAAATCACCGCCCAGATGAAGTCTCGCACGCATGCACGCACGTGTGCACTCACGCGCGCACTCACGCACACGCCAAAAGATACCCACTCATTAAGTTAGATGGCAATAGCTCTAAATGAACGCCACCAGACGTAATATCTTTCCCCATTAGGCCCTATTTTTAGGATACTTTCAAGGACGCTAATTCCGGTGTCTGAGAACGAATCAACTTGATTCTCGTTATGCAGATTTAGATGTCAATATGGCCATTATGACCTGCTTTGGTGTGAATAACAACATGTATCACCAATGTCACCATTGCTCGCGCCAACAACCGACATACGGACATGAGACTGACAGGATGGGTATATCTACATCAATCCCGGGTAGTAGTATCTGAACCGGAACCGGACCTGGCTGTGGCCGCTGGAGTTTCGCTCAGCGCTAGCCAATTCTGCCAATAATCTCCACGTGTTTAAGATTGTCGTTGCGGCCAATAGCCCTTTCCATTTTTAGCTATGTCCCGCCCATCACTAGCTAAGCTCCACCCACACCTCGCCGTGTTGGATTGATCAATCACCAAATGCCCTAGCTATCAATTTCCTGAAAACTATGCAGGGAAGCTGTTGAATATTGTGTAACTAATTTGACTGGGTGTTGTTGCTGCCTATGGCAGCAACAGCGCCCAGTCAAATTAGTTTCAAAATTGTCAACAGAATATGTATTAAATAGTTAGAGCAAACAATGTGTACAGCAACGCATAGACCGTCTTCAAATATGCGTTCGTGACGTACTTATCGACATCATTCATGACGTCATTCATTATGATGTCATTCTACACATCGCGCAGTTCATTATGACGTCATATGATGGGTGGGTACTCTGGAAAGGTGAATTAGTTTGCAGTTTTGCCCACCCCGATTTCATTGCTATGCCTTTGACTCTGTCTAGATCAAGGATTTCATTTGATTCGGCCATCTTTACATCTGCCTTTAATTTATCCAATTTGCTTTCTTACAAAGCTATTTAGTCAGCATGTTTGATCGCCTCCCTCCTCCTTCCCTCCATCACTACCTCCCTACAATCCACAACACCCCTCTTCCCTCCATACCCGTCTTTCTACCTACCTCCCTTCCTTCCTCCCTCTCTCCCTCCTACAACCCCCCCCCATCCCCGTCTCTCTCTCTCTCTCTCTCCCTCCCTTCCTCCCCCCTCCTCCACCCCCTCCACTTCCTCTCTCCATGCCATCTCTCTCTCTCTCTCTCTCTCTCTCTCTCTCTCTCTCTCTCTCTCCCCCCCCCCCCCATCTCCCCCTCCCTCCCTCAGCACTACGTCCCCTTCCCTCTCTCCCTGCCTACCTACCTCCATCCCTCCCATCAAGTCTTTCACCATATAGACGACTAATGTGTGTGTGTAATATGAAATTGAAGTATATTTGAGGACAAATCTTGAAGATGCAAACCACACATTATCCCCGACAGCACGTCAGAACATACGTTGCTAAAAGGTGTACAAAATATTACGTTTCTTATTAGTCACTACTAGTATACATATGTCGGTCCGTCCGTCCGTCCGTCCGTCTATCTCTATGTTAATGGACCTTTCCAGTTTTAGCTATGCCTCACCGATCTCTAGCTAAGCTCCACCCACACCTCGCTCGTGTTGGGATCGATCAATCTCTGAACTCTCTGACTATCAATTTCCAGAAAACTATACAGGTAAGCTATTAAATATTTTGGAACTAATTTGACTGGACGCAACAGCGTCCAGCCAAATTAGTTTCAAAATATTCAACAGCATGTTTATTAAATAGTAGAGGCATACAATTCGTACAACGTGTCGGACTATTAAGAGTTGAAGACGGGCCAAATAGAAATATTTATGACGTAGTGATTATGACGTCATCCTACGCGCCACTTAGCTGATTATGACGTCATACAACGTCAGATTTATAGACTGATACTCTGGAAAGGTGAATTATTTTATGTTTGTGACACAGCCGCATGCGTCGCAAGTCCCACGCGCCGCACGTGTTGTAAATAAGAAATTCACTGATGTTTTGGCAGAAAACAATGACGTCATACGAGACCAACTGTGGGAAGCTTTTCAGAAGGTCCATAGTTCTTTTGGCGTGGCGTAGTCACATTTATATGTGCATTAGAGGGGTGTGGGGAACATTTTTTTTTATCAGTTCTCAAAAAGCTAGTTCCTGCATTCTGAGTAATACCGGAGCAAATATCTATTGTTCACAAATTTTTGGCCAATGTTTGGGGGTTGTTTTATCTTTTGGGTGGGGGGGGGTGTTAAGCGGGGCTCCATCGGGCTACACTTGCACCTGGTAACAACAGAATATTCAGACATTTACCTCTGAAATATACTACAGCAACAACAACAACAACAACAACAACAACAACAACAAGCATATTTCTATTTCAAAAGATCTCCTGACTCCTGGAATTTATTGACTAGTATAGCTATTAATGGTTCCATCCAAAGTAAAGTCAATAATTTGATTTGCCGGATAAATTATATATAGGCCTATTATATAGATAAGCATCGCGTCGTTCCATATCGAATTCAAACCTGCTGTCCGTCATTGAGCAGGCGGCGTCTCTGCCAGCTGTGGTGCTGTGTCAATGGTTTCTGTATCTGACAATTGTTGATAAGCATCGACGACTTGATAAATATAGTAGTAACTCGTCGATTCCCAGAATACGAAGAATGAGAATTCCTGACATGAGATTGATGTTATGATACATAATGTCATGAGGCATGTTTTATTATAATGCGTGCGTGCGTGAGTGCATGCGTGCGTGTGTGCCTGACAGTAAATCACGTGATATAACAAGAATGTGCGCATACATGTACATCACGTGATATAAGAGACTGTGTGTGTGTGTATGAGAGATCGATGAGAGAGAGGGAGAGAGAGGGTGGGGGTGGGGTGGAGAGAGCGAGAGGGAGAGAATGGTAATATATACTTTGATGGCATATTTTGCCAATATATAGAGTTGTTAACTTCTAACCTGGATGGATGGGCAGCCATAAGATTTCGGCCACGAAAGAATTAGGTCAATCTTTTTAAGAAAATATGTCAGCGGTTACATTTTTACTAGATGGTGTTGGTGGGTGTTGTTGTTGTTATTGTTGGTGGTGGTAGTGATGCTGATGGTGGTGGTGGTTGTTGTGGTGGTGGTGGTACTGATGGAGGTGGTTGTGGTTGTAGTGGTGGTGGCTGTGGTGCTGGTGGTAGTTGTGGTGGTGGTGCGGGTTCTGGCGTTGTTGTTGTTGTTGTTGTTGTTCTTGGTGACGGTGGTGGTGGTTGTGGTGGTGGTGGTGGTAGTGGTGGTGGTGGTGATGATGGTGGTGGTGGTTGTGGTGGTGGTGCTGCTGCTGGTACTATTGATGGTGGCAGTGGCGTTGGTGCTGATGGTGGTCATCAATTAAGGGTTCGTGACGAACGAACTAAGCTACGTCATTCATGGCGTCATTGACGATGGCATCATCGTACATGTCACGTAGTTGATTATGACATACGATTGATGGATAAACTGGAATGCTCCATTGAAGAATGTGTGGTTTCTCGATGGTATCAAATGCGCGTGACACATCGGCTCCCATCTTGTTGATATTCCAATGATTTGATAGACATATCGATGTTGGCATACGGTGTACAACACAGATGTGCCCTCTTAAATCCACACTCCCTAAATTTGGTCAAGAAGATTTAAATGTCTGCGTATTAAATGTTCATTTGTAGGTCAAGAGAAAAATAATTTTGAAAATTTATCACTGGAATTCTTCCTGGGGTAAATTTTCGAAAATGGGCTTCTCTTGACTTGCCAATGGGCATTCCTAAAGCCCACGGTCGAGGCCGGTTTTGGTCGGTTTCATCATGAAAGCGTTAAAGTCGCTCTGCCAGTTTCCCATAAATCTGTCAATTTTATCATTGATGTGAGATACGGTCACATCTGACCACATTCTAATGTGTATCATTAAATTGATGTGCAGATAACCCATCTCATTGTTCTGCGGTGACACCACCTCATCAAATCTCTGATATCTTCGGCAATGAAATTACAACCTATTACTACACCATCGATGACGTCAGGATGTGGGTGTTGCTTAGATCACATGACCTGGCAATAATCAAGACGTCATCGAAAATACAGCCCTGTGATTGATTAGTCATGGTAATTGGCCAATCAGAGATATAGGGTTGTCTCGACACCTAAGCTGCGTGACGATATGAGTTGTCAATTGGCGCTTCATATACTCATATTGAAGGAGCAGTTCTTACAGATCACGTAACATACATTTTGCGCCTCTGTCAGATTGGTGGTCTGTAAACCACAGGTCTAAAATAACCACTGTGTTCTAGCCACCAAAGCGCAAGCGCCTCGTGCAATCTGAACTTGAATATGTAAATAGACCAACCACATCACTTAGAACGTAGTTAGTCTCAACAAGCCTACCTTCTCCATAACCCATCTGGTACAGAAAGATGGATGGCCTGTGTGCCTAACATTAGTTCCATAATATGCAGATCTACAATTTTTAGAAGTGTTAGCTTAAATATATGAATAATCTTTTGACGTCAACGTGACTGATGTAGAACTGTTTACAAAAGAAGCAACATGAGTATGTAGGTTGTCTTGTGAATATATATGTTCAACAGGAAGGTGTAGTCGGCCTAAATTGAATAGATTTAAATATAAATAAATGTTGATTCAGGACAAATGACGCGTCCTTCCACTGACAGTCGGTCACTAGGTTGGAGGGCGTAGCCGAGTTTAATGCACGGTGCATGCGCAATCAATACAGATCAAAAGAATCACTCGCAAATAAGTCACACCTGTACATAGCGGTCATTTTCTTGGGGGGGGGGGTGGTCACAAGATGGTGGTTCCTTAAGCCGGGTGGTCGTACGACCACCCGGCTTAAAGAACCACCATATTGTGGCCACAAAATCCATTTATCTCTTATGGAACGCTATTTGTATTAAGTGCCTGTTTGGTTAAATGAGCATTTTCAAATGGACCATAAGGCTGTCATTATGGACAAGGTTTTAGTGGGTAACGATGGTAAATCTAGAAATGCATTGCTTGCCTATAAATCTCCATTCATTAAAATGCACATTGGAGGAAAAAATATACAACGTCACTAACCATATGAACTAACTAAAGTCTAGACATTATATGTTACCTATTCAGGGTAAGTACAAAAGTCAATTTTATTGCCATACTGTCTGATTTCGGCTGAGGACAAGACAGAGTGGGCAAAAGCGAAGAAGGGCTGATTGCGGCTGTAGGATGTTTCTACTACTGCAGCCGCAGAATACAGTAAACATATAGGCCCCCTAATTATATAATCTATGTCTGTGAAGTTTAAAATCTAAACTAACACGCGTACGACTATGGGCTGCGATTAGCTCTAAATGGGCGTGGCTATAAAAATAGATCTATTATTAACATCCCGACACTAATGGGTGACGTGATGCTCTGGGTTCACGCCGTCTACACGTGTACAGTACGGATATCTAAATTAATTAGTCCATGGATGAATTTGAACTAAGCGTGGCGCATGTGTTGTGTATGTGGCAACGGTGAACTGACTTTACATTGGTAATGATTAAGATCAATGGTTTATAAAACATAATGGGCCTTTCCAGTTTATCCATCCATCATATGACGTCATAAACAACTACACGACGTCATCCTACGCGTCGCGTAGTTGTTTATGACGTCATATGATGGATGGATAAACTGGAAAGGTCCATTATGTTTTATAGGCCATTTAATTATTACAGCGTGAATGACTCGATTTAGTCCGTCTTAAATGGTAAAGACATACAATTCGTACGACGTGTCGGACTATTAAGCGTTAAAGACGGACTAAATCGAGCCAGTCAGGACGTAATGATCAGTCTACACGTTACGTAGTTGATGATGACGTCATATGATTGACTGAGGAAATGGATTCATGAATTCCACACAGAATCATATTTTATGTATCACGTGTCATGACTAGACGCCATAATGGTCCTTTCCATTTTTAGCCCATCCCTAGTTAAGCTCCACCCACACCTCGCCCATACTGGGATCGATAGATCCCTCAACACTCTGACTCAGTTTCCAGAAAACTATACAGGTAAACTGTTGAATATTTTGAAACCAATTTGACTGGGTGTTATTGCTGCCTATGTATACCCAGTAAAATTTGTTTCAAAATATTCAACATAATGTTTATTATATAACACTTAGTCCGTCTTCAATTATGCGTTCGTGACGTACTTATCTACGTCATTCATGACGTCATTGATTATGAGGCTATCCTATAAGTCACGTAGTTTATTATGACGTAATATGATGGATGAATAAACTGGAAAGGTCCATTGAGCCTTTATGACGTTTTCAACAAACTGCGTTGGTCTTACCGTTGGTTTCGACTTTGATGTCAAAGACTTGTATTAATTTCTGAATAATAATAATAATAATAATATATATATATATATATATATATATATATATATATATATATATATATATATATATATATATATATATATATATATATATATATATATATATATATATATATATATATATATATTATACGGTGGAGCGACAGTTGTATTGACCATAGTGTAAGATAAAAGGACGTTGAGTTATAGTTGACAGGCATTGTACAGGTTAACCCTGTCTATAACGGACATTTGCTTTTAGGACCAAAGGATTGTGGTTCTTTAAGACGGGTGGTCGTAAGAAGCATCCTGTGGCCTCAAACCCCATATAGGCCCTGCTATTGTAAATGACCTGTAATCAGCGGCCACTTGTCTTTAATAACCACTCGTTGATGGACGAGGTGTCCATTATTGACGAATATAGCTGTTTGCTGTAATGTTTGTATCTGTAAGGTTGAGATGATATAGTAGGCCTATGTTAGGGTTATATCATATATGTGGATTATCGAACGTTTTCGCCATTCCAACTAGTAGTAACCCCACATTCTTATTGAACCGTGTTGCTTTATATTTGAACTTCGTTATTGTCTACGTCGGATACAATCGGTGTTATTTTGACGAGAAATGCGCGCATGGTTATCGTGAATACAGAAAGCACGACGAGGGATAAAACGCGCATGCGAAGGCGCGCGCAGTCACGCACACACTCGCGTACATATGTCCCGGTAATTACTAGGGTGGATTAAACACGAGGCTGATCGGGCTGTATCGCCCACTTCCACCGATGTATAATAAGTTTATAAATAAATAGGTACTTAATCCCCTTCCTAGAAATAGCATCTGGCTATTACAAACTAGATCATACCGTTCAAGGTCCGGACCTCGATTTAAATCAGCTTGAGACGATTCTTTAATGAAACTCTCCGTCCTCATCTTGTTGAAGAGCAAAGGATGGCTTCTCATAGCTAGTGAAGAAAAACACAAAGCTGATAGAAATCTCAATTAGTACTCAATGAACCAGAAAAAATGTAGGTGTCAGATGTGTGTTTACAGATGCTAGAAGTCTGTTGAGTTTCTCTGTGATCTACCAGAAAATCTAGGAGTTGCTGTCTGAGTATCGCTCCCATACATTTCCTATGGGGCTTTTTTGGGCAAGGTAAAGTTGATTTCTCGGAACCCATACACCCGAGTCAATTTTTGTAGAGGATCTATACATGCCCTGGTGCGTACTAGAAGTGTACCAAGTTTAGAGGTGACAGTTCCAAAACTGGGGCATTTAACATCAAATCAATTTCCAATACATTCCCTATTATTATATGTCTACAATACAAAAATCAAGATATCTCATGAACCGATCGTGATATCGGAGTTCTGTAAACGGCGTCCGAGAGCTATTTCGCCCCCGGAGCAGGCGAATCAAATCGTGAAACATTCTAATCATAATTCCGTCATCTATTGGCAAATCACGAAATATAGGTCAGTGTGCAAATTTGGAATAACAGGAATGTTAATATGTTCACTAACGATTTTGTTTTACTAAGCAACAGTAGTATCTAGTGTCTAGGTATATATAAAGCTTTATCCCTCTGACAGTCATATATAAGTAAGCATCATAACGATGCCAAAAAAACAGATTTTATGCAGCATTTTCTCAAAACCCTGTCACTGGACCAAAAAGATCTTTTGCGTCAGCTTGTGGGTCAACAGATGCTAGAAGTATGTTAAGTATGAAGATGATCGAGACCCCCCCCCCCCTAGGGCCAGTCGCTGACAGAACATTGCTCTCATACATGTGCCTAGACGTAATAAAACGAAATAAATCTTAACATATGATGATTTCACGACGTATAAATTAATAGAATTTTTTTAGTTGTGAACTTGAATAAGTTGAATTAGGAATACGTGTCTCTAATTCAATTTCACAACTTAAAATTTTTTATTAATATATATGGAATGAAGTTATCAAATATTAAGATTTATTTCGTTTCATTGCGTCCATGCACACAATTTAACCCTTTAAAAGTTTACAATTTTAATAATTTTATTTTAGACCATTCTGGAGTAAGTATGCACCTTTTAGGCTTTAAATCATGGCACCGCGTCTCTCCCTCATATTGCCCTAAAGAATTGTGAGTGTAGGTTCAAACCCATCGAGGTATAGATCGGACAGGAATCAGATGGGCGGATAGACAGACGGGCAGAATATCATGAAAGACGGATGGCGTACATGTGGATTGATGTACTGACAGAGAGACCGACAGACAACCGGACATCGACCGCCATCACATACTGCAACCGGCTTTGCGCGAGCGTACAAAACAGACAAAATATAAAAATTGGTACAGACAGGAAAAGACGGCCAGTCAATTAATTTTTTTAATTTCACTATATGACGGACTTGTATATGATACTTACATAGCCTAGTATACCGTGAACACGATGCGCTAAATATGATCATCATGACGCGCGATTTATCAGAAACTGCTTAATTCAAATGGTCAAAAGTAGGTCGATTGACACACCTGTGAAAACACGCGCAGTACATGAGCGCAGGTGACAATAAACGTCATTGATGTTTCTAGAATCATACAATTTTGAATATTAGGTTACCGCAGGCTGTTGCTATAGGCCGGACAACATCTTCCCGCATCTTTGTTTCCAAAATGTACACCAGGCGGCTTCTAACGAGTTTGTCACCTATGGAGCGGCTCGATCTGTCACTCAAGTATATGACGTCATAATCAAAATATGTCACATGTTAGCCGATGTTACGAAGGTGTCTGGATTGTATGTCTTTGGTGAATTTACAATTTAATTATGATTTTGTTGAATAGCTTAAACTAATATTACTGAGAACCATAAGCTGCATCAGCTGCCAGTCAAATTGGTTTCAAAGGATACATACATGATCCCACTCACCACAACATCTTAGCGACCGCTACTCCACAGCCAAAACAGAATATCAATGCCGCAACAGCCAACACAATACTGGCACACAAACTATAGGTAACGCTCAACACCGTCATCACCATTGCCATGCTGCCACTGCCACTATACAGCCTACATCATGCTGTCACTGCAATCACAACCAAACAGCGCTGCCACTCCCACAACAACAACAATCACAGAACCACAACACTGCGACACCAATCATTGCCACCACAACACCGTCGCTCCTGCATGATGTACATCACCACGACATTTATGACGCATCAACAGCACAACACCATCACTTCCACGGCAACATCGCCACGGGCACTACAGCCACATGAACACTGCCACGCCCAACACTTCCACACACAGCACTGACACGCACAGCACTGATACACACACAACACTGTCACACACAACACTGACACACACAACACTGCCACAGAGAACACTTCCACACACAGCACTGACACACACAGCATTGGCACGCACAATACTGACACACACAACACTGGCACTGACACACACACACACACGCACGCACGCACGCACGCACGCACTGTCGCACACAACAATGACACGCCCAACACTGACACACACAACACTGACACTGACACGCACAACACTGATACGCACAACACTGACACGCACAACACTGTCGCACACAACACTGACACGCACACAACACTGACACGCACAACACTTCCACAGACAACACTGCTACACACAGCACAAAACACACACAGCACTGGCACGCACAACACTGACACACACAACACTGACACTGACATACACACACAACACTGACACACACAACACTTCCACACACAACACTGACATACCCACACACAACACTGACATACACACACAACACTGACACACACACACACACACACACACACACACACAATACTGTCACACACAACAATGGCACGCACAACACTGACACAGACAACACTGACACGCACATCACTGACACGCACAACACTGCCACGCACAACACTGACACGCACAACACTGACACACATAACACTGGCACGCAAACACTGACACAACACACACACACACACGCACGCACGCAAACTGACACGCACAACACTGACATGCACAACACTGGCACTGTCACACACAACACTGACACGCACAACACTTCCACACACAACACTGACACGCACAACACTGACACGGTCACACACACAACACCTCCACACACGACGCACACCGGAGTACTGAACTGCAATTACAGCTGCCATAACACTACCACGCACAACACGCACCGCAACATTGCCACTATTAGCCACCACAACGCTGCCACGCCCACTCCTGCCACAAGAGCGTCACACACCTCAGTCAACGCAACACCGTCACTACCTCTCCACCCACCATAACATGGCGACTGTCCCCACAGGCAACTCCTCACCATGAAGTCAACGTGGGTGGCCACCGAGCAACAACATGTTATGCATGTACATGCAGCACTAAAATCTGCCTTAGGTTATTACATAAGCCTTTACTTTTTTTTTCGTTCAGGTTTATCGTCGCGACTGGAAAGCCTGTATGTCGGTCAATTTCTGTACATTTCTGGCAATGTCGCGTATTATGTCGTAACGATTGGACCAATTTATCAGAAAATACTTCCTTATTACCGTCGTCCCATGTGGGTAAGATTGTATATTTGCATTTGGGTATTATACGTTCACGCGCGACTGTCATTGTCCGAAGCTGTATCACAAAAAACTGTTGTTCTGGTTCGGCTCGAATATTAATATAACAAAGGTTGTTACCGTGAAAGAGGATCCGCAGATTCTGGCTGTGATCCGAAATTAAAATCCCGGAACGGAATCGGAGCTAATTCCAGTCTATCAATATCTCGGAATGGACCTTTCCGGTGTATCCATCCAACATATGACATCATAGTCAACTACGTGACGTCATATGATGACGCCATAATAAATGACGCCATGAATGACGTAGATAAGTTCGTCACGAACGCTAAATTGATGACGGACTAAGCATTGTTGTACGAATTGTCTTTACTATTTAATAAAGAAGCTGTTTAATATTTTGAAACTAATTTGACTGGGCGCTGTTGCTGCCATACGGTCAGTCAAATTAGTTTCAAAATATTAAACATCTTACCTGTATAATTTTTTTGAAATTGATAGTCAGGCAGTTCATGGATGGATCGATCCAACATGACGCAGTGTAGGTGGGGCTTAGCTAAAGATGGGCGGCGCATAGCTAAAACTGGATTCCTCTATTGCTGGTCTGGGTTGACTGGTATGCTAACACAAACAAAGGTTGTAACCGTCTGCTAAAATATGCTGTACTATTCCACAAATCTCGTCTGGATCCGTAGACAAAATTCTTTACAAAATCCGAAAAATCCTAATTTTACTTTAAATTTGGCTTTAAGTATGAGGCTCCTCTCTGTAATCCCTGATCACTCCTGCTTCTCTTTTATTGCGCGTGCGTGTTAACGGTCTGACTGCTCCGAGCCACCGACCAATAATTTCAATGGTCGATAACTCTGGACCTGCTGAAAATTTAGAAAACAGTTTGACTGAAAGTTGTTGGTGGCTTAGCCACCAACAACTTTCAGTCAAATTGTTTTCTAAATATTCAGTAGGTCCAGAGTTCCCCATGGAGATGTTGTGTGCGGAAATCAAGCAGACACGCAGTGAATCGATTGGGTCTTTCTGTTAAAATTTTCATGAACGTAACAGCAGATTGTAACGATTATAAATGTTGACCTCAATCTTGTAATAACGGATTTACATATCTGAAATTAGCATATCGCGACATGACGTCTATCAATGTATGAAATTCAGACGACTCCAAGTTTGTTTTTTTAATAGAAAGCTAGTGAACACGTGTCTACTCACGCTGTAGTCACGTGATCGTTGCCAATAGCGAATCCATCAAAGGTTGAATTCGGGTTCATTGTCGAGATACTCCGATCTCATATCCGAACGACCGAGAGTATAATCGGATAACAGTATCACGTGGTGAAAATTCGTATCACGTGATACAAATTCTACTCGATTACTGCTTCTAACGAGAGTAAAAGTATGCGCATGCGTAGATATGTAAAGCAACCACGTGATACTTCCGATCGGAGTACCTGGAAAACGAACACCAAAGTGTGATTAGGCAAATCGCATAGTATTAGTCATACACGTGGACTGCCGGCTGTACTGGCCCATACGACATGTGCAAAGGTAGTTTGTAATTCCCCAAGCGAAGCAAAGCGGTGTACCATTGTACTAACATACGCCCACTCACATCGCTTCGCTGTTCACAGCCGTACTTGCAAACCCGCGATTCCTCGCTATGTTCGCTGCCGGTTTTAAGGTAGCCAATCAGATAGCTGCCTGCTTCAATGTCGCTATAAATCTAAAAATAGAGGCGTAGCTTAGTGCCAACATCGATGGAGAGCTTGCGAGACACGAATGTCATTCTATGTGATTGACAGTATATTAGTAGGATGAGGATGATAATAACCCAGCAATTCTATTAGGCAGTAGTTAAGTGGCCTCATTTATGAATTTTGGCGGACTTAGCCCAGACATCAAAAGCCTGCAAGCACGGGACTCGATACGGGAGCGTTAGTGGGAGGGCGAGACCGTGGGATAGGACGATGGCGGTGTAGATGGTGTACGTTTCATCAGTCCACAACAATACTAAGCATTCGTGTCTCGCCAGATCTCATTCGATACGAGATCAAGAAAAATATCCCGTGCGCAATGAGTGGTCATTGCCGGAGTCCTGACCTGTCTGGTCACCGTAGAGGAATCTGTGTAACTGTCTAGTCATTGTGATGACGTAGCAAGATTGTCGGCGATCACATTAGAGGCGTACTCTCGGCAGGAATCTATTTTTCACATTTTGTGGCCGTTTATACCATTGATTATCTCACCATTGATTTAGTCCTTCAGAAATATATTAAAAGGACTCTTCCCAATGATGTCACTGTCTAGAATGTATTTCTGAATGCCTTCAGGTAGAACCTTCAGTACGCTAATATTAACCAGATGCCTCTCTTTAGTCTTGAATGGATATGCACGTTCAAGGACAAAGCAAATCTGATTGATTGCCTTTTCCCTTCTTTGTGCAACTGCCACTGATAAGTCATGGTGAGGTGTGTGAAATGGTGCTGACATATAAGCCATGTGTTTCGTTTATTGTGCCAGTTTGAAAATTCTGGAGCCACAACAAAGAACAGTGCTAATGTGACGGGCCTCAGGTTAATGCTAAAGAGCCCTCCGATCACTTTCATTGATCGATTCAACTGTTCCAGGGCTTGATCTACTCCTATTTTGTAGAATGACATATTAGACTTATTCACACCAAAGTTATCATTCTAGAACAATTGCCACACGTCAGGCATGTTAGGCCCGTTTTTTAAGTCGAACTTTCTGTCGCGCCGCCGCGATGACGACTGGTTGATTTATATAGCGGACTCTGTCATTTTCAGGCAGATTTAGCGGCCACTGCACATGAGAAGGTCGACTTGTTGTACACATTTTCGCTACATACCCAGGCACGCGGTGTGCATACTTTAGCATATTCGACTAACGAAATATATACATAGCTTCTCAAGAGAAGCCAGGTGTAAGTTTCAAAGTCACTGTCTGGTAGCTCGTAAGAACAGCGGCGGTGTCAACGCCATATCCATGTACATTCGATACCACATAATCATATTGTATTTGATTCTGTTATCATCAAAATTCACCATCTTGTCTTAGGCCCGCTTTCCATGCGAGCTTTTCTGCTCGCGTGTTCTCGCACGCTTTTCTGCTCGCAGGTTTGTCTATTTCCACGCGGGTGAGTTTACCAGCGAATCCGGCTGTTTTCCTAGCGTAGGCAAGCGAATTTCAGGCTCTCGTTCTGCATATCTTTGATCAGCTTTTGCTTTCCTACACACTACATGTGTCATGTCGCAAACGTGCCAGGTCCTGAAGTTGAGCTTTCAAAAACAGGAGCAGTTAATTGATCTGGTAGAACAATATCTGCACCCAAAATCTGTGCTCTCTTTTTTTGGTTTGTCAACTGCATTAACTGCATCATACGAATGCGTGTTCTTTGTCTCCACAAACAATACAAAAGAAAATGGCTGTTGCATGGCATCATTATTAAATTTGCATAGCGTTCAACGTCAATATTGCACAATAACCTGCTTAAAATGCAACACGCATGCGCACAAGATCAACATGCACAACACGCGCTTGTACCCGCTGCACAGAGACGCTCCTATGGAAATGGTGCTATCTAAATGCACCAGACCGAGATTTCTGCTCGCAGAAAAGCTTACATGGAAAGCGCGCCTAAGGCTTTCTTTTTCTGCCAGGTATCTAACATCTCTGTATCAATGGACCGTTTCACTTTTCGCTATGCCCCGCCCATCTTTAGCTAAGCTCCACCCACACCTCGCTCGTGTTGGAATCGATCGATTTCTGAACAACCTGACTATCAATTTCCAAAAAACTGCACAGGTAAGCTGTTGAGTCTTTTGAAACTAATATGACTGGGTGCTGTTTCTGCCTAAGGCAGCAACAGCGCCCAGTCAAATTAGTTTCAAAATATTCAACAGAATGTTTATTAAATAGCAAAGAATTATTACAACGTGTCGGAGTATTTGAGATTTGGTGACGGTCTATATGGAACCCTTTGTGACGTAATAATTGTGACGTCATCATACACGCGCTGAGCTGATTATGACGTCATACGAGGTCAGATGATAGATGGATACTCTGGAAAGGTTCACCTCGTGAGTTGTGCAGAGAACTTTGTAAAATTCTCCGATGCGTTAGAATATAGTTATCGTGCAAATGAGTTCTTGTAGCCTTAGAGTACGTTCATGCTGATCCATATTTAATGTTACCACAGTTTTCCTGTCTGCACCAGCCATAAGGTCACTTATATTTTGGGCCTGTTTAAGTACTGTAACTAATGTTGCATATTCGTGTGTTTGGGATGGCACGCTTTGCTGTTTCTGTGTGTGTGTTACACGTGCAGATGCTTGATAACATGTTCTATGCCACGTCGCCCTATTGTCTTGAAAGTCACGGATATGCACATCTATTCCATGTATATTACTAATTGATCGGTAATCTTGATCAACATAGAATGCACGTTCTCTGACATATTTTAGATATTTCCTGAAAGAATCTGTCTGTGAATTTGACATGAACTGTTTTCTCGGTATTTTGTTGTCATCGGAGTTTGTCATTGAACTTGTTAGAATTGGGGTTGCAACTTTAACAGCGTTAAATTATTATGTAACTACTATGTTTGAAACCCAAATATCATCAGACAAGAAATTCAGTGCATGTTTATATATTTTCCCCATATGTGTCAATACTTTGAAAATCTAATAATGGGCATAACTTTGGTCTTTGAAGGCCTGTGGATTTCATATTTATAGCCCTACTAGATATTTCCGAAAGGAAAAAAGCTACCACATTTGGTTGTATTCCATCAACAGATGACAACACGTGCCACAATGGACTTTTCCATCTTTAGCTATGCCCCGTCCATCTCTAGCTAGGCGCCACCCCCACGCTTCGCCGTGTTGGTATTGATCGATCCCCGAATGCCCTAACTATCAATTTCCTGAAAACTATACAGGTAAGCTGTTGAATATTTTGTAACTAATTTGACGTGGTGCTGTTGCTGCCTAAGGCAGCAACAGGGCCCAGTCAAATTAGGTTTAATATATTCAACAGAATATTTATTAAATAGTAAAGACATACAATTCGTACAACAACGCATAGCCCGTCTTCAAATATGCGTTCGTGACGTACTTATCGACGTCATTCATGAAGTCATTCATTATGATGTCATTCTACACGTCGCGTAGTTGATTATGACGTCATAGGATGGATTGATAAAGTGGAAAGGTCTGTTGTTGGCAAAGACGACAGACGGAGGAACGATAGACAAACCGTCGGTATATAAACCCACACAAGTGAGTTAACAATGCTATATTTATATATTCTTTATCAATGTCTGCGAAACACAAAAAGAGTTGTTATCAAAATACAGATTCTAACGGTTTTTGGCAAGTCTTTAGCACTATCGCAACATTTCATGCCGTGACCTTTGTTTGACATTCGTCATTGGTGCGACATTGAAAATGAAAACTAAGATTGACACCACAACCTTTTTAATACTAGACATCTCAAGAACATGCGTTTACATGATGTGAAGATTTAACATGAGGTGCATGCAGAATGACCTACGCCTTCACACTAAAAATGCAAATCGGTCCTACACAAAATGGGGTCAATAATTTGCTGACGTTGCATAGATGCTTATATCACATGAACCACTGAATTTATCGAGTCGATTTTAATCAAGATGATACCAAAATCAACACGATCCACAGTGTTGCTTTTACAGTCCACTATAAGGAGTTAGACTGGGTCCTGACCTGTCTGGTCTCCGAAGTGGAGTCTGTGTAACAGTCTAGTCGTTGTGATGATGTAGTAAGATGGCCGGTCATTACATTAGATGTGTATTCTCGAAAGAAGCTCCGCCTCTATTCTTATGTTGACATATCTGCAGACAATATGTCGGCGTTCAAAGTGGCAAGCACACCAAATACTGCAACCAACTGTAACTATTTGAAATGTGTTCAACATAGTGAGCGCATCAAGTGGCAAATCCCTTACTATGTAGCTCACTGCCGGGACTATTCAAGGATGGCTACATACGTGGTAACATACATCCAGTCCTGACGAGTGGCTCCCAATCAATCTACATCTTCTCACTGGTACTTATCATTTACAGAGGAAACAAAGCCACTTTTAACCAGAACCGTGTAGACCCTACATATATGGTTTGTCAAAACCCGGAAGAGACGGTTGAACACTTCCTCCTTAGATGTGAAGCCTTAATTAGGCAATACCCGTATCAACTATATGCCTGGGCTGCAAACTCTGCTTGCTGGGCTCGAACCTTGCTCAGTATGCTTGAATGCAAATGCTGCAACACATATAGTCACTCAGATAATCCTTGCCCCAGCTGTCTTAAACACCTACATGACTTTGAACATGTAACACGAAAACTATGCTTTGTATTACACTCAAAACGCAACCTAATACTAGGTCTTCTTCATAATGCGTAAATAAGATTGGTAGCTGAATCAGCAGCCAGTATTAGGGAATTGTATTAAAATTGTTTTCGAATTGAAATGCACATCAATACAAATTATTAATTGTGAATCATGATATTTGCGTGTAATTCCACCAGTACTCCACTATGGAGGTGCCCCTATAAAGGCGGGAATTTCTAAATCCAGGCAAGCCATAGCATATTATAGAAATGCGTGTGTAATTGAATGAAAACCACGAAAGACACCCAGCCATCCGATGAGATTTATGTCTGATCTTCGTCTTAGGAAGTGATATCTCACACCCACCCACCCACCTACCCACCCCACCGTCATAGTTACACACTGTTAGGGCTATTTCACTTCCAAGTGAGGTCACGATCTAGTAGATGCTCCAGGGGTGGGGTGGGGGGGGGGGTGGCTCCTCCGGACACACACCTTGAGAATCTACAGTATGCTGTTGATTTAGAGCAGTAAATGGCTACACAGAGACGCATCTCATTTTCCAAAAAAATTTCAGCTGGTTGAGAAAGCAGGACTTCGCCCCCCCCCCCCCCCCCCCGCCATTGAGCGGTCGAATGCGCTCTCAGATCCTATACGGATTGAACCCGCCATATAATAAAATCCTAGATTATGCCTTATATTGGTTCACACCGGCTGTTAGGGTCATTCAAAGAACTCAGATATATACGCCTTTAGACAACATTGCGCGTTAACTGATGACGTACATCGGATAACTCGTGATACAAACGAGAATTGACTCAACCCAAATCTAACGATGACCTTGAGTACAATCAATAAGTGTCTCTCTTTAACCGCTTCCATGCATTGATTATCAATGGATTGTGTCAATATCACGATGCTCCTTTAATGTTGAAATGATTGGTATTGAAATAAGGCACCTTTACTTACGTCAGACGATGTTTACACTCTCACTCTGGAAAATTATAACACTTCCGTAATTCATTCCGTTAACTTTATTTTGAACACCTTATTAACACGGGTCTTAAATGCGGGCCACTTGCCAGGTGAAAAATGGAATTTTCCAATTATAAAGCCGAGCATGCTTTTGTCGAATATACAAAAAGTGTTCACCCCTCGTTAGACTTACGTCGCTTATGTTGTCACGAATACAAAATGTTGTTCATTTGCATGTTAAAAAGAAGAGTGGCATGGCAAGTAAATATTGCACTCAGACTCTAAATAAAACATATTGTTCACTAACGATTTATGTTAAACATGGTTCCCCCATTGTCACTTGTTTGTGACCATCATATCGACATTTAGGCCTATATACTAGAAAACTTGTATTAACCTAAATTATTTAAACTTAGTCGCAATGGAAAAATGTGATCTGTCACTCGAGTATCTGGCGTCATAATAAATTACCTGATTTGTTAGCCGCGGCCACAATCAATTTGACCTAACTACGTCACGAGACTCGAAATGTCTGTCACGAATTGCACGTGACTGATGAATTACAATTTAATAAACATTCTGTTGAATTTTTTTAAACTAATTCGACTGGGAGCTGTTGCTGCACAAAAGCACGCACGCGCGCCTCCCATTTGAATCCCCCATCAGATGCCTATTGATATTACCTGTTCTACATAATACTTAGCTGGCAGAATATGTATGATATAGGTATATTGGGAAATTATAGATTGTATCGGATTGTATTAATCAACCGATCTTCGATCTCAGAGAAAGTAGAGCGGAGATCTATCAGTCTAACCCATTTCATTCAGAATTTCCGAGACACTCGATTTTAACGTAGAAAGAAAATCCCAATTTCAATATTTTGATAGATATTACACTTAGAATTCATGCCTTCTAAACAACTATTTTCAGCCATAGTTTCTTAGGAAAGTAAAAGATGGATGTTATCTATAACTTGTAATCTATACAATCAACGCTGGAGTGATAAAGTACTAGATTCAGATCAACAAATTGATTCCATTTCGCGCCGTACCCTTACAGTACATCTCAGAAATAACCCAACATGCTTCCAAAACTAAATAAAATATAATGGTGAATATATTGAACATAATTGGATTGGAAGACACTGCTGCCCAAGGCACAGAGAGAGAGAGAGAGAGAGAGAGAGAGAGAGAGAGAGAGAGAGAGAGAGAGAGAGAGAGAGAGAGAGAGAGAGAGAGAGAGAGAGAGAGAGAGAGAGAGAGAGAGAGAGAGAGAGAGAGAGAGAGAGAGAGAGAGAGAGAGAGAGAGAGAGAGAGAGAGAGAGAGAGAGAGAGAGAGAGAGAGAGAGAGAGAGAGAGAGAGAGAGAGAGAGAGAGAGAGAGAGAGAGAGAGAGAGAGAGAGAGAGAGAGAGAGAGAGAAGAGAGGAGAGAGAGAGAGAGAGAGAGAGAGGAGAGAGAGAGAGAGAGAGAGAGAGAGAGAGAGAGAGATAGAGAGAGAGAGAGAGAGAGAGAGAGAGAGAGAGAGAGAGGAAGAGAGAGAGAGAGAGGAGAGAGAGAGAGAGAGAGAGAGAGCAGCAATGTCTTCCAGTCCTTCAAAATATTCAACAGAACATTTCTTACATAATGCTCAAATTGCACTAACTAACATGTTTCTGTTTTTAACTTATGTGTGGGCTGTACTGTATATCGATCAGTTGGCCTCCCCTGTTAAGACTATATGCTCGGCCTCAACGTGACGCAGGGGTGTAACCAAATGGGTGTCAATCCAGACATTTGGAGGGGCTAGCCAGAGCATTATGCACAACGCCAATGAAATGACACTTGGAGATCGAATCAACCGAAATGGTGCTCGCCCCCTGTGAGGATCCGCCAGGCAGGTGCAGCGCCAGGCTCCACGCCTCGAAGAAGCCCACCCTCAGCTACTGGAGGTCTTATCAACTCGTCTTGTGAAGCCAGGGACGAGGATGTAGAGCTACTGGCCAACCGAAGAGAAGACCAAACCCAAAGAGAACCCCAGTATCAACATCATGCACTGGAACGCAGAAGGGGTTACCAACAAGAAATCAGAGCTCGAACAGTTCCTGTACGAAAACAACATTGATATCTGCTGCATCCAAGAGACACACCTGCAAGAAGAAAAACCATTTAAGATCAGAGGTTACCAGATTTTCCGGTGTGATCGAAGAGGAAGAAAGAAAGGCGGGGTGATCACCTTGATCCGAAACAGCGTGAACGCCAGCCAGATCAAACCCTTTATGGAAGAGGCAGAATATATCAAGATCAAGGTAACAACCAGCAACTCTGTGATTGACATTGTCAATTATTACTGCCCTAATGACAAGAATCTCTCACTTGACACAATCCAGCTCCCGGACTGCCACTTCCTCATTGCGGGAGACTTTAATAGCCAGTCCCAGAGCTGGGGATACAGAACACTTGATAAACGAGGAGAAGACATTGAAGCATGGCAAGATGAAAAGCACCTTTTACGTGTCAATGATCCCGCAGATCAGCCTACCTTCTACTCGCGCCGGCGGCACTCGACAACAATGCCGGACTTGGCATTTTGTACAGAAGACATTCACAGAAACCTCAGTAGAGTGGTCGGATCACAGTTAGGAGAAAGCGACCACCGCCCAGTCCTCCTCTCTCTTTCTGGAAGTATTTCGACAAGTTCACCTCAACATCCAAGGTGGAACTACAAAAAGGCAAATTGGAGTCTGTTCGGCATTCGTTCCCATGAGCTTACCCAAAATATAGCAGTAGAAGGGAGAAGCATCAACAATGTGGTCAAGGAATTTAATTCAAGTATCCTCAAGGCTGCCAACGAAGCGATTCCTCGAGGGTTCAGGAAAAACTACCGCGCCTACTGGACAACAGAACTGCAAGCAGCACATGATAAACTAGACAAGGCCAGAGAAGATGCAAAGGGTAATCCCTGTCATGAAAACCACTTCACGCTACAGCAAACTAAAGCCAGGTATCTAAAGATCAAGCTGGAGGCCAAAAGAAGAAGCTGGAGGGGAAAGACGGCAGGGTTTAATTTAGAGAGAGACACAACAAACCTATGGAGACTGACTAAAGCACTGAATGATGAGGGTGTCGGGGGAGAGAAGATTACTCTTGAAGAAGATGGACAAACACTGACAGGAAAGATGGCTGCAGATGCCTTTGCGAAGGCATATGCAAAACAAAGCAACATTTCTATACCACGGATGCGTCAAAAAGAGGTTAGAAAAGAGCAAAAGGAAAGAACAGACACCAACACTCACGATGCAATGAAAGTTGACATTAGTTTAGCAGGACTGAAGAAGGCTATCCACCAATTGAAGAAGAAGAAATCTCCCGGGCCAGATGGCATTATGAATGAAATGATCCAACACCTTGGTAATGCATCTCTCCGCAAGTTGCATGACATCTTTAATCTCAGTTGGACCAATGGAGAGGTTCCTCAGGGCTGGAAGGAAGCCAGAATGACTCCTATTCTGAAAAAAGGGAAGAACAAGACGAAAGTGCTGAGCTACCGTCCTATCAGTCTTACAAGCTGCATATGCAAGACCATGGAGCGCATCATCAACCAGCGGTTGCAGTGGTACCTGGAGTCGGAGAACATTATAGTTTCAGAGCAGGCCGGCTTCAGAAGATACAGGAGCACAGAATATCAAACAACACATCTTGCACAGGTCATAGAGGACACTTTTCAAGCCAAGAAGGTGATGCTAGCTGCCTTTATCGATCTGCAGAAGGCATTTGACAAGGTGTGGAAGGATGGCCTCCTCGTGAAGCTCCGGCGCACAGGCATTGGTGGCAACATGTTCCGATGGACCAAGTCATACCTACACAATCGTAGAGCTAGGGTGCTGGTGGATGGACAATCTGGACGGAATGTATTGCTGAGACAAGGGGTGTCACAAGGCGGAGTATCATCACCAACTCTGTTCATACTCTTCATTAATGGCATTGTAGCAGAGCTGCCCAATGGGATCCAAGCAGCCCTCTATGCAGATGACCTAGTACTTTGGTGAACCGGGGAGTACACGACTGCCACGTACAGAATGCAGCTCGCCTTGGACAGAATTACAGCTTGGGCCAATCGCTGGTGTATTACCATCAACAAAGAAAAATCATCAGCCATGCTATTCTCACTGTCCACCAAAACAAAGGTTGGCAATCTGACACTGGGTGGTACTCCACTCGAGTACGAGGACCAGCAAACATACCTGGGCGTCACCTATGACAGAAGATTAACATGGAAGGAGCACATCCAGAACGCAGAGGCAAAGGCCAGAAGAAAGCTAAACATCATGAGGAAGCTGGCAGGAACAAAGTGGGGTGCCAATGAAAGGATCCTCAAGACCATCTACTTAGGTGGCGTACGACCACCCCTTGAGTATGGATCCAGCTCATGGATGACAGCAACTAAATCTCATCAACAGAACCTCCACAGAGTACAAAACCAGGCACTGCGCATCATAACTGGTGGAATGAGATCAACACCAATAGAAAAAAATGGAGCAGACAGCAGGCACCCCCCCCCCCCCACTTAGCAAAGGAAGCGAATGCAAAGCATTGGTCCAAGCTGCAAAGTTCAAATCATTCAACAACCACCCGATGAAGATCAGGCAAGCACAGCTGTCATCAGGAAGACTTAAAAGACCAAGTTTTGTGAAAGAGACAAAAGCACTTGAAAGGAAGCGCCAAGAAATGTTGCCAGCACAAATAGAAGACGAAACCACACCCTTGATCCTCCACCCTGGGAAAACAAACTAGAGAGCATAGCTATTCGCACCAGAGTGCCTCATCTCACAACCAAAGATGAACACAGTGATGTGAGCAAGAAGGCCCTGACCCTAGCCATGCTGGAAGAAATGTACCCTCAGGAGACATGGATAAGGGTCTACACAGATGGATCAGCCAAAGATGCAATTAGGAGCGGAGGTGCCGGACTGCACATACAGTATCCAAACGGACAACATGAGTCAGCTGCAATACCGACAGGCAAACATTGCACAAACTACAGAGCTGAAGTCGAAGCACTGGTTCATGCAGCTAATACCATCAGCAGAACAGCAGACCCTATTGCACAGATTGTCTTTTTATCTGATGCCCGCTCCGTCCTTGAGGCTATCACCAAAGGTAAGCTGCCACAACTTGAAGAAGCACTACAAACCATCACATGCTTTCGGATAGCATTGCAGTGGATCCCCTCACACTGTGGAGTCCAAGGAAATGAGGAAGCAGACAAGATGGCAAAGGTGGGTGCAGAAGGGAATCAGACAGAAAACACGGTTACCCATACGGAGATGAAGACTATCATCAAGTCACTCTATAGAACACCTCAATCAGAAGATGCCTACCATCATCTCTCGAGGCCAGAGCAAGTGACCATTTTTCGTCTCAGAACTGGACACAACAGACTAAACCAACACATGTACAGGCGGTTCCACCTTACGACATCGCCCGCTCGTCCTTGTGGAGAAGCAGAACAGACCACAGAGCACATACTTCAATGCTGCAGTACGTATCAGCTGCTGCGAGAAGAGATCTGGCCTTTGTCAACCTCTTTTCTTGAAAAGCTGTATGGGCCTGTGGAAGAACTGCAGAAAACCACAGATTTCATCTTGAGAACGGCTCTCCAAGTGTGATACCAGCGATCGAAAAGAAGAAGAAGATCAGTTGGCCTCTTGTATACCCTAGTTTGTGTTTGAACTCAGCATTTCCTAACACTTCTCATTATATATAATGGAGAGTAAACCATCGGCTACACGAACACCTAAATAAGGTGGTCTATTAGGGCAGGTATATAGTCTGAGGAATGTAATTACTTTGTGACTACAAGATGGTGGTTCATTAAGATAAGTGACTGAGATTCCACCACCTGGTTTAAAAAATCACCATTTTCCTCCAGATTTTACCCCCCCCCCCCCCGACCCCCTCACCCACCCACCCCACACCCATCCCCCACACACCCCAACCCCACCACCCACACCCCTCCCCCACACACACCACACGCAGTGGGGTGTGGTGTGAGGGGGGAGGGAGGGAAGGAATCAGGGGATGGAAGGGGGGAGAGAGAGAGAGAGAGAGAGAGGGGGGCGCGGGATAGAGGATGGTGGAGAATGAAGGAGGTGTTGGTGGGGTGGTGGGGGGGGATTCCTTTGAATCAATGACGGGTCAATGAATAAGCATCGTTTAATGCATATTTTTAAGACAGGAATCGGTAGTTAGGTAATGTTATACGAACAATGCATGTTTATAAGAGGAGAATCGATAGCCAGGTAATGTTATAGGAGAATCGATAGCTAGGTAATGTTATACGAGAATCGATAGCTAGGTAATGTTATACGGGAATCGATAGCTAGGTAATGTTATACGAGAATCGATAGCTAGGTAATGTTATACGAGAATCGATAGCTAGGTAATGTGTTATGAGAATCGATAGCTAGGTAATGTTATAGGAGAATCGATATCTAGGTAATGTTATACGAGAATAGATAGCTAGGTAATGTTATACGAGAATCGATAGCTAGGTAATGTTATACGGGAATCGATAGCTAGGTAATGTTATACGAGAATCGATAGCTAGGTAATGTTATACGAGAATAGAATGCTAGGTAATGTTATACGAGAATCGATAGCTAGGTAATGTTATACGAAAATCGATAGCTCGGTAATGTTATACGAGAAATCGATAGCTAGGTAAAGTTATACGAGAATAGATAGCTAGGTAATGTTATACGAGAACCGATAGCTAAGTAATGTTATACAAGAATCAATAGCTGGGTAACGTTATACGAGAATAGATATCTAGGTAACGTTATACGAACAAGTCGGCACACTTCAATTTGTACTGATGTATCTTATTATGGAGGGATGTGATCTGACACTCAAGCATCTGACAGTATGATCAAAATACGTCAGTTGTTAGCTGACGTCACAATCAAATGCACTGAGTGACTGACAGGAAAGGGGAAGATGTCGACCAGTAACATTCTGAATTGTATTTTTTTCATGAATTTATAATTTAATGAACGTTCTGTTGAATACTTGTGAAACTAATTTGATTATGTTGCTGGTAAAATATTCAACTGCTTACCTGTATAGTTACATTAAAGGAAATCTCACTTTATCTTATACTAACCATTCAGATGATAGAATTTGCCACCCATAATCCATCCCTGACATTTTAACTTTTTATCATGCTGGCAACGAAAGATATTCAGGCTTTAGCAGCTAAATGTTGAAACATTTCTACAACCTATGATGGCTGTCATGATTTACTTTTCAACCAATCAGAAAAAGACTAGTGTGTCTGCCTCTGTATATACGCCCAGCCATTGAGGTGCCAGCTATAGTTTGGCAATGTGGTATAAAAACAATTATGCAGGTAAAGTGTTGAATATTTTGAAACTAATTTGACTGGAAGTAGTTGCTGCCATATGCAGCAACAACTTCCAGTCAAATTAGCTTCAAAATAGTCAACGAGATGAGTATAAAGAATAATAAAGAATGGAGTGCATTGGCACTTACATGACATCACACACTATCGCTCGAGGAGACAAAATGGCGGCGTCACTGTTCAACATTTACGCGATATTACAAAGCAGATACTTGTGATACGGATAAGGGAATGTGACAGGATATAAATGATATGGAATCGATAAACCATAATCTATCAGTACAAAGCCTAGCTAGCAATGTTGTTGGGATCTATCGTACCCTGAATTCCCAGAATCCCAATTCCAATGTAAATATACACGTGAGCTGTTGAATATTTACTAACTAACCTATGGCCGCAACAGCGGCCAGTCAAATTAGTTTCAAAATATTCAACTGAATGTGTAGCAAATCCATCAAAAACATACAATTCGTACACTTGATAGATTATTCCAGCTTCATGACGGAGTATTTCTGTCAATTATGATCGTGTCAGCCTACACGTGACGTAATTGATTATGACGTCATGCTTGATCAACAGATTGGATTCATCCATTATTGATCTGCGTGTTTGGTAGGCCCGCCTAATATTTGTCGATATTCCAAGAAATGGCTGGTTCGCCATAATAGCCTTGCGTGGCGTCGTAGATGTTGAACCTTTTAACACTCATATCAGCCAAAAACTACTTCTACATTGGTCTTGAGAAATGTCCATTTGCAGACCAAGAGATTATTTTAGAAAATTTACTACTGGAAGGACTGCCTCGGTAACGGAGCCAGTCATTCCAGTGGTAAATCTTCAAAAATAGTCTCCTCTTGGTCTGCAAACGGACATTTTCTATGAGAAAATTGAAATTTTCTTGAACAAATTTTAGAGTTAAAATGTTATTGGGGCATGATGGGAAGAAATCGTAAAAGTATTCATTTCCTCTGTTTTATTGTCGCAATATTCTCTCAATAACGCCAAGGACCAATTTTCTAAATGGAAGTTAATAAGACGCGGGCAGCGTTACATGAAATATACAGTATGGCTCAGAAATAACGTAGCAAGATTCCAAAACAAAATAAAACGTACTGTTGAATATTTTGAAAGCAACAATGGTTTTTTTCTAATCCAATTATTTACAACGTATTTAACAGAACATTTCTTAATAACAACATCGTCGTGTCGTG
>CM067359.1:47442817-47577583 GCA_034401795.1 Chaetoderma sp. LZ-2023a
TATATTATATATATATATATTTATATATATATATTTATATATATTTATTTATATTTATATATATATATTTATATATAATTTAAATTATATTTATATTATATATATATATATTTATATATATATCTATTTATTTATATTTATATATATATTTATATATATTTATTATATATATATATATATATATATATATTTATATATATATATTTATTTATTTATATATATATTATATATATATATTTATATATATATTTATATATTATATTTATATATATATTTATATATATATTTATATATATTTATTTATATATATTTTATTATATATATATTTATATATATATATATATATATATATTTATATTTATTTATATATATATATATTTATATATATATATATATTTATATATATATATATATTTAATATATATATATATTTATATAAATATATATATTTATATAAATATATTTATATATATATATATTTATATATATATATAAATATATATATATATATATATAAACACACACGCACTCACTCACTCACGCACGCACGCACGCACGCACGCACGCACGCACGCACGCACGCACACCAAGCAATGAATGCATGTATATATATATATATATATATATATATATATATATATATATATATATATATATATATATATATATATGTGTATATATATATATATATATATATATATATGTATATATATATATATATATATATATATATATATATATATTTATATATATGTATATATATATATGCTATATATATATATGTATATATATATATATGTATATATATATATATATGTATATATATATATATATATATATATATATATTATATATATATATATATATATATATATATATATATATATATATATATGTATATATATATATATATATGTATATATATATATATATATATATATATATATATATATATATATTATATATATATATATATATATATATATATATATATATATATATATATATATATATATATATATATATATATATATATATATATATATATATATCTATATCTATATATATATATATGTATATATATTTATGTGTATATATATATATATATATATATATATATATATATATATATATATATATATATATATATATATATATATATATATATATATATATATATATATATATTTATATATATATATATATATGTTTGTTAAATAGCCTGAGTAAATAAAGGAAACTGAAACTGAATCTGTGTAATGGCTGTGTAGTTCCTTCGTTGTATTTAAATTTAGATACAGTTCTGGACAGCAGACAGGCCGGCAGGCAGGTAGGCAGGCAGGCCCAGTTTTGAATACTCCATCAAGGAATATTTCACCATGTAACTCTCAAGGCACCCAAATGCCTGTGCACTGGTCTTGAGAAATGTCCATTTGCAGACGAAGAGAAGACGATTTTTGAAAATTTACAACTGGAATGACTGGCTCGATAACAGAGCCAGTGATTCCAGTGGTAAATTTTCACAAATAACTTTCTTTGTCTGCAAATAGGCATTTTCTTGAAAAAATGTGTGTATTAAAGGGTTAAATAATGCAAAGATGTGGGCGGAGCTTAGTTAGAAATGGGCGGGGAATATGTAGAATTGGGCCCCCTCTCTTCCACATCTTGGAGGCCGTGACGTCATTAGATTCACGTTTGCTTCAGTGTAGTGTTGGTGTTAAGGGAAAGGGCGCCAAAATGGCCATTGAGGCTGGTTTTTACCCGGACACCATTGGGGTATGGGAGGGTCCCAAAGGCTGGTTTGCGGAAGTGGGTGGGTTGAGTTGGGGCAGACACCCTTACTACACCACGGCCAAAAGGTCGCTATAGAAACAGGAACTTCTAAGTCGAAGAATATTTGCCTTATTGAGGGAATGTGACTTCTGTCCGTTATCAATGTTTGTTCTTGGCGATTGGCGCGTGCCACCGAGCGTTCAAGAGAGCAAACGACAGTAAATTGGTCGTTAGAATGAGAGTTAGAGATTGCGCGCGTGCGTGCGTGCGTGTACGCGCTTGAATATACTACAATGTTAGGCGCATTGTCTATCCCAAGTATATTATAGAGCCTGTAATATTCGGCATAGGATTTGCGAATATTACTTTATCTTTTCCGTTCCATTCGGAACCAGAGCCATCTTATCCAATGGGCAATAGGGGCACTTGCCCTGGGCTCACTTGCACTAGGGGTCCCATCCCAACTAATATCAAATGTTTAACTAATATAGCCTACATGGGAATTCATCTGTAAATCTCGATCCGGTCGACGTCTAACCCTCTAACCCTCGAATTTGTTCGAGAATATTTCAATTTTCTCATAGAAAATGCCCATTTGCAGACCAAGAGAAGACTATTTTTGAAAATTTGCCATTGGAATGACTGGCTCGGTTATCGAGCCAGTCATGCCACTGGTAAATTTTCAAAGATAGTCTTTTCTTGGTCCGCAAATGGGCATTTCTCGAGGTCACTGCAGAAGCCGTTTTTGGCTGATGTGAGCGTTAAAGAGTTAATAATATCTATGAAAAATTATTAGGGAGGGGTGAGGTTGGGCGGTTTGGATAAGAAAAAAGAAGAATGTAGCCTCGAACAATATATGTATAATGTCATACGTGACAATGAGGTGAAGGTTATTTCGCCTAGCGAAGCGATTGCTTTGAAAATATATGTGGCATTGATGGTTACTAACTGTTCTGCCGAGAGATCATTTTCGAAACTGAAACTAATAAGAAACTTGTAACTGACCACTATGTCATAAAATTATCTCACATGTGTGACCATAATGAGTACCGAGTTAGACATCATTCGTATTTTTGACTAACCTAAAATTATGTATACGGTTGCTAGCCAAAAAGCCCGTAAGGCGGCATTGTTCTGAAAATTGGAATTGCGAATATTTTAATATTTTAATATTCAAATTCGTTGGTTCAGACTCCACGATCCCCCAGGAATGTTTTACATTGAATGTAGGTCTATAGCACCCATTATCACCGTTTCACACCTTCATAACATCTATACTGAGCCAAAAAAGTTTGGCAACAGTGAAGTTTGGTTTGTTGTATTAAAACTATGCGTCCATTTATAACCAAATTTGCAGGCATGTTTCGTCAATGTAATGTCTCGCTGATCATGAAGAAATGCAAATGATTTCACGCATTTCTCGGCCGCACGGTTACTGCATGTGAAAATGCATTTTTCATGCACTGGGCCACATTGGCGGGTAGCGACGGCAAAAATTCACCATATTGCAAAAGCAGATAACTAACGTTAACAGAAAACGCTTAGAAGTGTAACCTACCGAACATGAGCCGCCGCCCAGGGCTACCCGAAAATCAGCCCATGAAGCAATGGGAAGACTCGCTGCTGGGCAGAGCGTTCGCGCTGTTGCTAGACATTTTAATGTTCACGCCTCAACCATTTCGCGTCTCCTCCAACGTGAGCAGGAAACTGGACATGTTAATGACCGACCACGATCTGGCAGACCGAGAGCAACAACACCACGAGAAGACCGCTACTTAGTGACGTCATCACTACGTTACAGGTTTGAGACTGCGCCGCGGCTGTCCCGTAATTTGCGCACCGCTACCGGCACTACAGTGCATGCACAAACTGTGCGAAACAGACTCCATGATGCTGGACTGTGTGCCCGTCGTCCACTTGTTGCTGTTCCGCTTACAGAGCGTCACATCGAGAATCGGTTTGCATGGGCAAGAACTCATCAGCGATGGCGTGCTCAACAATGGAGCCACGTTTTGTTCAGTGATGAGTCGAGGTTTTGTGTGGATGTGGCGGATGGTAGGCAACGGGTTTGGCGACGTTTAGGAGAACGGTATGATGCAGCCAATATCATTCAGCACGACAGATTCGGTGGCGGCAGTGTCCTGGTGTGGGCTGGAATCCATGAAAATGGCAAAACAGACCTTATTGTGATTCGCGGAAATTTAACGGCTCAACGTTACTGTGAAGAAGTTGTCGCCCCTGTTGTCATCCCTTTTATGCAGCATCATGCAGACTTTATGTTCCAGCAAGACAACGCCCGTCCTCATTCAACTAGGGTCACCAGTGATTTCCTTGAGGCTAACAACGTTCCGGTGGTTGACTGGCCAGCGCGATCACCGGACCTGTCTCCTATCGAACACGTGTTAGACATTCTTGGCCGTATGGTGCGTGAGAACCATCCACATCTTCACAACGTGCGGGAGCTGGAAGCTGCACTTCTCCAGGAATGGGATGCGAAAGCGATGTACGGCGTTGGTTAATGCGCGCGGAGGTCACAACCGGTATTGACAGCTCAGTGTCATTATTTAAATTTGACTCTTCCGTTGAATGATACCGTGTTAAAGGCGCGATGCTAGCATTACAGTAACAAGAGACTGCTGTTCAAATTGGAAAATGACCTATCAATTAAATAATATATTTGAATCAATTTATTGTTTTTGCTAAATAACATTTATACAGTAATATTCTCAGTGTTGCTAAACTTTTTTGGTTCAGTATTTATTATCATACGCCACGGTGTGGAGATAACTGCAATGAACAGAGAGGAGCAATTTATTATTTTCTCTAAAGATGTGCACTATATTATGGCCCCTCGCAGACCCATTTTTTAAAGCAAAAAATTAAATGGTAAAAATTGAATAATTTAACAGTCAACCGAGGGTCCATATTTACCTCTGGAAACGCAAGAGATGCCATCTGAGAGCATCTAGATTTCAAAATTGTCCGGGGGAGGACACCTGTCCCCCCATACCTCCCTACTGGGTTGGCTCCTAATGTTTCGGTATCTGTAGGCCCAGCCCAGTAATTTGCCCGAGGCCCACACTACCCATCCAACGGCCGTGCTCGGAACTATTCGAAGTTTCCCGTAACTTTAGCTTTGAGTACGGAAACTAGCGAGTAACAAGTACTTCTAAATACTATAACTCGTCCAGAGCCGTATCTTAGGAGCGGGATACAGCTCCCTGCCCCGAAAGGTAAGGGATCCCAAATAAAATACAATTATCGCATTTTACCCATTTGAAATTCTAATCCTAGTATCTCACTTTTAGGAGTCATAATATACGCAAGCTGTTGAATATTTGTGAAACCAATTTGACTGGAAGCTAGGCAGCACCACCTTCAAGTCAAATTATGTTCAAAATATTCAACAACATGTTGACGCATACTTATCGAATTTATTATAGTTGGTAGTAGTAGTAGTAGTAGTAGTAGTAGTAGTAGTAGTAGTAGTAGTAGTAGTAGTAGTAGTAGCAGTAGTAACATTAGCAGCAGTAGTAGCAGCAGCAGTAGTAGTAGTAGCAGTAGTAACATTAGCAGCAGTAGTAGCAGCAGCAGTAGTAACAGCAGCAGTAGTAACAGTAGCAGCAGCAGTAGTAGTAGTAGCAGTAGTAGTAGCAGCAGCAGGAGCAGTAGTAGTAGTAGTAGTAGTAGTAGTAGCAGCAGTAGCAGCAGCAGCAGTAGTTGTAGGAGTAGTAGTTATAGTAGTAGCAGCAGTAGTAACATTAGCAGCAGTAGTAACAGTAGCAGCAGTAGTAGTAGGAGTAGTAGTAGCAGCAGCAGCAGCAGTAGTAGTAGTAGTATCAGCAGCAGCAGCAGTAGGAGGAGTAGTAGTTATAGTAGTAGTAGTAGCAGTAGTAACATTAGCAGCAGTAGTAGCAGCAGCAGTAGTAACATTAGCAGCAGCAGGAGCAGTAGTAGTAGTAGTAGTAGTAGTAGTAGTAGTAGTAGTAGTAGTAGTAGCAGTAGCAGCAGCAGCAGTAGTTGTAGGAGTAGTAGTTATAGTAGTAGCAGCAGTAGTAACATTAGCAGCAGTAGTAACAGTGGCAGCAGTAGTAGTAGGAGTAGTAGTAGCAGCAGCAGCAGCAGCAGCAGCAGCAGCAGTAGTAGTAGTAGTAGTAGCAGCAGCAGTAGGAGGAGTAGTAGTTATAGTAGTAGTAGCAGTAGTAACATTAGCAGCAGTAGTAGCAGCAGCAGTAGTAACATTAGCAGTAGTAGTAGCAGCAACAGCAGCAGCAGTAGTAGTAGTCGTAGCAGCAGCAGCAGTAGTAGTAGTAGTAGTAGTAGTAGCAGTAGCAGCAGTAGTTGTAGGAGTAGTAGTTATAGTAGTAGCAGCAGTAGTAACATTAGCAGCAGTAGTAACAGTAGCAGCAGTAGTAGTAGGAGTAGTAGTAGCAGCAGCAGCAGCAGCAGCAGCAGCAGCAGTAGTAGTAGTAGCAGCAGCAGCAGCAGCAGTAGGAGGAGTAGTAGTTTTAGTAGTAGTAACAGTAGTAACATTAGCAGCAGTAGTAACAGTAGTAGCAGCAGTAGTAGCAGTAGTAGTAGTAGTAGTAGTCGAAGTGAACGCACGCGTTTATTTAGCTCTGCAATTGCTGCCCGAATTTGCTAGTTTCTAGCGCGATTTTGTAGATAAATTTTATACATATATTTCGTAGTAGTATTTCCTTTCAAACTTTGTTTAATTTGTAAATTCTTGTCTTGGTTGGAGCGCATTTTGTGTCTCCATTTTCTAAAGGCATGAATCCTCTTAGCTGGCGGTTTCCGCCATTTAATAGGGCTCCTCTTACTGTGGTCAATGCAATACATTTCTCCCCGCGCCAGTCTGCTATTTCTATAGTTCGTAGGCTAGCGCATTATATTTGGCAAGATCGCTTGAGTGAGTGGATTTAATTCCTTTGTCATTTGTAAGCGCAAGCCTAGTTCTTTAACTATATAAATCCCTATAGTCAGTTGGCTGTCCCCGGTCAACTCGAACAGACTAACAAATATATGGTTTCCCATCCACTATTACATATACAACAAACAACCAAATTTGGTTAACACTGCTACGTATGCCGCGTATATTAACACCCTAGAGTTACAATAAACTTCATCAGCATCACTTAACTTATCATTGACAAAATACAATACAATCTGTTTCACACATAATATGTGCATACAACTTTTGTATGTTATTGCCTTTTCCATAAGCATTATCACTATAAAAAGATGAATGGCCTCCATCCCGACACGAAAACCCACAAAAACCTTTTTATAGGCAAAACATTTTTGGGAACGTGTTCCTCCTCCGCCCACACAGTGTGTGATGGTTAGGCCTGCTGGGAGGGTGACAGCTACATCTTAATATACCAATGCTCTTAAACCTCAATACATATTACTCCATAATTTTTTCCCAATACCTTTAGAAAAATTTTACCACAGGAATCTCTCTCAAACTTCAATCGAGACATTCTCATGACAGACTTTTACAAAGGTCTCTGAAATCCTTACTTACATGAAGAGCTTTTTTTTTCTTTTTTTTCCTTCTTTTTTTTCTGTACATCAAACCAGCATACCTAATATATTAGCTACTTCAACAGACTATATATACGGAATTATTGTAATAAAATAAATATATTATTTCACAAAGGAAAATTAAGGGTGTTGATTTCTCGGCTTCTAGCATGTAGAATGACTGCTACTTAGTACGAGCATAATAAGCTCGCCTCTGATTGGCCAATCAGAAACTGCCATCCAGGCACTCCAAGCGGTGACCCAATGTCACCTGCTTACTCTGTACTCTGTGACAGGGAAACATTGTTTTCACGCTTCACTACGTGCCGCTATAAAACACATGTTTCCCATCCACTATTACATATACAACAAACAACCAAATTTGGTTAACACTGCTACGTATGCCGCGTATATTAACACCCTAGAACTAACAAAGAAAGGGCAATTTGGCACAATTCAATTTCCATTAAAGAATTTAAACACCTAATTTTTGGGAAATTTCCAATCTTTTCTCCAGAGAATCTTTGATATAAAATCTTTTAGGGGCATCAGACTTCCATCTCCCATGGGCTTTAATAGCGAGATATGACACACCTGCATTACTAGCTGCAGTGGCTCCACCTGAGCGCAGAGAATGAACACCAAACTGCTTAACATTCGGCTCTACTAGCTTAAATTTACGTAATACTATTTCTCGAGTCCTGGAATAGCTTAAGGGTTTGTTAACAGAAACAAGGCACTTGCCATGTTTTGATGCCCGAATTTGTCTAAATAAATACAAGTCATCATGCAAATCGATAATTGGCCATCTGAACATACTTTTTAAACCAAAACAATGGGCATGCTACAGAGCCAGTTTTTTAAATAACTACAGTACTGCCTTGTCTGAACTGGTCCGTTTTACTCTTACATATAAATATTTCAATGTACGTTTCGTAAACGTTCACATTTGAGGCTTTAACATGAATAACTTCGTCGAATCTAAGAAATCCTGCAAAAGTTAAAATGCACAAGGTCACATCTCTAACGTCAGTTAGTGACACTGAATTATAAAATAAAGAACAAATGTCAGTAATCTGAGATGAACTGATGGTTTCCTTGGGATTTCTTGGTTTGCTAAGCGACCTACGCCCTGATTCCAACACAGACCTAACGAATGGGTGATCCAGAGGGTTCGATAATCCTGCCATTTCATGTCCCCATTTTATTCCATACATATTACTATTGAACACACTCACGGAAGTCCGATTCTCAATTAGCTCTGTCGCATACAAAGAAATCCCTAATGGTGACACTGGTATCTTTGAGAATCCCGCTCGAATCGCAAACTTAATCCATTTTAGAAAGCCCCGATGATACAAAGCGACAGTACTGTCCGCCTTTGAGTGTCTCACCATGTCCACCAGCTTACTCGACAATAACAGTAACGACGGGTCCGTGACATCAGCCAGGTCAGCCCATATACCAATCCTTGGATTTATTATTTCTGCAAAAATAACAATAAATCAAAATCATTTACACCGTCAATGAAAATCGTTTTCACTTATCACCACCCTGACCAAGATCTTGATAGGATGCTTTTACCGTATGCCTCCTGCAGAGAACAACTACTATGTGTCATTACCATAAAGTTAGACAACTAGAGTTGTAAATGAAATAACTGCAATGGGCCAAACCGTTCTGTATTAGGTAGGCCACTAGAGTTAAGCAATTTTTTCTTCTATGGACATCGTAATACTGTCAGATGTCTCTAGAGTAATACTGTTGAACCACTGAGCTACCATCTAGCAGAAACGCATTCTAAAATGCAACTACTATAAACATTTCCGCAAGTACAGCTGCCGCTAGAGTAACCTTTTAGTAATACACCTCATAGTAAAACTAACTATGATAGGTACACAATTTTGCTCCGGAACAGAAATATTTATTCCGTCTTAGATTGCTGCCATGCAATTTTCCCATGCATCTTAGAGCCACCATACGAAATGGCAGATTTTTGCCACCAAATATGGTGTTCTTGGCCCTACCTTTAAAAATTACATATTTGGATGGACAAATTTCAGTCCAATCTACTACAAAATCGTTAAAATGTAAACCATCGTTACACAATAATGGCCAAAATGTTGCTGATGGCCATAGAGGAACAATCATTGTGGCATGGCACTCCTCCCGTACAATCTTACGTATGCATTTGGCTATCACATTCGGAGAAGGGACCAACCAGTTGTTCTCGCCTATCCAAGACTGAGCAAACGCATCCACTGCTTCTGAACCTGGCATTATGCAGATAGAATTATATCTTGCCAATTTAGCATTATACCATGTAGCGAATCTATCTACTGAATGCGGTCCCCATACATTTTCTAAAAACACAAATGTATCATGGTTCAGCTCCCAGTCATCTATATCAACAATACGACTGAGTTCGTCTGCCTGTTTGTTCTCATTTCTAGGGATCCAGTTCATTTTCAAAGTTATTTCTCTCTGCCTACAAATTTCAAAGATTTTAAGAGCAACCTTTTTGAATTTCGGGCTTATTACTACCAACTTCAATTATTCGTACAATGTTTTGATTATCTGAAAACCATTTCACACATTTGCCTAAGTGGGGCATAAAACTCAGCAACACTATCAATACCGCTTGTAATTCTCGCCATGTGCTACTCTTCCCCTGGTCTTCATCAGTCCAATTCCCCCGTGTAAACATAGCGGGGTTCGATACAACAAAGCCTCCATAACCTGTGCTGGAAGAATCTGCATACATAATTTCCTGAAATTGGTAATTATCAATAAACGGCTTACCATTTAACCGATCAATGTTGTTTAGCCAAAATAGTAACTCTGTGAGCACTTTCTCATCAATGAATACCAACCCCCACCAAGATCTGCGTGATTCAATACAAGTATATATGGACCTTGTCATTAACCTACACACGGGACCAATTGCCATTGCCATCGAAATAATCTGCCCAGCAACAGCTGCAAGCATCTTGACCTTGACACACGTATTGATCTTGGCGATATTGCCTATAGACTCTTACCTTGTTGACTCTTTTTTCAGTCACAAACATTTTACATTGAATCGTGTCAATAACCATTCCAAGCCATTTTATCGACTGGCTTGGAACCCACTGACTCTTTTCATCATTGGGAACAAGGCCAGCTTTGATTAAATCACTTTTGACTGCCATACTCATACATTGGGCAATTTCAAAATTACTACCCATTCCTAAGCCGTCGTCAAGAAAAAGTACCACTCTTTTCCCCTCACTTCGCCATTTAGTTATTAATGGCTTAAGAGTTTTCGTGAAGCAATATGGCGCTGTGCTCAACCCAAACAGGAGAACGGCGAACATGAAATATTTGATCCCATTTTCAAATTGCCAACTAAAGCCCAAATATTTATGACAATCCGTGTGAATTTCAATGTGGTGATAACCACTCCTTAAATCAAATTTAAACATGTAGTCATTTTCATTCAGAATTTCTTTTACTGATGATAAGTCTTCGCACTTGAATTTGTGCTTAAATAAAAATAAGTTAACGTATCTCAAATCCAAAATTAATCTTTCTTTTCCTTCATCATTGACCGAGACCGTCAAAGGGTTAATGATATACGGTACTTCTGGGCATTCCCTAATACTACCAATTTTGAGCAAGTCTAAAATTGACGACTCTACAAAATCACTATGATCTACAGCGGATTTATTATTTTGCATGAATTTAGATTCTGGCAATGAAATAAACGGTAGTCTATATCCGTGTCTTACTATATCTAAGACTACTTCCGAGTTGCTAATTTTCTCCCAAAATGCCATATTCTTTGCTAGTCTACCTTTAAAAACAATACTCTCTTTGGAGGGGGCTGAATAAATTCCGTCTCCGTGTTTAGAAATTTTAAAATTGTCATGCTCGTTTGCAAAATTAATGTCAGACACGTTACAGCCTTCTGTATTACTGGCATTCTCTTTGTCATTGGCATTCACCGTGGGCTCTTTAAATTCAAAATTATAATCAGTTACACTAAAACTTATCTTATTATCCGAGCCCGCCACCGCATGGCCAGCCTGCCTCCTCGGGCAATCCCTATGCCAATGGTCCCCACCGCAGCCAAAGCATGGTCCTCGTCTTCTCAAAGCGTTCTGCGCCACTGGTCCCCCCCCCCCCCCCCCCGAGCCACTGGGTCCTGGATTTGACGGCCTGTAGTCGCGTTTGATCACCTTCTTCTTCATCATTGTCTCTTTAGATTTCTTCCCGGCACGCATTTCAGCTTTCCATAGACGTCTTTCGTCTTCTGAGTCTTCCGCCAACTCGTCCCTGGTATACTCATGAACAGTTTTCCACCCATATTCTGATTTGTCGGCTATTAGGATGATTTTTTTTTTGCCCTTTCTTCACCATGTCCATACCTGTTTGCAAACACTCCGACACTTTGTCCATCTTTTGTGACTGTAACGCTTGATGCGCTTCAGAAATCCACTCTAACGTCTGCGTGTTGTGCCTGAATTGATCTTCATTAGCCTTCCGCTTGAATGTATAATTTTCACCGTATTTAAGTTTCTTTATTTCGCCTAGCTGAAGATCCGCATGTTTCTCCGCACTGTCTTCAATACTACGCTTTAAATTACTCATTTTAGAATCAACTAATTTGTTTAAAGCAGAAAGTAACTGGTCATTGTTAGCTGCAATAGCTTGCCGAAATTCATTCGATAACGCCCCTTCTACAGACATGTTGAATTCTTAAAACGCATACACGAAGACCAATTAAGGGTGTTGATTTCTCGGCTACTAGCATGTAGAATGACTGCTACTTAGTACGAGCATAATAAGCTCGCCTCTGATTGGCCAATCAGAAACTGCCATCCAGGCACTCCAAGCGGTGACCCAATGTCACCTGCTTACTCTGTACTCTGTGACAGGGAAACATTGTTTTCACGCTTCACTACGTGCCGCTATAAAACACATACTGTACTATCTATTCATATATTTGTTAGTATACTTTAATCGGCTAGGTGTTAGTGAACCACTTAGAAAGTGGTTCAAACTAACAAATATACGACTGTACTCTCTATTCGTATATTTGTTGGTAGACGTCAGGGTTTCAAAAGGGGACACTATTTATTGAGTGTTTAGCTGTTTCCCTGACGTCCTGGTGTTATATAAGTATATATTTATTATATATTGTAGTAGTATGGGGTTCCTCCTTTGATAAACCACCATGGCAACCTATAAGCGTACCCTAAGCCTTAAAATAACAACTAAGGGGTGGGGTGTCACGGCTATCGACGTGTATCATGGGTTAAAAGATGTCGTTGGCCAGGGACCTGCTACTTTGCAGGGGCTTATCAATGTTACTAAAACTGTATGGAGTGGAACAGTGTCAAATGAGGGGGTCAAGGAAAAGCTTCTGGAAGATATTCTTATTATAAAAGGTGAAGTTTGTAACGTAGAGGAAATCGAGTCAGATAGGTTGCTAGTGAAGATGAAAGTTCCACTAGAAATTCCAGATGACAGAATCATGAGTGAACTCAAGAAGTATGGCAAAGTGCAAAAGATTGAAGGGAAACGTATCCCTTTGATAGAACGCTAGAAAACGGTGTAAGATGTATTTGGTTTGATAAAGTGGATAGCCCTTTACCAAGCAGATTGACGCTTGATGGCAGCTTTGTCCTGCCCTTATGGTATAGAGGGCAAATTAAAGAATGCCGGATCTGCCTAAGTACTGACCATTTGGCAACAGATTGTCCCAATCGAAACAAATGTTTGCTCTGTGGTTCAGTTGACCATTTTAAATGGCGCTGTCCAAAAAATCAAAACAAGCCCTCAGTATCAGGAGATAATCGCCCATTAAAGGATGCAACCGAGTCAAATGCTTCTGAAGCAACCGCTACGGAAGCTGTTATTTTGGTTCATGCCACTGTAAATGACACAAACAAATCATCAAATCCTGTTAAAGTAACTACAGTTGATGAAATTCAAGTGTTAGAGGAGGGTATAACCTTAAGTCAAGAAAATACTCAATATGCAGTGGAGCCAAACGTTGCTGTAAAAGACACGCAGGAAAATGATGATCTTACAGAAGAGCCAGTTTACAATTCCTTAGAAGATGAATTAAAATTAGGACAGGATACGTTTAGGACTCAGAAGACAGAAAGTTCAGTCGATTTTCCGCTAAGCCCACTTGATTTAAGTCAGCTTGAAGATATGGTAAATGATGCTCCTGCCAAATGTTACTTAAGTAGCAATAAGCGTCATAAAGAAGACAATAGCTCAGAATCTGAGATTGAAGTAAATGATATGGATGATGATACAATGTCATTTGCAGAATCAGATGTGTCCATTCAAACACAGAGTTCACAGATGAAAGATGAAATGGTAACATACCGATCAGAAGGGGGTGAAGTGTTAGTGCCATATGTAACGGCGAGAGGCGTGAAATATCGTCTACTGCGCCATGATTCCGATATTTCCAAATATGAATATTTGTCTGTGGTAGAACTAGGAAATATTGAAGTCGCTGGAAAATTAGGTAAATGGTCTAAGAAACGAGCTAAAAACCCCAAATCTAGTTAATCTAATGATGGCGGTTGTAAACATCATTTTACAAATTATGATTATCTGCACCATCAATTGCAGAGGATTAAATACCGAATTCAAGGAGCACCACTTGCTTGAAGAATTAGCAAATGAGAGAGAGTTGATAATGCTTTTCTACAAGAGACCAAAATTCAAAAAGCTGAAGTGTATGAATCTCTCAAAGATATTTCAAAAGGGCAGATTTATTTTTCTTTATCACAAGATAATAGTGCGGGAGTGGCCATTCTTATCCTGCCCCGCTGTCTCAACTATGTTGACGTTATATCGTCGTCATCAGATCCAAATGGACGATGGATTTGTGTATCAATTGATGTAATAAACACAAGTTTAAATTTGATGTGCCTTTATGCACCTACCTCTCATCAATTGCACCGTGAATTTCTAAATGATGTTTCCACAATAATTCAAGACAGAACGCCTGAAAACCTAATTATGGGCGGTGACTTTAATTGCATATTAGACGAGGCTAAAGACAGAAACTCTAGGTCTAATTTTAATGACACATCGCATAATATTTTGAAACACATTTGTGAAAATAAAAGCTTGTTAGACACTTATCGGATTGAAAATCCAGAAGGCCAGGAATTTTCTTGGTTTTCAACCGATGGAAGGTTAGCTTCAAGGTTAGACAGGATCTATGTAGAATGTTCATTGAAAGGTTACATGTGTAAAACTAACATAAAGCCAGTAACTTTCTCTGATCACAATATGTTTTCCATCACATTAGACAATGCTGACTGGGTCAAACGAGGAGATGGATTTTGGAAACTTAATGTAGCATTGCTACGAGATAGTTGCTACCGCAAATGTGTGGAAAGTTGTTGGAGGCATTGGGATGAAAGAAGAGGTTCGTATGAATGTATAACAGACTGGTGGGAAGATGCTAAATCAGACCTGAAATATATTTCCAGGCAGTATTCCATTAGGAAAGCACGTGAAATACGAAAGCGTAAAAAGGCGCTTCAGAGGTCGTTGTGTAAAATTAATAAGAAAATTAATGATGGGGAATATAATTATTACGAACTATTAGTTAAATTAAAAGGTAGACTAAATGAAATAGAGAAATATCAGTTTGATGGCGCCAAAATAAGGTCAAGAGCACAAATGCACACCGAGGGCGAAAAGCCTACACGTTACTTTTGTAACTTGGAAAAAGCAAGAGGTATAGAGAAAGTAATGCGCTCACTGAAGACTAATGATGGAGTATCAGTGTGCTCAAATGCAGAAATGATGGAAACAGTATCCGAATTTTACAAATCATTGTATAAATCTGAGGGAAGCGATGAAACTGCAACTAGAAATGTTTTAGCTAATATAACGAAGACTTTCAGATTCATGTCGCGAAAGCTGTGACCAATCAATAACAATTGATGATTTGACAAAATCCCTCAAAGGTATGAAGTTAGAGAGGTCTCCTGGATGTGACGGACTTCCAGTTGAATTTTATCAAACATTCTGGCACATATTTGGGCCAGTATTAGAAGAAATAGCAACCAGCATTTTTAAGCAAGGCCATCTCCCTACATCGATGGCCCAAGCATATGTTCGGCTTATATACAAGAGGGGTGGCAGAAATAAAATACAGAATTATAGACCAATCTCTCTACTCTGTGTAGATTATAAGATTATTACTCGGGCACTAACATTAAAACTTGGCGCAGTCCTAGGCGAAGTCATTCATGATGATCAAACCTGCTCTGTGCCAGGAAGATCAATATTAAACAACACTTTGCTTATACGGGGCCTTATTCAATTAGTTGAAAAGGATTGTATCGCAGCAGCAATAATAGCACTTGATAACGAGAAGGCGTTTGACAGACTAGAATGGGATTTCTTGTTTAGGTCTTTAGACCATATTGGCTTTGGTTCAAGATTTATTAAATGGGTCAATATTTTATATACTGATATAACAAGTTGCTATTTAGTTAACAATCAGATATCCAAACCTGTAGTGTTGGAACGAGGTGTCAGACAGGGTTGCTCACTGTCCCCGCTTCTATTCGTCATAGCTATGGAATCATTGGGGGCCACATTGAGGCAACGCAATGACTTTCAAGGGATATGTATACGTGGCGTAGAAAGGCCACTAAAGGTTTCTCAATATGCAGATGATACGACTGTGTTTGCGGGTAAAAATACGGATTTTAGAATTTTAAATGGAGTATTAACAGATTTTCAAAAGGCATCAGGGCTTAAAGTCAATAAAGATAAATCTAAGGGATTGTTTTTGGGCGATTGGAAGGGCAGAACTGATAATGTGATGGATATTAACTGCTCAAATGATGTCATAAAAATTTTGGGTATTTACTTTAGTAGAGAACAAAATGTATTACTAAACTGGGAAGAAAGGATATCCAAGCTAAAGTGTGCATTACTAAATTGGAAACGACGTCGCCTAACTGTCTTTTGCAGGACATTTGTCCTTAATAATTTAATTTTATCTGGACTGTGGTATACCGCTTCTGTAGTTCATATGCCCAAATCAGTAGAGTCAAAGATCAACACGTTACTTTTGTCCTTCTTATGGGAGGACAAAGCCCATTTAGTATCACAGTCAATCCTCACCAATGGAAAGCATGCCAGAGGCCTGGATTTGGTTAATGTTTCAGCAAAGTGTGCTTCTTTAAAATTGAAATTCTTGAATAAGTTACTTACTTCAAACTCATCTTGGTCAAGTGTTTCAAGGGCACTTCTCCAAAGGTACGTTGACCCATTTCCAGTATAATGTTTATTTATGTGCAATAAATTGCCACCTAATCATCAAAAGATTCCAAATGTATATAAAGAACAGCTCGAAGCTTTAAAAATATTTACACGATCAATGCCACAACCCAATTGTTGGGAAGATGCCTTAGAGCAACGTCTTTGGGGCAACGAGTTGATTCGTGATAATGATGATGTATTATATTTGCACTCTATGGCCAAAAATGGTATTCGATATTTACGTGACTTAGTAAATCCGAAATCTAGTAAATGGATTGCGATGCAAAATGTAGCAAGAATAACATCAATGAGACATATTGATACTCAGTGCTTCTTTGTTAGAATAAAGAATGCAATACCTGCTGTATGGTTCAAATTGATGAAAGCACGTGGCAACATTGATATGTTGCAACCAACATTAGTATTTATGTCAGAACATATAAAATACAACATGGCATCTAGAGACTGGTATAGAATTCTAATGCAAAGTCGGAGACAAACTCCTATTGTGGTTAGGCATTGGAACAATTTAAGATGCACGCCAAAGAACTGGAAAATGCCTGGAAGCAATACATCTACCTTGTCTACCAGGAAATGCACGGGGCCTGGCATGGCGATTACTCCATCGAAGGCTATGGGTCGGTCATCTTACTTATATGTGTAAAATATCAAGTACAGACTAGTGCTTATTAAGTAATACTGAGGAGGAAACGATAGACCATCTATTTACTCAGTGCCGCATAACTACAGGCTTTTGGGTATATATCAATATGCTCCTTGCTAAATTTGGAACCAAATATGTGAATTTAGTGGCTGAAACAATTTTGTTCAAAGATTGCTCAACTATCGGACGAATCATTAATAGCAAGGAGAAAGAATTGTTAATAACCCTGTTATCTGTAGGAGTGTGGGCCATCTGGAAGCATCGGTGTTCAGAGGCCAGAGATAAAACCGGCAACAACCATCAGAGAGCCATACAAGCTATATTTCGATCATTGTTGATAAACTGCATTCATTGTGAATTTTACAGGCTAGTAGAACATGGGAGAGAAAGTAGATTTAAAGACGTATGGTGCAAAACTGGCCTAGTATCAATTGAATACGGATATCTAAAAATATCAGAAGCGGAACGTGTATAAGCTAGCACACTCGCTGCTTGCTGTATATTGATAAATGCTATTTTAATTTAATTTAATTGCCTTTATTTTAAAATTGTAATGCCTTAGGAGACTCTAATCTTGACGAATATCCTAACCTTGGGATCAGAATATTTAAATATCAAATGAGCATTATGTCAATATTCTGGAGGTGATCCGATTTTCAAGTTAACAGAGTGTGATATCTTACAATTAGCTTCCTGTTGTAAATATTTACTGTATGTGTATTTGTTCCAGGGTAATTTGCAAAAACTTACAATGAAGTAAATTTAGAATGTGAACCCAGAGCGCCATCTAAGTAGTCATAGTTTGTATACGTTCGCTTTGTGCATTATATTATATAAAGGCTACTACGTCCGTTGGGTATTTAATAATCGGCTAACTGGCGTCAATGAGTGACTTTGTTACTTATTGACGAGTCACCTCGCCACTTGTTGGCGAACTGCACTCGCCATTTGGCCCTACTACTATACGGTGTGCTACGTTAAACTACATATGATCTACTTAGCCTGCCGGTCATGAATCAGCTCAATGGCATCAATGATTAGCAGTAGCTTACTACTAATTATTGATGAGTGGCTTTACCACTTGATGGTTAGCTATGCTCGCCATTTGGGCCTACTACTACACGGTGTGCAAATAGCAATGTCTTTGTTGAATTATGTTATGTTGTCAGCTCTTTATTAATTATGTTTTCTATGTAGTTATGCCACGGTTGTGGTATATGATAATAGAGTATTTTAGCCTGCACTGTTTTGACATGTTAGGTTTGTATTGTTATTCTATTAATAAAGCCTGCTATTTCCACCGATTTTTTATGGGGGTTTGCAAGCCTTTTTAAAGGAGTTCCTCCGGGAAGTGTATCCGACTGCGTCAGCGTCGGATTTTCAAAAAAAAGAAAAAAAGTAGTAGTAGCAGCAGCATCAGCAGTAGTAGTAGTAGTAGTAGTAGTAGTAGTAGTAGTAGTAGTAGTGGTAGTGGTAGTGGTAGTAGTAGTACTAGTAGTGGTAGCAGTAGCAGACATTCCCTCCTCAACCACCCTCCACAATTGACGCTGGGCCCCAAATAGGCTTAACTCGACCCAGAACTCGTGTCTAACATGTCGTGTTGAAAAGTCGATACTAGATATACCCCGGACAATACGCAAGATGTGTCTATGTGTACTGTTCACTGACACAAATCACAAGTGAGTGTTGGATTAGTAGGCTATATGATTACAATGAAATGACAAATATACTTTTTATAAATTAAACTATGTTTAGGTGACGGGGATGAACTTTCTATGCCATTTCCATGGGGTGGGGTGGGGTGTGTGTGTGTGTGTGTGTGTGTGTGTGTGTGTGTGTGTGTGTGTGTGTGTGTGTGTGTGTGTGTGTGTGTGTGTGTGTGTGTGTGTGTGTGTGTGTGTGTGTGTGTGTGTGTGTGTGTGTGTGTGTGTGTGTGTGTGTGTGTGTGTGTGTGTGTGTGTGTGTGTGTGTGTGTGTGTGTGTGTGTGTGTGTGTGTGTGTGTGTGTGTGTGTGTGTTTTATGGCTCTAAAAGGCAGGTGTTCTATGGCATAGTGTTACCCGTGTGTTTCCTGGCTCCAAAAGGCAGGTGTTCTATTGCACGGTGTTATCCGTATTCTGGCTCCAAAAGGCAGGTGTTCTATTGCACGGTGTTATCCGTATTCTGGCTCCAAAAGGCAGGTGTTCTATTGCACGGTGTTATCCGTATTCTGGCTCCAAAAGGCAGGTGTTCTATTGCACGGTGTTATCCGAATGTATTCTGGCTCCGAAAGGCAGGTGTTCTATTGCAGCGTGTTACCCGTATGTATTCTGGCTCCGAAAGGCAGGTGTTCTATTGCAGGGTGTTATCCGTATTCTGGCTCCGAAAGGCAGGTGTTCTATTGCACGGTGTTATCCGTATGTATTCTGGCTCCGAAAGGCAGGTGTTCTATTGCAGGGTGTTATCCGTATGTACCAGCTTGTTATGACACGTTTTAACGGTGAGAAAAAGAACGTAAAGTAAAAAATGCGATTTAATTTGGTGGTATTGTATAACGGTCAAACAGCTCATATTGGTTTTTCCTTTGAGTTAATGACATAGAGCATAAAAACGTCATATAGATTGATGTCATGTTGCAAAAAATAAACATATATATATTTGAAGTCCACGATTTTGTTCGATAATTGGCAGTATGCCAGCCACCTTTTGATCGATTCCCAAGAGAAGGCTTTTCCAGGCATCCTTTTCGATACGCAATGTGTATCCAGATTTAAGAACACCTGACAAGTCATTCTATTTCTGGTTCGAACGTGTGGGTACTTTCTATCGGACCTTAGTAACTAATTAAACAGTTACAGCCCTCTCAACATTTTGCTCAATGTCCAGAAATGGAAATCCTAGATGACCGGCTTTACATTTATTCGAAAATCATAATTTCGGTCATAGATCAGCATGCAAACAGTACTTATGAAACCGCTAGATAATTTTCTGAAAATACATACACACATGCATTCTAGCCCAAACTCTCATCTCAACACATCATAGTTATCACAAACTGATTGTGGCAACGAAAACATATTAATCCAAGATGGCCGCCGTGAGATTTATCCAAAAATCATTATTCCGATCGTATATCAGTACACAAGACTTATAAAACCACCAGATAAGCCTCTAAATATAAACACACGTGTATTCTACCTGAAGCTCCTAGGTAGTATATATAGCAACGGCACCCAGTCAAATTACTTTCAAAATATTCAACACCTTACATGCACAGTTTTCTGGAAATTTAGATTCATAGAGTGCATGGATCAATCGATCCCAACACGGGCAAAGCGTGTGTGGAGGTACGCTGGGGATGGGCGGGTCATAGCTAATTCCTCCCTTACATGAACAAGCCAGACTAGATGCGCCGCTAGTAGTTAGTGGCTAGATCAGACCTAAATTTGTTAGCCAAAGCTGTATTCATCTATTCGTGTGTAGTATAGGTAATTTGTTATATCTGTTCAACGGAGACTCTGAGAAAGTGGAAGTTAATGATACAGTGATGGTCCAAGTTCTGCTGCATTAACAGATAACTATTATGTTCCAAACGAACCCATAGCGCTTGCAAACATGTTAAACAGTCTCTGTTTGCATAATATATGCCAAGTACAATAACGTCTGTGTCATTAGCATGTACAAATACCCGATGAGACCAGGAAGGTTACGGATAGATTTCACATGTGTGTCTTAACAACACTTTCATCACTTTCAAGACTGTTTTGTCCCTTTCACATGCATTGTGCTGTCTTAGTTCAATACTGAGAGAGCGATTGCACTGCATTCATCTTTTTCCAATAGTGTTTACATCAACATTTTCTTCACAAGCCATGAGCGGCATCATCCATCCTCAAGAGCTGCCATTTAATTTGTTTGCTTAGATGCTTTTTGCTTTCTAAACTTCTTTGACTTTTGTTATTGAGTGTTGAATGTATTTAATTTTACGACTTTCTTCTGTTCTTCAACAACGGCAAGGGTAACGACGGCATTGTCTCCAATCTCCTTAATGTGTCAAATTTGCTTGTATATATCCGTGGGCATGTTCCCCTGTGACGATGTCGAGAAGGTGGCCATTCTCAGAAATATGTGTTTTCCTCTAGCTTTGATAATACTCAGTACTTGTTCTATATTTCTGATGACGCGAGTCTCAACAGCTTCCTGCTGGTCACCATCTGTGGGTAGAGGAATCATAAACAAGTATCATATTAAACTCTGATGAAACAACAGCTGCGAAGTGATTGGTGTATACCTATTTTGTATGGGTACCTTTGTTCGTTATTATCCTAGCTAGACCACTCGCTCCTTGGCATTCGCATTATAAGTGTGTTCTAAAAGCAGATCAGTTGACACCGCATTGGGGTGGTCATCTCGCCTAGCTACGAAAGCGCCATTCATAAGCAATATGTGGACGCCTGGGGTTATAGAGCTCACCTCTTTCATTTCAGGAATGAATAGTAGCAATCACTGATGAACATAATTCACCTTTCCAGAGGATCCATTCATCATCAGACCTCGTATGACGTCATAATCAGCTCAGCGCGTGTATGATGACGTCATAATTATTACGTAACAAAGGGTTCCATATAGACCATCACCAAATCTTAAATGGTCCGACACGTTGTATGAATTGTATATCTTTGTAATTCTTTGCTATTTAATAAACATGCTGTTGAATATTTTGAAACTAATTTGACTGGGCGCTGTTGCTGCCTTAGGCAACAACAGCACCGAGTCAAATTAGTTTCAAAATATTCAACAGCTTACTGCGTAGTTGTTTTTTTAATTGATAGTCGGGGTGTTCAGCGATCGATCGATCCCAAAATGAGCGAGGTGTGGGTGGAGCTTAGCTAGAGACGGGCGGGGCATAGCTAAACCCGGAAAGGTCCGTTATGATGATCTGCTGGTGCCCTGTATGGTAACATGTCAAATTGTTTCACGTTGGTAATAAATCAACTTGTAGCGGATAGCTAGCATATCAAGAAATGGCAACTAAAATGCAGCTGTGTGTTTACTAGGGTATGCAAGAAGTGATTGGAGATAATTCTGCAAATCTGTTAGCTGTGGATCAATATCTACAATCAGCTGAATTTGTTCAGTTACACTAATGTCAGTAGGCAGGACTTCTTCAATAACCAGTGAGATCATGTCATTCCAGGGAAAGTTACTAGTCTGTTCGTCACGCTTCTCAAATGCCTGACAGTATAGCTGGTTGAACGCCTCAGTGAGTACCAGAATAACATTGAGAGCTTGATAATCGTAACCTCTCTCACCAACGATCTTGACAGTTCCCTCCGAGGTGCGTCATGCTGAAACAATTAGTTCCTCGGCACCACAGTCTTGAGTTATTATTTTGTTATTGGCATTAACATAATTGTGCGCTTAATGAAAAAGAGTAACACTACTTTTCCAAATATGTCATTGACTTCTGCCGAATAACAATGTCTACTTCATACCTTGCCTGGTTACCTGTAATGATAATCATTGATGATCTATTGCATGAGATATGTCCACAAGACGAACCATTCCCTCTTTAAGAATGGCAGAATTGGTTGGTGACTCCAGAATAAGTGGTAGGTAGCCACTCTTGTTAGCTTCCCGTTTATCAGATTGTCTTGCATACCCTCGTCAATTGATATATTAATTAAATCTGATGTCATGGCAAGTCGATCGGTTTTTTAAATCAACTTATTTTTCAACAATGACCAATCCAATTTTAAGGAAACCGTAGAGAAATGTTCTATACTCTTCAGGGATGCAAGCTACATCATTGGTGATATGATTCTGGGGGAATTTCCATTAGATTTTTTCACGGTTTTGGACTTAAAGTTTATTATGGACCATTCCTTTTCAACAATGGCTCACCGGATATCACAAGGTTATACAGCTTTGTTATATATTATGCCGGGGTAATTTGTTTTTGGGGTACTTTGCCTACTTTTTCACGGTTTTAGACCTAGAATATTCTTTGATGGTTTTAAGGTTACGGTTTGTTATTGCACAGCAATGGCCCATCGGATCTCAATGATAGTACAGAAAGGTTCTATCTCATGCAGGATGCAAGCAGCATCTTCACTAGTTTAATTTTGGGGAATTTTGCCTACTTTTTCAAGGTTTTGGACTTCGAATATTTTTCATGTTTTTGGATTATGGTTATTAATTTGCCTTAGTATTCAACTTCAAAAGTGTTCATCGGATTTCAATGAAACTTTAGAGAAATGTTCTGTGCCATGCAATGATGCAATCTACATCATCACTCCTTTGAATTTTGGAAACTTTTCCTATTTTTTCATAGTTTATGACACAGAATAAGTTTCATATTTTTGGGCAACAATGTTTCATTTGATTTGAATGAAACGTTACATAATTGTTCTACAACATGCAGGGATACAATCTGCATCATTACTAATTTGATTTTGGGAAATTTTACCTACGTGTTCACGATTTTGGACTTGGATCTATAGGTGCGGCATTGCACGCTTCAGCGTTATTTTAAAGAACATATTTCTACATGTCATCAGAGTAAGATACATACTGAAGCTTTTCAAAATGGTTGCTGTAAAATTGCTGAAACTGCACCATTAAGACTTAGCACTCTGGTGTTATAATTTTTAAATTTCAAATTAAAATAAAAAGATGAGCTGGTGTTCATTTTTTAACAAATTTGTTGGAAGATGGTGCTTGTTGTAGACAGCAACATCGTCCACCAACATTGTTGAAATATGTATACCAGTTTCTTTGCTATTGGCACAGTAAAAGATAGAATATTTACATCAGAGTGCTAAGGGTTAATTACATCTAGATTATTTGGCAAATTGTCAACAGATCACTGATTGTATTGTAATCAATGTGTCGGGTTTGTACTCAAGTTAGCTGAACTGTTAGTTCTATATACAGAAGAGTATGGTTGTAAATAAAATGTGAATATGTGTAATTTCAATTTCCGAACTCCGCCACCCCCACCGCCGCTATTTCTCCTATCTATCCCCCACACACCCCTCCACATCCCACCACCCTCTCTCTCTCTCTCTCACACGCACGCACGCACGCACGCAAGCACGCACGCACGCGCGCGCATGTACAACAATGCTCACATAACCTTTGTATGTATGATGCATGTACTTCTTAACGATTTTTCTATCCTTCATCCCTGACCATTGATTTTCTCACTCATTCTACAAATGTTCCCTTTCATAATAGGTATTAGTTCCATGGTACAATAATGGTACAATGTATTTAGGAAAGCAATCTTCGTGTCAAATGTATTCTTATCTGCAATACAAATCAATCTTTACCTCTCCGCTTATTTCATATATACGCGAGAATATCACAAGTGCTCCGGGGAATATATAAACAGATTCTCTCATGTTAATACGAGCATAGCACTGTGATATTTTACTGATCAAACCTCGACATTCGACATTCCACGTGGCGTTAGTATGATTGAGAACTAAGTATAACTTGTTGATTATTTTGAAAGCAAATTGATTGACAGTCGTTGATGCCTTTAAAGTCAGCAACGACTTTCAATCAATTTGTTTTCAAAATATTCACCAGATGTTTAGTAAATATATTGATTCCTGCATACTGTATATAGTTGCAATTATAGGCCTGAATAGCTTATAAACATAGGTTACTCTTAATATTGATACAACAAAATTTTACAGAAAGTATGCAAAATTATATAGGAATGGGAATATGTCCTTTACACGCCAGGCCATGTGTGACGCAGGTAAGCCTTTCTATATATTTGCTTTCATAAACTAAAATGCTACTTTAGTAGAATTTGGTAGCTGATAGTAGGGCATTCGGTATATTCTGGGTACGCAATGGGCGGATCTAACACTTACAACATGTTGTATGCAACAGAATGTTGGCTGGAAAAAATAGAACAGTGTCCTATTTTCAACCACCTTTTTCATCCAACTTTTTCATCCAACAAGTTGTATGCAACAAGTTGACCACTGTGTATCGGTGGGTGGGGGGGGGGGGTCATCTAACTTGTATCCAACTTGTTGTACCGTGTATATCGAGATTTAGATTGCGGATATGGAGGTGGCGTAAAATGGGGTGGGTATGGGAGGTTGTGCCTCACTCCCATTGTTTAGGGTTTCAGTGTTCTCCCGCGTGAATATTTGAAAATGTGATGCTCTGGGAACCCATTTCCTGCATTCTGAATGATAGATACCAGCGTTCCTTTACTTTCTAACTTTGTCTATTATTAAAGAATTATAGACTCTATAGACTACGAGCCCTGATAGCCCCACCCCCAACCGCTCCTCAGGATCCGCCCCTGGGCTATGCATGACGTCAACAGAGTGGAATACGACACAGATTAAAATATGGCAACCTATGTCATCGAGGCCTAGGACATTGACGTCGTATTTAGATCACATACGACAATGGACCTTTTCATTTTTAGCTATACCCCGCCCATCACTAGCTAAGCTCCACCCACACCTCGCCGTGTTGGGAGAAAACTCTACAGGGAAGCTGTTGAATATTTTGTAACTAATTTGACTGGGTGATGTTGCTGCCTATGGGAGCAACAGCGCACAGTCAAATTAGTTTCAAAATATTCAACAGAATATTTATTAAATAGTAAAAGCAAACAATTTGTACAAGGACGCATAGACCGTCTTCAAATATGCGTCCGTGACGTACTTATCGACATGATTCATGACGTCATTTATTATGATGTCATTCTACACATCACGCTGTTCATTATGACGTCATATGATGGGTGGGTACTCTGGAAAGGTGAATTGTATAGTAATAATATACAAAACAAGAACTTAGCTTTGTATGTCTTTTCAATGAAAACTCGCTTTCTGAAGCAACTGTGAGATACTGAACCAGAACACATTAGATACAATGTGCGTGTACACATGAAGCAAACTAGCACTTTAAATTATTAAGATTGAATAATGTTGACATGGGCGTCCACAAGGGAACAAGTGGTTGGGGCGGCAAGTTCCCCCGCCCCACCCCGACCCTATGAATCCGGACCCACTTTACGTAAATGCGGAGCCAATTTCACAGCCAAGCGCGGGTCCATATTATTAGATATTTACCTATAAAAATGCAGGAGACAGTCTCAGAGCATGTTTAGATTTCTAGAATTTCCCAGGAGGACCCGGATCACCCGATTATATTTGCCTCGGGCATGGTACAAACAAGAAATTAAACGTGCTTCTATCTTGAGGTAATGAGCCTTTTGTAGGTCTGTTCTGCTTGTGTCTTAGATCTGCTCTGATGTGGTTCAACATGTTGACTGCTACCATTTTTCCTTTCCTATTCGTGTTTTGATATCACAGTCTGTATTACCTGTCTTGTTCATTGTTGCTCCGAGCATAGATACAAGTATTCACATCTTCAAGCACTTGAATTGACCTCTCCACTTTATCCATCCATCAGATGACGTCATAATCAACTGCGTGGCGTGTAGGATGACGTCATAATCATTACGTCATGAACGACTCTATTTTTAGTCCGTCTTAAAGCGTTTAATAGTCCGACAAGTTTTACGAATGCAATGTTTTTACTATTTAATAAACATTCTGTTGAATATTTTGATACTAATTTGACTGGGTGCTGTTGCTGCCCAGTCAAATTAGTTTCAAAATATTCAACAGCTTACCTGTTTAGTTTTCTGGAAATTGATAGTCGAGGACTTAAGGGATCGATCGATCCCAACGCAGACGAAGTGTGGGTGGAGCTTAGCCAGGGATGGGCGGGGCATAGCTAAAACTGGAAAAGTCCATTGATCTACGTCTATGTGCATATCGTATTGAGTACTTGCCACAGGGGAGACTATTCCGCGAAACAAAGCTTTCTCCGTTAGTCACCATCTTACATCTGACACCTTGATTCCACTTTGTACAGAACGTGAATCCTCACGTCACCCACGCTTGTTTCACCCCTGCATAAACTGCAAACCACTCGGACATCCAACTTCCATCCAGGACTGCACGTGAGCTTATGCCGTGGCGACCGTCCGTCGTCCGTCCATCCATCGTCCGTCCGGGTTCCGTCCTTCAACCCTTGCTTTAAAACACTACTCCTCATTAACCACTTGGCCGATTTTAACCAAATTTGACTTTGGTGAGCCTACAGTGGTAGAATCTGGAGCTTCTATTTAGAATTTTGATTGGTCAGTTTTTCCTGTGGCCGCCTGTTTTAATGTAAAGAATCGTGTATATTTAAATGCAAATGTTTCAAATACTAATGGTCCAGGTGAGCGTCATATGTCCTTGGGCCTCTTGTTCTAATCAATGCCGTCAATACAGCAGCGAAAGAATGCTGAACAGTGCCTACACGTGGTTGTACGCGCATGCGCATGCATGGGCAGAGCAATTTGGAAACCGTGGTTTCCACGGTCATTCTCTGGATTTCCCTAGCGCCGAACCATGCGCGACCCGTGCAAAATCGAGCACAGATAGATTTTTCTAGCCGCGCTCGTTTTGCCGCGCAGCTGGCCGCCCGTATGGAAATAGCAAGATAGTAAAGTAACTATCTCGATTTTAGTCGGCTGCCGCGCATTTAGCCGCACGCGGCAAATCGTGTGGTATGGAAAAGCTAAGCTGTGATTCAATTAAACGCCCGCCTGCCGCGTGGTGGGGGTGCGACGCGGTCCATTTCACAATGACCCCATAGTGCACGCGGGCGGCGGGCATCACATGTTGCAGCATAGGCATGCAAAAGCAATCCCATTCCGCGAGCGTTGAAATGAACGCGCGTCAAAAAATTGGCCTCTGCTCGATTTTCTCGGAGCGTCGCGTTCACGCACGCCCCAGCCACGCGTGAAACGCTTGGTATGGAAACACTTCATTGAAATAACTTTTGTTCCAAAGAAGCGGCGATCCGCGTGACCCAATTACACAGGTAACGATTTTTTATTTTTTTTTTGCGTGTTGTAGCAGCAGCAGCAGCAGCAGCAGCAGCAGCAGCAGCAGCAGCAGTAGTAGTACTAGTCCTAGTCCTAAGAGGTTAATTCGGCTCTTGAGTCCGAGTCTACTATGACTAATGACTAGCCCAGACAATGTGTACAATGCGCATTATTCTTATTCATTCGCTAAGTATCTGCCATTGTATAGTTTAGCCGGGCATGCTCGTTAAATGTAACCTTCTTGAGACTTATATACAAAGGAAGGTCATATTGGGGATCGATGACCAATATTCTACTATTTTCGCGGTTTATTTCGCCTACGTTGTGTGGGTGATTCTTGAATGAATTTGATAGCATAGGGGGAGTGGGGTACTCCGTGAGACGGTCTGAGGTTTCTAATAGCACATAGCACGAAATCGCTTGATCACCAGTTCTCCAATCTCGGCACGTTACACTCCATAATGCCTACTGTTATATCTTCCAAGCCTATCATTGCACACCTGCTGGCATAGGTCGTTGTCCTTATATAGACCAATTTCATGTTATGTCCGCCGGAATGGGCATTGTTAATACGCCTATTTCCCGATGCCCATTTTGTTCAGCTACAGCCCCCTCTCCCCCCCCACTCCCCCACCTCACTTACACCCCCTCCCCCCCCCCACCGGATTCTCATTGAACTATGGTATTAAATCCACATCTAATTCGAGGCTTTTATTTGCTATACTTCCTTCGCACAATGAAATCTCACATTAATTATATGCATATTTCGCGTCTTTTGAACATTGTATGGTCTCGCTTTTCAGACTATCAAGCGATTAATTGGTAGATTCAATTGTCAGGAGGTGGGTAAATCGTGTCGATTATTCCATTCTCACATAATTTTGTAAATATTTTTATTTAATCATTTAATTCTCAAATTTGTTAAATAAAAATTCAATTTTCCCATAGAAAAGGTTAATCTGCAGAACAAGAGAAGAATATTTTTGAAGATTATCACCTGAATTACTGGCTCAGCAATTTATATCTCTTGTAACGGTCTTCTCTTGGTCTGTAAATGGCATTGTCTCAAGACCACTGTAGAACCCATTTTTGGCCAGTGGTAAGCTTTTCAAAACAGACTTGTTTTAAACAGAATTTATTTTGTTCAATGGGAGTACAGTAAGACATAAGTCTTATACACGTGTCTCCCATGCATACAAATACTATACAATAATAAATACATCAAGATGGGGTATAATAAAACATAATTAAATAGTAACGTGTGTATACGATTACAATTTTTCTAGGTAGTTCGCACGCTTGCGTATGTGTACTTATTGGTGTGCGTGCGTGCGTACGTATTGGTGTGCGTATGTGCACAGAGAGAGAGAGAGCGAGAGCGAGAGAGAGAGAGAGAGTGTGGGGGGAGGAGTTAGGGAAAGAGAGACAAAAAGAGAGGAGAGGGGAATATGAGTAACAGGGTATAAACTAAGAATTTGACAAAAGCCAGAAAGGTAAGGTGGTGAGGTGCTCTTAATGCTGTGTTCACCATGCTTGTACATGTTGGGCCGTTTGCACTTAGCACTTATGGTTGCGAATTTAACAAATAGGAAGTTACTTAAAGCCGTTGGTATTGACTATATATTGACATACGGCGTTTCATATTGTAATATTCTTTTCCAAGTCGACATTGTTAATGCCGTATAGAAGTTAATTAGCTGTCAGTATGGCAAGCGAGATATTGTTTAGGACGAGCTGATTTTGGAGAGAGACTCTTTGGTTGCTAGAAAGAGGGCAGTTGAGGAGATAGTGATTTGTGGATTCATCAGTGTATCCACATGGGTAGCTAGCTGAGTCTGGCAGAAAATATTCAAATAGATTATGATTTAAATTCCTACAACCATTACGAAGCCTACATAGAATTACATTAGCAAACCTTTGGCCGACATAATACCAGGGAGGAGATGGGCGACATGGCTTTAAGTTTGCTCTTGAATTCCGTGAGAGTGGCGGAACACGTGGCCCGGCGTTGGGAAAGTATCCACGAAAGAGCTCGATACGGCAGCGAAATGGAGTAAATAGGTTTGCGTGACGAATGTTGTAGGGGCTTCGTGTCTGGGATAATGAGGGAAGGTGATTATTCAGAATTTCACACGTCATCCCGTTGATAATTTTATATAGCATAACTAATCTGTGAGATTCCCGTCTATGTGAAAGCGTTTCCATTCCTGTTTCTGTGTACAAGTCTTCCGTACGTTATCAGACATTACATATAGGCAGGTATCATCAGCAAACCGTCTAATATTGTTTAAAATATCGCTGGGTATGTCATTAATAAAGACTAAAAATAGCGAGGGACCAATGACTACGCCCTGTGGCACTCCAGAGTGTAAGCGAAGTACGGTTGATTGATTGACGTTTATAACTACTCGCTGATAACGGTTTTCGAGATAGCTTTCAAACCATGCCAGTAAATTTCTAGATACAGAAATTTCTCAATTTTTTTAGAAGCCCACAATGCCACACTCGATCGAATGCTTTAGAAATATCAAAGAACAAGAACTGTATTTCCTTTTGATCGGCGAGAGCCTGAGCGATATCAGTGTAGATGTCTAACAGTTGGTTTATTGTGGAATTTGACGGAAGAAATCCGGATTGGTATGGAGTTATATCGTGTCTAATGTAGTTGTAAATATGTTTTAAAACAGTTCTCTCCATAACTTTGCTTAGGCAGCTCAAGATAGATATTGGTCGGTAATTTGAACATAGGTTCTTTTCACCTTTTTTTAAAATAGGAGTTACATTATCAATTTTCCAGGGGGTCGGAAAATGTGCGCTAATAATGGAATGGTTAAAGAACTGCGCTAGTATTGGGACCAACCCGGCCTTACTCTCATTTAACAGTTTCGGGCTTAATCTATCTGCGCAAACAGTCTTCTCTTGGCAATCAACTGGATACTGATTAAGATAAATTTTAGATTTTCTTTACCTCTTAATACTCAAGGCCAGCCATAGCAGCTCCAGTAGTGGTCTTGAGAGAAAGAGTACAGGTGCGAGAGAAGAAGTTATTGGTTTGGTTGGCGTCTATCGAGTCCCTGATTCTAGGTCCCATTCACGCCATTCTAGGCTGGCTTTATTTCAGTCTATTATTGGTAACTTCCCTATCTGATTCAAGATGGCGATTAGTGTAGTCGTGCGCTAAAGTCGCTCTGAGCGTTTTGTGGTATTATTAGCATGTAACGTTAGTCAAGCTGTTTTTGAGCCGTCTATTGCTGTTTACTGAAGCTTTGTGAAGCAATATTGCTGTCATTAGCAATGTACTGTGAGTAAATGGTGAAGATTTCTGTGTTTTTATGAAGTAAGTGTGAAAATTTAGTGTAAGAGTAACTGCCATTTGTCATACCATTGCTAGCCACGATGAGTCGTACTTCTACCAGTACTAGTATTACCCGGGGTTCTACAGGTGGTGGTGTCACTAGTACCGTATCGAAAATGCCTGTTGACAAAGTCCGTGATGTAAATGTTAAATATACTAATGCAGATACTGAAACTGACGCTGATATTGATATTGATATCATGCATGGTGGATGCGATATGGATACAGTGTCTACGAGTTTTATGCCACCCGGCCGCCCGGTCCCAGTACCCAGTCAACAAACGGGAGAACGTAAAGCTGCCTCGCGCACCCCCTCAGAGCCTCAATTAAAACGCCAAAACTCTCTCCCGGATATCCACCTAGAAGCTACCGGCGAGCCTATACGGGAATCGGCATTAGAGTTGAAAATCATGCAGTCCATCGAAGTGCGGATTGATAAGCTTGTCACGGCAGCTCTAAGTAAGACAATTGCCCCACTCTTTGAGGCGCTCGAGAAGCGGGATATTAAAATAACCAGTCTTGAACGCAAAATCGAAGACCTAACTGATATTGTCAACGACAAATGTGAAAAAATAGCAAGCCTCGAGCGCAAAGTACAAGATTATGATCGCAAAATTACTAACATGTCATCAGCGGTGGCGTAAACTGATCGGACAATGGTTAATCTTGTTCGCGGCAATGATTTGTTTCACGATCAATCCGAGCAATACAGTCGCCGCAAGATCCTCCGAATTAACGGCTTGGTGCTCGGCGCTCAGGAATCCACAGATGACGCAATAATTCGTGTGGCAAAAGCGGCCAATGTGACAGTGTCTACAGGTGATATAGCCCGATCACATTTTATCGGTCCCGACAAGAAACAGAGTATAGTCAAATTCATTTCATATAGAAAACGTACCGAATTTCTCCGATCTAGACGGGTATTATCATCCAAACCAGAACTTGCTCGTGTCTATGTAAATGAAGATCTAACAAAGAAGCGGTACGTTATGCTAAAGAAACTGCTGAAATTAAAGCATTCCGGGAAGGTACACAGTGCGTGGTCTTTTGACGGCAATATTTTCTTCAGACTGACGTATGGTGGGCAAAAGAAACAGTGCCTAGATAATGAAGACATTGACCAAATCTGAACCAGACGTGACTGTACATAAAACAACCAAGATGAATGTGCCCATCCCGAGTAGCCAGTGTGATCCAGAAAAAAATGTATGCCTAATCCCTGTCCTGTTTCGATTTGTCTACTGGAAACAAACTAAATTAACACTCCATTTACTCCACCCACTACCCTTCACATCTTCGACAACCCAGCTGGATGCCATATTAGTGCAACTTGTCTAAACACATACAGTGCGACATTCATAGTAGTCGCAATACGAGCGTAGCTAGCGGGAATCGTGAATGGTGCATGGTGTATAGTGCATGGGGTGATCGTGAGAGGGCGCCCTACACATCTTTGTATATAAAATCCAAATTTTCGATCTGGGTTTAAGCCTTTGGTGCCGATACCGGACAACACCGGCCTCCTTTTGCTCTAGAGGTTTGCTCATTTGCGGACCGGGAGAGGAGTAATTTTGGAAATTTGTAGCTGAAATGACTTGCCCGATAATTGTGCCGGTCATTCCAGTGGTAAGTTTTCGGGGGTTGTCTTCTCTTGGCCTGCAGATGAGCATTCAAAAAGCAAATATTTAAAATTTTCAGGAATAAATTTAGTCACTAAAGGGTTAAAATAAGTCAATGTCAATGAGAGATGCGTTTGGGCGTGGTCTTGCGATCGTCTCATGCATGGAAGCCTGGTTGGACTGAATATAGTGTGGCTGTAACAGCGGTGTCTCCACACAGTGCCCTGATTATTAACAGAATAGTGTACTAACATGCTTCTGTTCACTTTCTGGACACGCCCTTGCTTGATTCTGGGATGTGCCGGGTTTTTTTGTACAAGATGTTTTGCCTGCGCGGTTGTCTAGGGATGTGAGACATCCAAATACACAACTGGATGAAATCACCATTCTCCTTCGATCAATACTCACCATTCTGTTACTTCTGATATACAGCTGGCCTTGACAGCGGCTCTAGGATTATAGACTTAGAAAGCTTTACCGACTCCTGGGAACCGGGTACTCGGCTCCCAACTGCCGAGTACCCGTTTACCATAGAGCTCATTCTTGTTTGCATAGCAACAAGAGCAATACATGCTTTCTGCAGGGAGAGGATTTTAGTGTCTTTTGTTAAAGAAATCTAAGTCTTTGTCTGTAAAGTGATAGTTTGTGCGTTCTTGAAGGATTTAACTGGATACTATGGAGAATACCGCCGATGATAAAGAGGTTGTATCATTCTTTATTATCTATAGTTAAAAGACTTAGGTCTCTAAATTTCCCTGTGTCGCATGTCCCAATTTCTGACCCCAGAGAATCTGGGACATGTGCTAACAACGATATATGCCAGACGATCGCCTTCTTTAAACCCCAACAGGCGATCGGCAGATATGAAAATAGGTGTTTGCTACGGTATTTCTAACACGAATATCGGCTGACGTCGTTCTCCGTAGGATCCGAGCGGGTGACGTCACACCCGGTCGCTCGGATGTTTATGTGAAGAAAAATTTTCATTAATTCGCGCATCTCGTTCTGGGTGCTGCGTACTAAAAATGGTACCGGAAACTTTAGAATGGTCAAGTTTACGTGCGATCACGATCGGTTTGCAATGATCGGTGGTTTCAAAATTCTTGAGTAGATGCGTGGTCTGCGGTTTTACCGTGTGATACAGCAGTTTGTTATACATTTTGTTGTTTTCTTCACATATCGTTTGGCTTTCGTTAGGGAGTATAATTTATATTGATTGGTAAATATACCCCGAATGCTATGCGATATGATTCCTGGAGCCGTTACACATCCTGGAGGATCTAATATGGGTGTGTTTAATGCCCGCTTCGTTCTTGTCATCATAATCAATGCGATCTGTGTTGTAACGTGGCGGGGTGGGGTGCGGGAGGGATACGGTTAATTTATGAGTCAAATTATTTGAAAATTAATTGTCTGCCTTCCATCAGGGTCTCGTTCCGCTTGTGATTGTAGGTTTGTGCTTATTTTATAGGCCAAGCCAACCCCGCCATCATGTGACGAGTGCCATAAATTTGTACGAGTCGTATTCAAGGACCATGTCTGTTTTAGGTGTTCGCCCTGTAACCTAGACCATAGGTGTAATGTGTGCGCAGTGTGGTCCGTGGATATGATGGTTAAGTTCCTTGCCCAGAAGGACTTGGCTGGGTCTGACGCGGGGTCAGGCGGTCCGAGAGTAAATCGTGGAGCGCCAGGTTCAGCCGGTGGGGGTGCTCCACGTCCCCAGCTGGAGGTGGCGGAGATGGCACCGCCGGCGTGGTTTGGGCCGGCTATGCAGGGTTTTCTGCATAGCGTTCTGCCCACGCTGGTGTCGTCCGTGCTACCAAAGGTTGGGGGGGCAGTTTCTCCCCATGCCTGGTACGGACCCTGTCCTCGGACAGGGTTCTGGACTGGTTTCCGACGGGGCCGTCTTGTACGGACCCCTGGCAGTCCCGTCTGGCTCCGGCCAGGCGGGTTCTGTTTCTCTGCGGCCACCTCCGGGTGGTCCAGTAGAGTGGCCGGTCCGTCAGGTGTGGGAGCCGTCCACCATTTGTCTGGCTTGGCGCAAGGGGCAGCGGCTCCGCCTGTGGCGAGGCTAATCTGGTACCGGGCACTGGTTCCGTGATGGTTGGTTTGGCACCAGCCGACACGGTAACGGGTCGGCCGGGCCGGGCGTGGTACTCACCTATCTCGCCTGGTCCGGCAGTCGGACATGGGGTGCCGTTGGCACCCGTGGTTGGCTACGGTTCCGCGACTGCTACCGGGTCCGTACGGTTTTCCGTGCGGACCTACCCCATGGACCGGAGTGTTTCATGGGGTGGCGGCGGAACCGTGTGGTACCGGAGTGCCTGGCGTGTCAGCTGTGGCTCCTTGCTGGGAGGCCGTGGCTGGCAGGCCCATGAACACGTCAACGGGTGACGTGTTTGCGGGTGTGTCTTCATCAGAGGCTCTGGCGTGGCTAGGCAGGGTTGACCCGTCTGTGGTTTCAGCCACGGCCGATGAAGATGCGCCCCGTCCGTCAGTTGCGTCGATCAGGACGGGGATTTTGCCCGCGGCCCGGATCCAGTCGGTGGGACTGGATCCACGGTTCATAGAGTTGTTGGAGGCTATTTATAGCAAACAACTTATGACCAAGGTCAGCTCCCTGCGGCCTCCAGGGAGGTGCGGGCAAGGTGTCGTATTCCGCGGGGGGAATACGACAGATATGTTGTAGTCCCGTCAGTCACCGAGGATGACCGATGGGTACTGGGCATTCAGAGTGCCGTGGCGGGTGGCCCCGGTCCGGCACTTGTGGACAAGGCTCAGGTACACCAAGAGGAAGTCCTGTCCCTATGCGATGAGGGTGTGAGGGCAGCTATGAGCGCTGTCAACCACTCGCATCGTCTCCTTCAGTCGGTGTGGGCTGAAGCGGGGGGCAGGCCACCCTGTGCCACCTGTGGCGCTTTCGTGCGTAAATGACGGCCTAGTGCTGTCTATGGACGCATTGGCAAGGGTGCAAGCGCGAGTGACTAAATCCAGGAGGCAAATGGTCATTGACCATATGCGTCCGGCTACGGCAGTCAGGGAGCGTCTTCTTGGGACGCCCCTGACAGGGCCTAGCATCTTCGGTGGCCAGGCACGGGCCATCTTAGAGGATACAGCCAGTATCGCGCAGAATTAGTTAGCGATCAACCTGCAGCTAGAGCTAGTGCGGGAAGCGCACGCACTAGGAGCTGTGGGGAAACCGCTAGCAGGACAACCTTCAAAGAAGCAGAAGAAGCATAAGGGCAAGGCGAAAGCTAAGCCTGTTGCGACTTCTGCTTCAGCTGGTTTTTCTCAGCCGCCGCCGGCGAAGAAAGCCAGGAAGGTTGTAGAGGCGCCTACCCTCCCCAAGGTTGCTCCTGACCGCCCTAGAGGCGGGAAGGGCAAGGGTAAGGGTAAGTCCTCAAAGGGCGGACAGAAGGGGCCGGATCGTACCTGAGGGTACGAGAGCTCCCTTCATATCGGTCTGGACCGCGCCTGTGCGACAGGAACAGCGGTGCCAGTTATACCCGTCGTGCCTAGAACGAAATGGTTCTCTCTCTCTCTCGTTAAGAAAGAGGGGGGGGGGAGCGGACTACGAGCTGGACAACCCCGTTAGACGTCGAGGCGTCTATGGTGGGTGGAAGGCTCATGCGTTTCGTTGAGGCCTGGCGAGGTGTGACGTCAGACAGTCTGGTCCTGGGATGGTTATCCCAGGGTTACATGCCGGAGTGGTGGGACTTTCCACCACAAAATCTGTCTTTGGCACTTGTCTGGACACCCGTATCAAGAGAGCCAGACAAGTTAGAAGCCGTTCAAAAGGAAGTGTTGGGTTTGCTTCTGAAGGGAGCAATAAAACCAGCAAACCGAAACACTCCAGGCTTCTATTCAAACATGTTCCTTGTCCCCAAGAGCACAGGGGGATGGAAACCCATACTCAATCTCAGGCCATTAAATTGGTTTATCCATACGCCTCGGTTCCAGATGGAAACGCCGAGGTCGGTAATGGCGGGATTGAGGAAAGGAATGTGGTGTGTATCGATCGATCTGAAAGATGCATATTTCCACATTCCGATGAACAGGAGTTGCCACAGGTTTCTGATATTTGCGTTTCAGAATCAAGTATGGGAGTTTATTGTTCTCCCATTTGGCCTGTCGACAGCTCCGAGGGTTTTCACAAGAGTGGTCCTTGCGGTGACAGCGTTTCTCAGAAAAGAGAACGTGGTGCTACACACCTACATAGACGACTGGCTGATCAAGGCAGACTCGGCAGCCAGGTTGAACGTGGATACTGCTCTGACTCTGAGGTTACTTTCAGATCTAGGCTGGATAGTCAAGGAGGAGAAATCCGAGTTGACGCCCACTCAACATTTCGAGGAGGGCAGGGTGTACCCGTCAGAGCCCAGAGTGGTGTCTCTGTTAGCCATCCTCAAGAGTTTTCGACTGGGAAACCACATTCAGGCGAGGCGGTTCCTTCAGATGCTGGGCATGATGGTCTCCATGGAGCAGGTTATCCCGTACGCTGCTCTAATGCGAAGGCCTATCCAGTTGTATCCGATGTCTCTGTGGAAACAGAGAACAGAACCCCTGTCAAAACTGGTACCAGTTTTGGAGCCGATAATGTCGCATCTTGTATGGTGGAAGGAGCGTCAGAATCTCCTAGTAGGGGTTTCGCTGCACCTACCCCACCCCCAGCTGTCCGTGTACACGGATGCATCGCTGGAGGGGTGGGGTGCCTGCCTGGGAGAACACCAGGTCTCGGGCACATGGACTCTCCCGGAGAGTCAGCTGCATATCAATCTGTTGGAAATGATGGCAGTGGAACTGGCGTTGGAAGAGTTCCTTCCGATGATCAGGGGCAAGGTGATATTGATACGGTCGGACAATTCGACAGTAGTATCATATATAAATCGCCAAGGCGGGACCAGGTCGCCCACTGTGTATCAGAGTGTGGCACTTGATTCAATGGTGCAGGAATTACTCGGTTGTTTTGAAAGCAGCTCATATTCCTGGCCGATTGAACATTCTGGCGGATGCTTTGTCTCGCAGACAGAGAATTCTGCCCACAGAATGGTCCCTCAACCCTCCAGTTCTGCGACGGATCTTCGAGCATTGGGGCAAACCCAACGTGGACTTGTTCGCCACAAAGGAAAATGCTCAAATCATGACGTATGTCTCGCCGATTCCAGATCCAAATGCCATCGATACAGACGCTCTGGCGATAAGCTGGAGAGGGATGCACGCTTGCGCGTACCCACCCACCATTCTTCTACCGAAGGTATTAGTGTACATTTTTCAGCAATTTTGGTGGACGATGTTGCTGTCATATAAGAAATCTTCCACAAAATTTGTTGAAAAAGGAACACCAGTTCCTCTTTTAACTTAATGTGAAAATTTAAAATTTTGCTATCAGTGGTAATGTTTAACAGACAGCTCAGATGGACAGTCAAATGGAGATTTTGATGCCAAAATTGGTTTATATATGGTATTTTGGGTATGCAGATTTCAAATTGTCCACTCGGATAAACAGTTCGTGGCCATCTTAGATCTTTCCCGTAAAATCTCATACTAAAGCAATAGTAAATTTAAAATGGCTTCTCGAGAACCACTGGGCTGATTTCAATTATATTTGGCAGGCAGCATCCTTAAGGCATAAAGATCTAAGTATGTTCAAAGAAAGTTAATCAGCCAATTTTACTGGTGGCCATCTAGGATTTTGGCAGATATTTAGAAACGTCTAAATAAATGTTCTGAATCCGCTTGGGGGATCGATTCAAAACTCATGAAAAGCCTAGTTTGAATACAGCACAGCCTACCAATTTCAACCGTATACACTAGTAAATGCAGGCCTACAACGGAAATGTTCAAATTATTACACGAATATTTTGGAACTGACTCGTCGGGGGACTGTTGCTGCACGAGGCTGCACCGGGCGTCTTCCAGAATTTTGATTGTATATTCAACAATAGAATACATGAATCATATTATTGGTGGTTAGAAATTTTCACTTACAATTGGGTCATGACAATATATCATCAGTGCAACACTGATTTCTTGTTTAATATTTTGATCGGAGGACTTTTGCTGCCTGATGCAGCACCTGGTCCCTGTCGACTCTGTTCCATAATACTCAACAGTTTATATTTATTATTGCCCTGAACCACTCTGCCACACTAGATTAGGCCATCATTCAAATCCAACCATTGTTTGAATACAACATAGCACACCAAGAAAAATTCTCCACCACAGCAAATGGTTCTCACTATTACTCCACAAGCGCCGTACCTTACCACCTAAGCCTTTAATGACTCTGTCTTTATTTGTCCTCTATTCCTCCATGTTCCTTATCTGTCCTATCTCTTATTCCTACCACCCTCTCCCTACTATCTATGGAGCTTTATATGTTGATCTTTCAAGTCTGCCTCTGCCTTACTGCAGCACGTGCAAATGGCCTTCGGTGATTTACCCAATTGACAATGGATAATGACATAGCATGTTACCGTGCGGCTATTGGGCTTTTTAACTGCCACTCTGTCAAACCCAAGCACTGTCGAGCTACCCCACCTCCATTGCGAGAAATACTTGGACGCCTTCGAGGAATTTACACAGCCCTCCTATCACTCCTTCTTAATTACTGCCTGAGTAATGTATTGACCTGTTTAATAATTTACATTCTCCTTTCTTTGGCTGGCGATGTAGAAACTAATCCAGGCCCTACTAGCTGTTCAGAAATGTCTGTTGTCCACCTCAATGTATGCGGCCTCAAAGATAAAATACATCTTATCGAAGCTAATCTGTCCAACTTTGACATCATTGCCATTACTGAAAGCCACCTTACCCAAAATGTTAACAATAGCTTAATCAAACTACTTGGTTTCCAGGAGCCTTATCGCATGGACCGCCAGCAGCCGTGGTGAGGCGTGTGCGTCTATATTTCTAACAACGTGGCAACTACCCGTCGTATTGAATATGAATGTCGTGGCATTGAAATGATATGGATCGAGATTCACGACCGCCCTGGTTTATTAGTGTGTGTAATTTACCGGCCGCCTAACACAAGTGTTGACAAATGCCAAACTATCACCGACAATATTGAGAATGTTCGTGACTTAAATCCAAACAAAAATCTTGTCCTACTCGGCGACATTAACGACGATCTTCTCAATCCATCTAAGCATCATCTACGTGACATCATATCTACGTTTGGCTTCCACCAGTTAATACAAGAACCAACCCGACCCATTTCAAATACATTACTTGATCTAATTATTATCAGCTGTACCAGAATAGTAAAAGAGAGTGGAGTACTTGCGCCATTTTGTAGTGATCATACTCCAGTATATTTGGTTTTATCATCCTCCATACCTAAACGTAAAACATACACTCGCCATATATGGGACTATGCGAAAGCTGATTGGGATTTATTTAGGGATCACTTAACTAACGCACGCTGGAACAACATCTCCGATGTTAATGGCGTCAACATTTGGTGTCAGACAATCACTACACACATTATCGCCGCTGCTAGTATTAGTATCCCAAATAAAACTATAACGATAAAGTCTGGATGTCCAGCAAAATAAAGCACGAAATGAGAGTCAGGGAAAAATTGTTCAAGAAATCAAGAAAAACTAACCGAGAGCAAGACGTGGCCAACTTTAAACAACAGAGAAACCTCATCAATACATTAGTCCGAACAGCGAAAGAAAACTTCAGGAATAAATTAGCCGAAAAAATAAGGCATGGACGCACAGGTTCTAAAGAGTGGTGGAAAATATGCAAGACGTTCCTATGTGATACTAACTCTAATTTTAGCGAAATGCCGCCTCTGAAGCGAGATGACGGCTCATTCTCTTACGACTCTTTAGAAAAGGCAAGCCTCCTTAACTGGTACTTCTCTAGCATCGCCAATATTGACGATGCAAATGCCAGCTTACCTCCTCTATCTATGTATACGGACAATACTCTCAACTCAATTACAATATCAAACACTGACATCTCCGATGTACTGTCCAATCTGGACACGTCTAAAGCTGTTGACCCAGATAAATTAAGTCCGAAACTCTTATTCGAGAGCCAACAAGTATTGGTCCCAATACTAGCGCAGTTCTTTAATTACTCACTTTCTAGTGCGCAGTTCCCCACTTCTTGGAAAATCGCTAATGTAACCCCTATATTCAAGAAAGGAGACAAGAGCTTATGTTCAAATTATCGACCAGTATCACTGTTGAGTTGTCTTAGTAAAGTTATGGAGAAAACCGTTTTTAAACATATCTATAACTATATTAGACATGATATCACTCTATATCAGTCTGGCTTTCTTCCATCACATTCTACAGTGAATCAACTGCTTGATATCTACACGGATATTACTCAAGCCCTTGACGATCAAAAGGAAATAATCTTTCTATTCTTCGATATATCTAAAGCCTTTGATCGAGTATGGAATCGCGGCCTCATACAGAAGCTTAGGAATTTTGGTATCTGTGGAAATCTACTCACATGGTTCGAAAATTATCTTGGAAACCGATACCAGCGAGTAGTTATAAACGGCAATGAGTCCACCCTACTTCGTTTACATGCTGGAGTGCCACAAGGCTCTGTGCTTGGTCCTTTGTTATTCTTAGTTTTTATTAATGACATGCCCAGCAATATAATTCACAATATTAGACTTTTTGCTGATGACACGTGCCTATATGTAATGTCAGATGATCTAAAAGAACACACTGCCACACTCGATTACGATCTACTGACCATGACGCATTGGGAAAACATATGGCTCGTCGAGTTTAATGCCTCGAAAACTACATCTCTAATTTTTTTCCCTGCGCAACGAGCCCACATCCTTTCCAATCAACTTCAAAGATTATGAAATTCTACCGTCAACTGATCATAAGCACCTCGGCCTTACCTTTAATAACAAAGAGAATTGGCTTAACCATGTGAGTAATCTCATAGCAAACGCTCAACACAAACTCTCCTTACTTAAAGGTCTAAAATATATTCTAGACCGTAAATGTCTCGAGATCATGTACAAAACATTTATTAGACCATCGTTAGAATATGCAGATGTTGTGTGGGATAATATTCCACAATATCTTGTAATTCGGCTAGAGGATATCCAAAAAGATGCTCTCAGAACGGTATGTGGAATGACACGTAGTGCGAGCACTGAAGACCTGTACTTAGAAACAGGCATCGAAACCTTGTCAAGCAGACGTGAATTTCATTGATTATCTATGCTATTTAAAATTATTAACGGGATGACCTGTGAGGTTCTGGTCAACCATCTTCCCACACTATCCCAAGCACGAAATCCTTACAATATCCGTCATCCAAATTTCTTCACTCCATTCCGCTGCCGTACTGAGCTCTTCTATGGATCCTTTTTCCCAGCAACGATCCGCGCCTGGAATATGCTTCCTGTGCCGGTGAGAGATTCTGTCACTCTTCTAGAATTTAAAAGCAAACTCAAGGCTATGTCACCCATACGACAACCCCCTGAGTGGTATTACGTAGGCCCGAGGTTTGCCAACATAATGCTACGCAGGCTCCGAAATGGTTGTAGTTCTTTAAACCGACATCTATTTGACAACTTTCTGTCGGAATCTGCCAGTTGTTCTTGTGGGCACAATGATGAATCTACAAACCACTACCTCTTACATTGTGCCCTTTTTAACGAGCAAAGAGTCGTTTTCCAAAATCAGCTTGCCTTGAACGATATTTCTCTTGCTAATCTTATGGTCAACCAGCTTCTATACGGGACTTACACTGCCAACTTGGAAATGAACAAACTGATCTGTAATACGGTATGTCAATACATAGCTAACACCAACCGCTTTCAGTAGCTTCCCGTTCGCGAACTTATAGTTTAAGGGGTAAATGGACAGCAGCCCAACACGTACAGGTCGGGGCGAAGGCAGCACCTAGAGCTCACCTCTGCTATTCTTCCATTTGATCTTATTCCTCGCTCTCTCTATCTCTCACCCTCTCCCCCCCCCCCCTTTCCCCCTCTCTCTCTATCTCGGTCTTTCTTCCTACTCTCCCCCACCTCACACTCAACATCCACACACTTATGCACACTAATAGACTACAATTAATTAAACTATTATGATTTGCCGCCATTTTGTTGTAAAAAGGTTTTGAATAATCTGTATGTGTATGGGAGACACGGGCATAAGACTCTAAGTCTTATCGTGCTTCCATCTGAACAAAATAAATCACGTTTAAACCAACTTCCCTAGCTTTTAACTTTAAATTTATACTCCTGGGTGGAGCGAGGCAACGAGGAGTGAAGGAGATTGCCTATTCTTCCAGCGATCTTCAGTTGGCCGAACGGAGACACAATCCGGGGTTCGCCGGTTTCACAGCCATGCCCGTTACCGCCTGAGCTACCGCCTCCTCACGGGTGAGGGACAACAGGAAGCTATTTTTTGTTATATCTTTCAGGGGTAACAATACAAAATGGTGTTCTCTTGTCCTGAGACAGGGCATGCAAGCACCGAGCATTAAATGCAATGGTTTACGACTCTGTATAATTACAGAGTTATTTGATATGAATAGTGGATTGGGCGCTTAACCATTTAATGGCTAAATTTGGTCAAGAATACCAAGATATTTGTTTCCTGAATTCCCATTTGCAGGACAATAGAAGACTATTTTAGGAAATTTACAGCTGAAATAACTGGCTCGGTTACCGGTAAATTTTCTAAAATAGTCTTCTCTTGGCATACAAATGGGCATTCCTCAAGACCAGTGTAGAAGCGAAGCATAGAAAAAGTTTTGACAATTTACCACTGGAATGACTGGCTCGGTTATCGAGCCAGTCATTCCAGTGGTAGATTTTCAAAAATAGTCTCCTCTTGGTCTACAAATGAACATTTCCCAAGACCACCGCAGAAGCCGTTTTTGGCTGATATGAGGGTTAAAGTGTTAAGACCGCTGTTTACGATCTGATTCATCTGTCAGACGAAATCTGGCTGGTCAAACTCTGAAGCTGAAGTCTGACAAACGTTTAGCCGAACAGATTGACCGTATAGGACAATATCTGATATGGCAAAGTCTGACATCGAAGATCAAACCTGTCGAAATGCTTTTTCACAATCAGGTTAATTTGATCAGACATATTTGAAAATTGTGTTTTATTAAAGCACGAATTTTTATTGGATACGCCTTCAGACACATCGTATTGACATGGCCAGCTCATCAGATTCGACCCGCGACATCAGACTTCAGATTTTTGACATCAGACGTTTTGTTTACACGGTCAGATTTTATCGAATCTGACGAATCATCCGGTTCGACTTCAGATGTTCGACTTCAGACATCAGCCTTTTTGTGGACACGATTACATGGCATAAAATGCGACGGATCTGATCGGATTAATCTGACTCTGAAAACATATCATTATTAGGATCATGAGAAGTCTTCGGGAATTTCCGAAGAATAGTAATTTATCTTGATCAGTGGTAAACTGATTTCGGAAATTTTGCAAACAATCAAATTATTTCATAGATTTAAAATAAGTTTATTTGTATTTTATGTCTCAGCTCAAAATAATCACAATTAAAAACGTCATCGTGCTTTTTAAAAATATATCCACAGAATCTATGTATCGGATCATAAAAGATAAACTAAACCCATGTAAAAGCCACCAGCAAAAAACGTATTTGCCAAAACATACAACGGAACATACTTACTTTTAGGTTAGGGTATTTGCTAAAGACGACAAAAGAAGCCATTGATATTTGAAGACAGCGAGAAGCCATAAAATCAATCGAAAGAAATAAAGGACAGAAGTAGAATTAATTGGTTTTTATAGTTAACGTAAATAATTGAGAGGTATTTTATATTGTTAGAGAAGTATCCATGTTTTCCATGGCTATTTGCCTATGGTAATAAGTTATAATAGGCTTGATCAGAGAGGCAAATCAAATGAATAACTCAAATAATTTCTCTTATCGCATACGCAGATGGTCGTAAGACCTGGATTCTAGGGTAATGGTTTTAAAGGTGAATGATGCAATAGGAGAACAGGTCGTGTTGTCAGCTATTAGGTGTGCAGCCTTTGGACACCCTTTTGGTCGCTAGTCTGGTGCTTTTCCAGGCATCACCTGTATGGCTGCGGGTTTTATCTCTGGTGCTGCACGAGATTCATATGGTACACACTGATTTCCAAGAGAAAAAAGATGCAAATTCAATACTGTTTATTCTAATTCGATTATTGCTGCCTAAATACTCGTTCGCACCACGGACGAGCGAATTCTCTGGAGTCAGCATAAGACATGGGCATTGGTCGGGCCGAGAGGGGGTGAGGCTCGCACAGATTTTACCAGCTGTGGACTGATTCTAAAGAATTATGTGGTCCGATCTCAATAGAGGAATCCAGTTTTAGCTATATCCCGCCCATCTCTAGCTAAGCTCAACCCACACTTTGCCCATGTTGTTATCGACCGATCCCTGCACTCCCCGAATCTCAATTTCCAGAAAACTATACAGGTAAGCGGTTGAATATTTTGAAACTAATTTGGCAGGGTGCGGTTGCGACCTATGGCAGCAACAATGCTCAGTCAAATTAGTTTCAAAATATTCAACAGCGTGTTTAAAAAATAATAAAGACATACAATTCGTGCAACTTGACGGACTATTAAGAGTTCATGACGGACATAATCACGTCTTTAATGACGTAATTGATTATGACCTCAGCCAACATGTGCCGTTGCTAATTATGACGTCACATGGTTGGTCGATAAACTGGATTCCTCTATTATCTTACATCATAATCAAAATGTGTCGCGTGTTGGCTGAAGTAACCACCAATTTGACGCGAGCCCGTCACGAAGCCGAAAAGTCCGTCACGAAAGCGCCAGCCCCCCTTCCACCACCTCACCATAACACGCGCGCACGCACGCATGCACGCTCGCATACACACACACACATCACCACCACCACACACGCACACACCACCACCACCCAGTTTTCCTAATGTCCTGTCATTTTGCTAGATTCCGCTTCTCTAGATTATTCAACAATGAAAAAGTATTTCGGACAATGAAGGAATCCTATCTGTCACTCGTGTATCTGAAGTCGTCATCATTAAATATGTCTGTCATATGTTTTATAGCATTACATTAAAATGACGTGAACTTTATCTAGGTTAAAGGCCACAATCTAGGTCACGACCTTGACATAGATAGTTAATTAGCTCAACGCCCTTGACCTAAATCAATATGATGTCGTATTGGGTATGCATGTTTATTCAGCAGAAATCTAGGTTAGCCATCGATGACCCTGTCCTATAGAATCGGGTCATCAACGTTAATAATAAAATAAACGCATAGTTAACGGTTTTTCTATGCAATTTCTTAGTCAGCCTCTTAACTATTTTGGTTAGTCCACCTAGGTTATTCATTGGAGGCTTGGTCATCGCCTTTTAGAGGTCAATCACCGACGTAAACAATGCCCATTGAACACATGCTCCCAGACTGCTTAGATCGATTAGGTGTATATGTGAACCAGTGACGTCATCGACCATCAAATTGGTCATTTAGCGCATGGTCGCAAAAACGTGCCTAGTCAAACTTTGTATAGGTAATTGCTTTGTCGGCCATATAATTGTCTACCATACCCGACCTAGTTTAGTCATTGGTTTACTTGTTTCGTCATCGTCTTTAAAGATCAACTATTGACCTACTTTATGTTCATTGAACACTTGTTTAGTCAATATATAATTAGGTCAACCACTGACGTCATTGACCTAGATAAATACATAGAGCACATGGTCATCAGAAATGCTTAGTCACAAGCATGTCAGCCTTTTAGTTATCTGGTTACCCGACCAGGATTTGTCATAGTGGAAGCCAGGGACTTCATTCTTGACCCGATGCAAACCCTTAAGCGCGTAGTCATCAACTTGTTGTTTGGTCAATAACGGTTAATCATCCCTGTTTTAAGCTTAAAATGCTTAACCATTAGTTCTTAGTCATAATTGCTTACTCAGCTTAGTTCGTCGACCTAGATTAGTCACTGGTATAATTGACATAATAGATGAATCCAATCTGTCATTCAAGTATATGAGGCCATACTCAATTACGCCACATGTGGGCTGACGTCACAATCGTAGTTGCCAAAGATAATCTGTCATGAAGCTCGAATGGTCTGTCAAGTATACTAATTATATGCCTTTGATGGATTTACTATTTTATTAAACATTCTGTTGACAATTTTGAAAATAATTTAACTTGACCCCGTTGCTGCCTTATTTACATTGATATTGAGATTCTGGGAATTCAGGGACCCATCGATCCCAACACAGACAAAACGTGGGCATAGCTTAGGTAAAATGGGCGGGGCATAACTAGAACTTGAAGTCTTGAACCCTTTATTGGTCATAAGTGCTTACACCACACTTTTAGGCATAGAATGGCCACCAAGTACAACTAGTCGATGTGAGGTAATCAATCAAAGTGAAAATGCTGACTAAACAATTACCTAAAAAGGGGTTGACTAAGTATGTGTTACCTAAAAGGTAATGACCAAGCATTTATGCCTAAAATGTTTGATTAAGCACTGATGAGAAAGCATTTCTAGCTCGACCTTATGATGTAAACCGAGCTATTGTGATACCCGGCGCGTCGTCAGGTGGCAGCCGTGGATGTGGCGGCATCAGCAACATCCGATTGAGATTGCGTTTAGTTCAACTTATCATGTTATATCTCATGTTTGGTTAATCATACTTGACCCAAACCTGGACACGTGCTTCGTTATCATAACATGGCATCACACAATCGCCTTGAAATCAAAGGGTCAGGTCATTAACACCTTCCATTTAGCTCAAATTAGCAGATCATATCTCATCTTTGGCTAATCATGCTCGACCCATGTACGGGGAAATTCACACACTGACGTTGGTGTCAAAAGGTCAAATATCAAGGTCACTGCGACATCGATAAAGACGTGGGTTTTTTTTCAATATTAACATTTTGCACTTAGCTCAACTTAGCAGTTGATTAAGCATACTGGTCCGAACCTTGGACACATACTTCCTCATAATTAGAGGGCATAACACAATGATGTTGGGCTTGAAAGGTCAAAGGCCAAAGTCATTGTGATATTCGTAAATACATAGTTTTTTCAACATTAACATTTTAATTTAGTTCAACTCTGCAGTTCATATCGCATGTTTGGTTAATCTTAAGGACGCAAACTTACAAACATACTTCCTTATAAGGAATCAGCATGGCTCATTTACCTCTGAGCTAAACGGATAAATGTCAATATCATTGTAATATTGGTAAAAGGCTGTTTTCTTCAGCATTGACATTTTGCGTATAGCGCAACTTGGTAGATTATATCTCATGTTTGGTTAAGCATAGTGGACCCAAAGTTGAACGCATACTTCCTTATAATGAGAGAGCATGACACGATGTCCTTCGGGGCGAAAGGTCATTGTGGTCTTGGCAATAACCGTCTTCTTTCAACATTGACATTCTGTGTTTAACTCAGCTTCACCGTTTATCTCTCATGTTTGTTTAATCATACTGAAGACAAAATGGACACATGCTTCTGTATACTGATAGTGAATGATACACGGAACCTTGGAGTCAAAGGTTAAAGGTCACGATTACTATGACCTTACTATAACTTATTTTTCAACACTAACATCTTGCATTTAGATTAACTAATCAGTTTATATCTGATGTTTGGTTAAGCATACATGGCAGTTTATATCTGATGTTTGGTTAAGCGTACAGGGCCCGCATTCGGACGCATCTGTCCTTATAATGAGATTGTATGACACAAGGATTTTCTGAACAATGACATTTTGGTTTTACCTCACGTAGCAGTTCATATCTCATGTTGTGTTAATCATGCTGCACCTAAGCTTGCTAATGAGAGGGGATGAGACAATTACTTTGGGGTTAAAAGTCCAAAGGTCATGGTCATTGATAAGTGTATTTATAAGCCTTCTATATTTATTTTATGTCTGAAGTCAAGCTTTATAGTTCATTGCGAAGTCGTAAAGTCGAGCTCCATGGTTGTATTGCAACCACAGTTCTGGTTGAAAATTTACACCTGGAATGATGGGCTCGATACCCGAGCCAGTCATTCCAGTGGTAAATGTTCAAAAATAGTATTTCTAACCTGTAAATTGACACTCAGTAAAAATATATTAACGTGTTAAAAATCGCAAACCTTTTTTCGGAACAATGTTTCATAGAACGATTTGACGGTGCGCGCTCGAAGTTTTTGAGTAAAGCTATGTGAAAAACTTGAATTATATGATATTAACTCTACACGACATTGTGCATGGCTGTTTGTATCGCCATGCTCACTGGGGCCTCGGGGGCTAACGTGTTAATACTGAATACAGGCCTACAAGTGCTCACATATTTCCTGTTTTCCTATTTTCTTTAGCAATTCCCATGTGTCCTATATTTGGGGCAAAACCTCCTATATTTCCTATATTGCTATTTTTTGCAACACAAAATCATTTGTAATAAGCAGTTCGGTTTTATAATCAGAAGGTGCACATCACTGCAGCTCCTGAAGGTGTTGGAGAATTGGCCTTTCCAGTGTATCCATCCATCATCTGACGTCATATGACGTAATAATCAACTAAGTGACGTGTAGGATGACGTCATAATTAATTATGGCATCAATGACTCGATTTAGTCCGTATTTAACGCTTAATATTCCGGAACATTGTACGAATTGTATGTCTTTACTATTTAATAAGCATTCTATTGAATATTTTGAAACTAATTTTACTGGACGTTGTTGCTGCAAGAGGCAGCAACTGTACCAAGTCAAATTAGTTTCAACATATTTAACAGCTTACCTGTATAGTTTTCTGGAAATTGATAGTCAGGAAGTTCAAGGATCAATCGATCTCAAAATGAGCGAGGTGTGAGTGGAGCTTAGCTAGAGATGGGTGGAGATAGCTAAAGCTGGAAAGGTCCGTTGGTCAGAAAAGGTAGATAATGGTGGCAACTCAGATGTAATTTATTGAGATTTTATGAAAGCATTCGACACTGTAATCTAGTCAGCAACGGAACAAAAGAAAGAGTTCATGAGTGGAGTGTAGCATTTCTATCAAACAGAAAGCCGAGAGTAATTGTGAATGGTGCAGCATCGCCATGGACAGATGTGCAGAGTGGTATTCCGCACGGGAGTGTGCCCGGTTCCGTGCTTGTTGTATTATATATAAATGAGCTGCCCGATCTGTTAGCTTCAGATACATACATATATGCAGATGACACAAAGGTTTCACGTTGAATCAACCGCAAAGCAGAGGAAAGACAACTGCAGAAGGATCTGTACAGACTCCAAGGTTGGTCGAATGACTGGCTGATATGCTTTCAACACGATAAATACGAATGGATGACTGTAGGAAGCGCGCTTGAGCGCAATGCCAGACACTCACAGTCTTTCATGAGATAGGAGGAGAACAGAAGAGCCACAACATACTGTATGTTGGAAAGGTGGTAAGGGAAGACGATCTTGGTGTCGCCGTCGACAATAAATTGAATCTTGAAGACCACAAAAATGGAAAAATAAATAAAGCTACCAAGATGATGGAACAAATCCGCAGATCACTTATTCATCTTCATATGGAAACCCTCAGAAATTCAGATATGGCTTCAGAATGTATTATTCCGACCGCACCCAGAGTATGTAAAGTTCTGTTGACACCAACTTTAGCATCCGAATATCCAATCCATGGAACAGTCTACCTGAACAGTCTACCTGAGCAAGGTGTAGATGCACCAACTATGAAAGCCTTTGCGAGCTGTCTAGACACACACTGGACGAACCAAGCTATTATATACGAGTACGCCGCTGCTGTAGATACTTCGAGACGCAAAAGGTCAGTTCACGATGAGCTTGATCAAGAGAATAATGAAAATCTGGATATCTAGCCTAAAGTTCGGTTACTCACTCCTATTACCCCCGATTACCTCGATAACATATCCGAACAACCGAGAGTATAATCGGATAACGGTATCACCTGGTACAAATTCTACTCGATTACTCCTGCTTCTAGCGAGAGTAAAAATGTGTGCGTGCGTAAATATGTAAAGCAACCACGCGATACTTCCGATCGGAGTACCTCGACAACGAACCCGAATTCATCTCAGGAAAACCTTTCATCCAGTAACAATATACGAGTAATGAAATTGGCTTCTACCAGATTGTGGACTGTCCTTTTGCGTCACTGGTAGAATGGTCGAAAAGTATAGGGTCCTGTCATCAAAGGTTGCATACAGTGTATAGATATGTATTTTCCCAGTATGGAGTTAATAATTAAGACGATATGCCCTGTAGGTGGGGCTTAGAATACACCTTCCGTATCCTCTGCGTGGCGTAAGAGGCGACTAAAGGAGGTAAGGGTGAGGTTCCAGGCCGCACGGAGCACTCTAATAAACCATGGATCCACGCACTTAACGCTTATGATCATGTCGATAGTCATACTGGCGGTATGATCAGCGAACGAAAAGAAGAAGTATTAAGACGATAAATCGTGATAATGAAAATTTATTTATTTTCCTATATTTGTCAGAACTATTCCTATATTTCTCCAATAGTTTCCCAATTTTCCCCCTATCTCCCCTTCTCTATGTCGGTTGATGGTGGCTTGTCGGCCTGTGCATATTCAAGTTTAAAGTTTTTCAAATCCTCTATGCGTTTCATAATTTTGAAAATGGATAATACAGCAACAACTTTCTCCAACACTTGATAATTAATATTTAACACACATGACTCCAACCCTCGTAGGACTTCACAAATCCTCGTATGTGCCTGTGGCTTGGTTTAGTTCTAAACCGATATACTTTACGATGTAGCGGATGAACGACTCCAAATGAATGCGCCAGAGACGAAATAGCCTTAATGCAGTTTCATATACAATGTACCCCATAAACCGAGACAGTTTTGTGTAGGCTGTTTTAGCAACCAGTAATTATTAGGAATATTGGGATGTCACTTGATTCAAGAAAGGTAAATTTAAAACCGTTGACAATTTTGAAACGGTGTTGACTGGTGGTCGTTGCTGCCTACGGCATTAACGACTCCAAGTCAACCGTTTCAAAACATGTAAACAAGATTTAATAACAATATCCCGTTGTACTCGATGGGAGCGCCGGAACCATAATGAACTAGAGTCTGCTGACGTATAGCGAGTGGATTGAACGATATAAGAACGTGACTTTTTGCGGTCAATGTAAATATATTTGTTTACAAACTTTTCATAGCGGGATGAATTTATTTTTCCCTTTCAGGTCATTATGGAAGTTAAGGTGCGCGACAGGACATTGTAGACCAGCAGTTGGATATCTTAGTACGACTGGAAATATTAATGCGTAATATTCGTGGCAACTACAGAAACAGTTGATATCCGTGGACTTAGAAACAGTCTTAAGGTTATATTCCTTGAATGGATAACCGTCAGGATCTTACTAGTCCCGTGAGGGATTATGGGAAAAACTGGGAACATAGCAGCACAGATGTCGATGATGATGGTAAGTAAGATCCATTCATTCATTCATCTATCCATCCATCCACCTTCCGTTCCATTCCATTGATTCACACACCCACCCTCCCATCCAACCATCCAACCACCCGCCCATCTATTCATCCAGCGAACCATACATCCATCCATCTATCCACTCACACTCACTCACTCACTCACTCACTCACTCACTCACCCACCCACCCACCCACCCACCCATCCATAAAAACTACATACATGCCAGTGCCTATAGACATGGCAAGTCTGGAATGTACACTATCAGTTACCGTCAATTTGTGTGGTTGTGAGTCGGGTAGTTGAAAGCTGATCCGGTGAAAGAGGATTTATGTCCTCTGGATGCTGGGCCAGTGGGTAGACTACTCTGCTCCCAAACGCTAGGCGAATCGGTGCCATAGAAGTGGCTGGTTCGAACCTCGCTCAGGTCGAAAAATGAAAAATGTAAAGATTACATTCCAATATCGACTGCGCTATATATCCTAGTGCCGGTGCGTCGTCAATGACAGGGTTCCTAGAACCAATGCTTGACAATAATAAAAACTACATAATTACATACATACATACATACATCGGTCCACCTTTCCTTCCATCCATCCACCCAACCACCAAAATACGGGTACATTTTACTATAACGTTCCTGTATGAGAAGTATGCTTGTTTAACCTACCGTTCCCTTTTCGTTGTTCAATGACCTGTAACTCTGTAGGCCCTAATGTCCCTAAATGTCCGCAAACTGATATATTTAATAAACATTCTAATGCGACCGAGCGAGTAATACAGGGGTTAAAATTCGTTCTAGTTGTGTTCTCACCCGGCACAGATGTTGCTGAAAGTTGTTGCTATCATAAATAGTTTTCCGCATCACCAATCTCAAAATCAACACCATTAATATTGTCAACCTGATTAAGCATTGAAATGGTGGACTTGTTTATTCATGTGGTGGCGTTTGATACGCTCTGCTGAATCTAGCGACTGAGACAGGTCCGCGTCAACTTCAGGACAAATGTAGGCCTATATATACACATTAGATGTTATTTGTGAAAAGTTCACGCACACACGCACTTTCTCCAAATTACCCAGAACAGTAGGTATATGGTAGAATGGTATACATAGTCTCAATGTGTGTGGGTCAGTGGTTCGGGATATCGGGATAATTTAAAAAAAATAATAATAAAACTCAAAAAGAATTTTAGTCCGGTTTTGAACGGGTGGGAACGTTTACGCCACCCATGACCACCACCGCCGCCGCCGCCGCCGCCGCCGCCGCCGCCGCCGTGAAATCAGGCGTAAATCTACGCATAACTCTTCACTTCCAAGTATAAACCTTAAGCCTTTCACACTCATATCGGCCAAAAACGGTTTCTGCGGTGGTGTTGAGAAATGTCCATTTGCAGAATAAGAGAAAACTATTTTTGAAAATTTACCACTGGAATGACTGGCTCGATAACTGAGCCAGTCATTCCAGTGGTAAATTTTCTAAAATAGTCTTCGCTTCGTCTGCAAATGGACATTTTGACGTTTTCAATGAAAAAATTTGAATTTTCTTGAACAAATTAAGGTGTTAAATGGTTAATGGAACGATCCATTCCTAGCTTCGCCCCGCCCATTTGTAGCTAAGATCCGCCCACTTCTGCGCGTGTTGGTGTCGATTTAAAACCCGGATCTCTCAGAATCCCAATTCCAGGTAATTATACAGGTAATTTGTTAAATATTTTGAAACTAATTTCACTGAGTGATGTTGCTGCTTATGGCAGCAACTGCTCTCAGTCAAATTAGTTTCAAAATATTAAACAGAATTCGCAAATTCATCAAAGACATTGAATTCTTACACGCCATCACGAAATTTTCGATTTCCACAACGGAAATTATAATTCTAACGTCAGCTTACATGTGATGTATTTTATCACGAGGTCGGATACTTGGGTGATAGATTGGACCCGTCCATTAATTACGCTAATTAATACCATATGCTAAACTGTTCAACACTCCTTTATGAAAGACCAACAACTTTCATCAGCCGTTGCTGGGCGTTTCCTATACTTATTTATGACATTTGGACGTAGCCATCTTTGGGATCAGCTGCGGTATTTGAAGTTGTCGCCCGGTATCAAAACCTGAAATACCGAATTACGCATCATGTTATAAAAGGGCAGTGAGTACACATAGTGCGCTAAAAGCTTATTACTAAGGGCATGCGTTCATTTCGTATAAATGGATTGTCGGGTGGAATCTCGCGTGTTCCAGCGAAGCTAGTCTTTCGCAGGGCTGGATTTAGGATTAGGTAAGCTGGGCAGTTGCTAAGGGGACTCCACCAAAATGAAGTTTGATAATTTCTAGGGAGACCTCCACCAAGAAACAGTGTTGTGTTGTATTGTGAAGACAAAGTTTTAATGCATAAGGACAGAAGTCCGCGGGCTTCTGGTAAGGAGGAGTGACCTGTGAGAATTATTTTGATAAGATGATTGTTAAATTTCTGTCTAAATTTTATTGAAAATTAATCGCATCAATCAAAGCAAAATAAGAGGATGTTATTTATCGCTCAGAATGCGGGAAATAACAGCATGTTCCAGTCTCCTCCCACAGAGGGCGTGGGGGTGTCTGGGGATCCTCTCCTAGAGAAAATTGAACATTAGATGCTCTGAGAAACTATTAAATGGCTTCTCAAAGCATTTAATTTTCACTTTTCTCCCGGGGAGGACCCCCAAACCAGCATGTGGGGAGGGGGACACACCCTCCCAGGCCTCCCCATTTACTGAGCATATGCCTCTACGGGAATAAACCAGGTCCTGTTCTTTCGGCCACCTATCTTGAACAACCACCATCGTAGAATTCCCAATGTCAGGCGGCCAGTCTCGATGAAATTAACTGTACTTTGTAATGCCCTGCGTTAAATAATGAAAACTGAAAGTGAAACTGTAGACTTGTGTGAACACACGGATATAACATACAATCTAGCTTTCTGAATGGCGTGATAGACGCGGTGTCACGGTACATACCGTATAACCGTCCATACGGGGCATCATTTATGCTATCAAAAAGTGGGCCCTAAATAATGTTGGTCGCTCAGAACAACTCATTCGCTTGATACATATAGCTTTTGGTGTCCAAAGAGAATAGTTATCCTAATGCGGATAGCCACATGACCACCCGGCTTAGGAGAACTACGATTTTTTTACCTCCAAAAGCAAGTGCCCGTGATTGAGAGGCTTAACTTAGCCTATACGGCGTGGCTTTTGAATAATAGTTGAAAATGATGATTCACAGTTGACAATTATTTACAATATCTAAGTATTCTGACCTAGTGACAAACAAATTGCAAGGGCGTTAAAGCCGTTTGAACGCGTCAGAACACGAAGTAGACGGAATCCTATGTACCCGCCTATGAGCCGTAGCCGTGTTCCTGAGTATGAAACGTACAGACATCAGACATACGGTACGTTTGTTTTGGGAAGTGAACGAAATAGCGTTGAAACCCTAGTCGACGTGTTAACGCTACAACGCCACCGCGTACACAGTCAACTGTCTAAGGTGCCAGCACACTAACGCGATTTTGAACGCGAAAGCGAAAATAATTAAACCCTATTTAATTAGTAATGCAATACACACTAGAGCGAATGCGAGCGCGAACTCAATAGCGCGTTGGCCCGAAGCGACAGAACTAAACTAATCTTTATTTTTCTTTTTCGCGCTCGTAATCGCTCTGACATTCGCGAATGTCAGAACGATTAGGAGTGCGAAAAAGAAAAATAAAGATTAGTTTAGTTCTGTCGCTTCGCGCTCAACGCGCTATTGGGTTCGCGCTCGCATTAAATAGGGTTTAATTATTTTCGCTTTCGCTCTCGCGTTCAAAATCGCGTTAGTGTGCAGGCACCTTTATGTATTTCTCCAATCATCAGTTTGCGCTTCAACGTAGCTCATGCTTTGACGTGTATGAACGGGTATCCCGTCTAAGTAGATTGAACACCCCCACACCCCTCCTTCTACTGGGGTACAAACTATTCACACAAAAATAACTGAATACATTGAAAATAATTTGATTTTATCTTATTGTGTGGCAGTCGCGTCTAACACATTGAATGTAACACACAGGTACTTTGACAATCACGCTTTTTGATAGCTGATAGCAAAAGGAGTGCCAGTCATATATTATTCATTCTGTGTCGATGTATCCTTGTAACAGAAAATGTGAGAAGATGCGTCCATGCGCATGCGCGCTTATTTAAGGGTGCGTGCTTGCTCGTGTGTGTGTGTGTGTGTGTGTGTGTGTGTGTGTGTGTGTGTGTGTGTGTGTGTGTGTGTGTGTGTGTGTGTGTGTGTGTGTGTGTGTGTGTGTGTGTGTGTGTGTGTGTGTGTGTGTGTGTGTGTGTGTGTGTGTGTGCGTGTGTGTGCGCGCGCGTGGATGCGTGCGTGTGTGTGTGTGTGTGTGCGCGCGCGTGGATGCGTGTGTGCGTGCGTGCGCGCATGCGCGCGTGCGTGCGTGCGTGCGTGCGCGCATGCGCGCGTGCGTGTGTGCGTGCGTGCGCGCATGCGCGCGTGCGTGCGTGCGTGCGCGCATGCGCGCGTGCGTGCGTGCGTGTGCGTCAGGGGAATAAATCATATGTTGGTTTAAAGGCCTCCAAATTTGTGGTTAGAGTGGATGAGCCATAGTATCCCCCGTACTTTTCAGAGTTTAAGTTTTCACGACGAGTGACTGTACATTGCGAGTCATAAACAAACTAAAGCAGCAACTTGTTTGTTAGTACAATTTTGAACACGATGTACGAAATGTTCGCCTGAATATTTTTAGACTAGATTTAATTGGAAGCCATTGCTGCCTTAGTATGTTGTATTTTGTTTTGAAAACATGTTAAGATCTTTCTGATCATGTAGATTGTGCTCACTCAGAATGCGGGAGATTGCTTCTCAGAACGTATAATGGACCTTTCCAGTTTTAGCTATGCCCCACCCATCTCTAGCTAAGCTCCAGCCACACCTCGCTCACGTTGGCATCGATCGATCGATCTCTAAACTCCCTGACTATCAATTTCCAGAAAATTGCACAGGTAAGCTGTTTAATATGCTGAAACTAATTTGACTGGGTACTGTTGCTATGGCAGCAAATTAACAGCGTCCAATCAAATTAGTTTCAAAATATTCAACAGCATGTTTATTAAATAGAAAGACATACAATTAGTACAACGTGTCGAACTCTTAAGCGTTTCAGACGGACTAAATCGAGTCATTCATGCTGTAATTGATTATGACGTCATCATACACGTCACATAGTTGATTATGACGTCATATGATTGATGGATAAACTGGAAAGGTCCATTATAATAAAGTTTGGGAACGACCCTTCATCGAGTTCCCAAGATTCACACACCCCACCCCATCCCCCACTTATTACAGATTCAGATTCAGATTATGTATTGGCACAAAATCCTTTCATGAAGCTATAGCCAAATATGAAGGTTACACAGACATACTAGAGAATACAAGACACACAGTACGAATAGTGAACAATTATGATATAAGAAATGCTAATATATTAATATTAATAATGTATGGTGGCTATATACATATACGTAAATAAACATTATGTTGCAGGATTATCATTGGTAGACATAGCATAGTATGTGATTTGACAGATAAGTAGACAGATTATTTTGCATTGTTTTAACTATAATGTCACGTGCAATACACATGTAGCTAGACAGTACATTAACGCGTTAACCTCTTAGATACCAGTGTCGCTATTTCTAAGGAAATGTGTCAATACTTTGCTGAATATTGCGAAAATAATCTGACCGGAAACCGATGTTACACTAGGCAGCAACACATCCCAGTAAAATCACCTCCAAAAAATTCAACATACAGACACATGGATTGGCACAGATAGACATAGGCCTATAGTCTGCGGTTTGATGGGCAGCCTGTCATATTATGCTGTGACATTGGTTACTGGTGGGCCGGTACTTTGTGTATTTGTTAAGGCATTTTGCCTTTTAATGGTGCATTTTGAAACATAGTTCAATACCGCTTTGCAAACCTCAATATTATGTATTATTATATGACATTAAGAATACAAATTTGTCATCTAGGCAAAAATTTTAGATATCTACAAATGAGTTGAGGGAATTAAATAGTCAGTGTTTAAATTTCATAGAATGGGCAGTGAGCAATGAAATGCTCCACGTCCTCAACAACTCCAGCAGAGCAAAGTAAGAACACTATTCTCTCTACTGGAGATTTTGGGGAAGTACCCACTTCTTTCTGGAGGTTAAGCGAACTGACTGTGAGTTTGGCAAAATCCTTTCGCCTAGAATGTATGCTTACTGTAATCTGCGGCTGTAGTAGTAGAAACATTCCACAGCTGCAATCAGTCCTTCTTCGCTTTTGCCCACTGCGTCTTGTCCTACGCCTAGAATACTCTCCATTAACTAGTAGTTTTCAATATTGAAGGTATATTTAAGGTCCTGTAAGTTCGAAGCTTAGATCCCTGTTGGAATTTGCCATCAGTCCATATAACATCCCTGTGTATATCGAGAAGCTAGTTCGGGTACCTCGTTTCCATGACATCTTTTAGTAGTTTGTAAGATTCTTTTTTATTTACGATGGTTTGATTGGTCCAAATTTTCTGAAGGTTAAAAATTGTCCATAGATTTTTTACATGTGTTGACCAATTTGTTTCACCTATTGAGGTGCAAGAATGCATATAGGCATGGTAAACTATTGTCTCAGAGGCAATGTTGCATAAACTCATCCAGAACTTCGTTGCTTGGGACAAGAGAGGTATTATTATGGCAGACTGCCCAAGTTCACCCCTCACAGCGCCATTCGTAGTTTTCCTGATAACTCCTAGTATATATTTACAAAAATTGATAAAGACTTTCTCACCATCTCAACAAGTACAATATCACCTATCTTAATAAAGTTGTGTCCATTGATACCTCTCCCAACCCACCCACCCCCCCACCCCCCACACCCCAATTTCTGCACAATATGACAATATTGGTAGATTAAGTGAATAGAATAGAAAACGCCATTAAACGTGTAAATTCACAACAAAATGCTTGAAACTAAAATTATTTAAATTATATACTTTTAGAAGCTTAAAATGTGTACATCAATGTAAATAAATAAGAAATAAATCTTAGCATATGATGATTTCATTTCGTACAAATTGTTATAATTTTTTTCGAATTTCGCAACTTAAAATTTTTTATTAATTTATACATAATAAAATCATCATATGTTAAGATTTATTTCGTTTCATTACATCTAGGCTCACAATTTAAGCCTCTAAAAGTATAAGATTTTAACAAATTTATTTTCAAGCATTCTACTGTGAATATGCATCTTTAAGACATTGTTTCTTACATTGCCAGATTTCAGTTTGAATGCTACCTCAGCATTGTTAGCCAATCTGTGTTGTAAAACACTACAGAGTAGTTTCTATAAGTTACTACTCACATATATACACCTATAGTTGACATATCCCCATTCTTGTGTATGGGCTTGTTAAGTATGACGTCACTTGTAAATTTAAAAATCAGAATTAAATACAAAGTGTGCGTATTAATTTGTGGGTACGTATTTAATAACATAGACATGAATTTGTAAGAATTTTAGTCTTTAGCACGGCAAAGTGAATATAAGTAATCAGTTTGCGGGAACAATTATCTTCGTGAACCGACTACCAAATCAGTTGTGCAGAACTCCTATTTATAACCTTATCATCGTTAAACTGTATTATAATGTACATGATTATTGAACACACTAATAATCGAGATGGCCAAGAGTCCATTTGACACCACTAACGCCAAAAAAGACAAAGTTCTATGGAGTAGTCAAAGATGCTAAACGTGGTGTATTTACAGACTGGAATACATGTAAGGGAAGCATTAGCAAATCTTCGGGTTCAATATATCACGGATTTAATACATTAGAAGAAGCTGTATCATTTATGAATATGGATGGTTATAAACATGAAGATATAACCATCTATTTCAAAGACGATGAACTAAAGATCAATGACTACTGTAGCAGGCATAATATCAGCATTCCTGCTTATATACCACCAGCACGCGTCTGCAGTGAAAGTGATTCCAATGGCAGTAATAAATGTGGATGGCGCATGCTTCGACAATGGAAGTACCGATGCCAAAGCTGGTTTTTGGCATTTTTGGTAGGATAATGACTCAAGAAACATGTTTGGCGCTCTTCCTTTAGATGGAGATCTACTCGGAATCGCGCAGAAATGTACGCCGCAATAATTGCACTCGAACACACGCTGAACGAAGGAATGACGCTTTTATGTGTTCGTTCGGATAGTGCATATCTCGTTCATGGGATTACTAACTATGCAACAGAGTGGTCACAAAACAATACAATAAGTGCACGGAAGAACTGTGACCTATGGAAGCGCCTGTGCCACCTGGACAGTGGCTACACGTGATGGGTCATTAGGGTGGTCCAGGGAATACCAAAGCTGATGCTCTAGAAAATCATGGCGCCAAACTATACGATCCCATTGGACAACGGCTATCTCACTCCATTAGTTCCATGGAGCCTGTCATTCCAACTGACATCACAAACTCGCCACCTACATCGCCACCACGCAGTTGCCATCAATGTAGTTCCCCCGATACACCCGAGATAATCGTATGCACCACGTGTAAAGACTGGCTTCAAACTTGCCAGTTTATCAATTATTTATACTATAAAGCACGTCACGCAAATTCGAATGTAAGAGTTGTGTCAGTGTACCCGAGGAGTTTGCCGCAAAAGTAAGAGACGCTGCCGAAAGTGTAGGGAATAATTTTAATCGGTCTAAATCTCTATGCTGTGTGGAAACTCAAATTACTCATGGATGTATGGATGAATGATAGTACCAATCAAATAGATAGATCGGTGTACTGTATGGCAACGCAAATCTTGACCGAAAAGATTGACAGTGAGATGGATCTCTCAGATTCTCTCACCTAGCCAGAAACGACAAAGTGTGTCATATGTTACAAATCAACCCAAACTCTTCTGTCCGTTAAAACTTGTGACAGGGAAACACTAACGTCAACATAGGAAGCTGCTGCATCATCGGAACAAAATACTGGCTCGAATCTGGATTTGACTTTATTAACCCTGAGAGAATCTGTTCAACAACTTCGATCTGTAAGTGACTTTCAAGTAGCTATACGTGATGTTGAGAGCAAACTAGTGGAGAAGCTTGTTAACTCAACTCAGGAAAATTCCAGCCTAAGATTGCAACTTATAGAAAAAGAGATATCAGTTGCGACGAAAGAGAATCTGGACCTATTGAGTCTGTTAAAATACAAAAAAGTAGAAGCCTTGGAAGTCTTGATCTCATCTCTCACTTCCAAGCTAATCAGTATCCACATGAGAGCAAATGTGAATCGTGTGATGGATTTAAATCGGCATGGACTGAACGTGGATCTATGTGCAGGTCCCTGTTAGGCGATAAAGCCAAGCTGGTGGACGATGTACATAGACTTAAAGTTCTCAATAACCAACTGAAATCAAAGGTAGAATCGGTTGATGAACTTAGCTACACACAAGTAAATGCTGCTAATGATATGGAGACGCAATTGCCTGGCATAAGATCTGACATCAGCCAACTACAAATCTGATCTTCGAAAGACAGCAATGATAATGGCTCCGCCAAGCCAGATGAAACGGTTGATATCACCGCCGACATAAAGATGCAACAGTCGAATATCAGTGGAGAATTAACAAATCTAGCAAAGTATGAACATTCCAATCAGGTCTCAGTTCTCACTACTTCTAGAGAGGAAAACAACACTGATGCACAGCAAAGACTTCGAAACGCAAGACGCATACCACAGAAACGTGTCATGAACCAAGACCTGCCCTGACAATGCGCAGGCGGGATATAACAGAATTGTATACGAACAATAATAAAAAAACACTTGGACACACAGTCGGAAGAGTGGTGCCGATTCTGATCTGATTTCCCTGCTAAGTGGCATATTTCATGACTTTCAAACTAGGAGAAATTAAGTTTCCACTGATCATACAGTATAATTATTTTGAAAATGTAAAGCGTTATTAATGTTAATATTATGAGTACAGGACATCTTGACTGTATTAGTTTTATGAAATCAACACATCTCAATCATTTTAGCACTGCATATTTATGAGGGCCACCCTGTTGCCATTTAAATTATTGACACATTTCATTCTATTTAGATGGAATCTATTTGTGCCGGTTGCCGAGTGTCTGCTGGCTACTTTGTTGACAGCCTCCACTGGATGCAGACACAATTGGTACCTAATTCTGGGGAACCATTTGCTTGAGCCGTCTACTACACCAGATTGTCATCAAAGTATTCAGCGGGCTGCGGATCTAATTTAGAAGAAATGCGTTAAAGGCGCATACTCACACTAAATGCTTCAAAATAAAATGGTTAACATTGAATACTTTTAGAGGCTTAAATTATGTGGCTAGATGTGTTAAAACGAAATAAGTGTTAACTTATGATGATTTCATTCCGTATAAAGGCACGAGCCTCTAATTCAATTTCAAAACTCAAAAAATTGTATTAATTTATATGGAATTAAATCATCATATGTTAAGATTTATTTCTTTTCTTTATATCTAGGCCCAAAGTTTAAGCCTCTAAAAGTATACAATTTAGATAATTTAATTTTCAAGTATTCTGGTGTGAATATGCACCTTTAATATAAATATATGGAGATGCATTGTGCTGGCTATTGTATAATGTTTAGCCGATGATTGATCCTGTACAATGCACTGCATTAGTGACTTCTTTGGAAATATTAATGATGATAATAGTGATGATAAGACTAGGAATTATAATAATGATGGTGGTGACGACGACGACGAATACGACGACGACGACGAAAATAAAACTGGTGAATGACACGAACCGTCATCTGCCATTATTAACTCATTATCACATCCACTATAATTTGTTTGACCATGTGACCCATTCACGAGGACTGGACTGACAAATACTTACGTTGTATTTAGCTCACATTATCCCTTTAACAGTCAAATTTATTCAAGTAAATTTCCATTTTCTCTTTTGAAACGTCAGTTTGTGGGCTCGGGGAGGACTGATTTTGGCGGTTTCCCACTGGAATGATTGGCTCCGTTATCGTTATCTCAGAAGAGATCATCCATCAGTCTGCAAATGGACATTCCTAAAGGAGACTACAGAAATTAGTTTTGGCTGGCTTGAAAATAAAAGGGTTGACGGCATGACTGACATTAGCTGCATAAACGACGTGTCTGGTGTTAATGCGAGCTCTAGGTTCTGTCAGTTTTAAACATGTATCCAATGTTCCATGCAACAGCTGGGTACAATGTTAATAATCTTTAGATGTAGAAAGCTATGGGGCACCGACTATTACGTTATCTTGTCAATACGCTACACGAGTAATTTACTTGCTGATTTATTTTATTTATATTTTACGTGTAAAGATCGTTGACTGTTATAATATCTGTTTTACTATGTCGAATATAAGCAATGTTAGTTTGGCTTTCTGGAATATCTATGGGGCCTTTACAACTAATAATGACCAGAGAACATGCAAGCTTACCAACTCCGAAATTCAAAGCCAGACAATAAAATTTGGCATTATCTGCCTGGTAGAAACGCACTGTGGAAAAAAGATCAGTTTACAATACCGGGTTTCCATATACAAACAAACCGTAGGCCAAAAGTATCTACTGTTAAACGTGACTATGGAGGGATTGCTGTATGTGTAAGAAAAGAGATACGTAAAGGTATAATATTTATACCGTCATCAAATAGCGAGATCATGTGGATTAGAGTCCTCAAAAGCGTTTTCAATCTTGAAAAAGAGATATATCTTGGCGTAGTGTATGTAAGTCCAGTAGGGACAACTTTCTCGGCACGGAGAGATAACACCGTTGAAATTTTAGAAAATGATGTTGCTCTGTATTCTAAATCCGGAAATTGTCTAATCTGTGGGGATTTCAATGCTCGAACTGCAAATGATTCAGATTTGTGTATGGACGAGCGATCACCTATAGCCGATTTACTACCAGACTATATACATGATGTAGATATTCCCAGAAGCAACATGGATCCACATGATGTAGATAATCACACCAAACAACTACTGTACATGTGCAAATCTTCAAATCTACGTATCTGAAATGGACGTATCTTGGGTGATTCTTCTGGTCATTGCACTTGTTTCAACCACATCGGCAAACCCAGTCTAATTCACTCTATCTTGGCTTCTACCAACATTTTATGTAAAATGTAAATGTTCCATGTAAATAATCCCAACCATTTCTCTATCCATTGTATAGTGAAGATGGTATTCTGTACTGATATATATGAGCACACGCTAAGTGATACTCCTAATCCTCCCTGCTCTAAGTATAGGTGGGAAATGGAAGATGATGAAAGCAGTCAAAAATCGGCAACTTTATGGCATTGCCTGCAAACAAACAATGTGGTAAGCCCATCAATGCTGATGAGTCTCTGACAACTACACTAACAGACATTATCATAAGTGCTGCAAAACCTTAGGGTATAAAACATATTGATGCTGGAAAGTGTTTGAAAGCAAAAACTAGAAAGTTTGTTAATAAGATGATGAATCAATAGTTTGGCCAGGATTGCAGAATTGTGCTTAAGGATCTCAGAGGTATGGTACGTAGAATTCCAGGAAGCTCCATCAGATACCATCTTATTAAATAAGTTTCGATATTTGCAGAAAGAATTAAAAAGACAAATAGCAAAAAGAAGTCCATCTTTAAACAGCGAATTTTGGATCAAATGGAATCCTTAGTCCAAAGACCATAAGACATTTTGGAAACTGTATGATGAACTCAAAGGTACAAATAATAATGCTAAAGGAAATTCAATTCCCTGTACAGAATGGGTGTCACACAAACTTGTTAATAGTGTTCCAACATACGTCGATTTCGACCTTGAAAACACAATAGACAATTTTATTCAAACCAATAAAAATACAATTTTTAACGAACTTAATTTTACTATTACAACTTCTGAGCTCTCTCGGGCTATTTCTTTTCTTGAAAACGGCAAAGCGAGTGGATTTGACGAGATCTTAAATGAAATGTTAAAGGCAGGACACACTCGACTTTTACTTGTTCTGCACAAATTGTGTACCTCCCTTCTGAGCTCTTGTCAATTTCCTATGCAATGGCGCTGTAATCTACTTTCACCTATACACAAGAAGGGTGTGGTTTCAAACCCTAAAAACTACAGAGGTATATCCGTAAGTACCAATTTATGCAAATTATTTTGTAGTATTCTGCAATATTGATTAACAAAATTTACTGAAGCAAACAAACTAATCCCACAATGTCAAATTGGTTGTATGAAGAATGCAAGAACAGCAGACCATAGTATGTCTTTCAAATTAATTATTGACAAATGTGTTAATGCTACTACTAAGAAAAGTATATTCTGCTGATTTGTTGATTTCAACTCGGCTTTTGACATAGTCTCTCGAAGCAAACTAATGTATAAATTACTACAAGCTGGTATTGATGGCAATTTACTAACTGTCATTGAAAGTATGTACTCTGATGTGCTGTCAAAATGAATGATTGGTACAGCAATGGCTTTTCCTCCTCAGTTGGTGTCAAACAAGATTACGTACTTAGCCCACTTTTATTCAACATGTATCTGCGTAATTTGCCAGATATCTTTGATAGAACATGCGATCCTGTACCTTTGAATAGCATTTCTATTAATGGACCTTTCCATTTTTAGCTATGCCCCGCCCATCACTAGCTAAGCTCCACCCACACCTCGCCGTGTTGAGATTGATCGATCCCCGAATGCCCTAGCTATCAATTTCCTGAAAACTATACAGGGAAGCTGTTAAATATTGTGTAACTAATTTGACTGGGTGCTGTTGCTGCCTATGGCAGCAACAGCGCCCAGTCAAATTAGTTTCAAAATATTCAACAGAACATTTATTAAATAGTAAAAACAAACAATTTGTACAACAGCCATAGACCGTCTTCAAATATGCGTTCGTGACGTACTTATCGACGTCATTCATTATGATGTCATTGTACACAATCGCGCAGTTCATTATGACGTCATATGATGGGTGGGTACTCTGGAAAGGTGAATTGTCTTGTGTTTGCTGACGACCGTGCGATAGTGTCAGAAACCCACACTGGTATGCAAAATGCGTTAAACAAATTGAATATCTACTGCAACAAATGGTACCTTACTCTCAATTTAAATCAGACCAAAATAATAATTTTCAATAAAAGTGGGCATTTACTAAAGAGATACATGTATCACTTTACATACATGGGCTCACCAATTGAGGTTGTAAAGTCTTATTGCTATTTAGGTATCGTCTTTACATCATCGGATAAATTTAAAGCTGCATATGAAAGACTGGCACAGCAGGCCAAGAAGGCTTTATTCAAACTTAAAGCTATCAATGTCAGAAATAATGTTTTAACAGCTTTCGCGCTATTCCGTTCTTTAAATTTACCCATCTTATCTTATTGTGCAGAAATCTGGGCACCCTTTTACATCAAAGGCATCAATGAACATAACTACGTGCAATTAGGAGATACTGTCCCAGTCGAAAAGGTCATAATTACCTTCTGTAAATGTATACTGTGAGTTAATAGGAAAGCTACTAATTCTGCTGTAAGGGGTGAACTCGGGCAATGTGCCTTACTCAACACGCTCCTCACACAATCAGCCACATTTTGGATGAGAGTATGTGACATTGACTCTGAGACAATAGTTCATCAAGTCTATAGGCAATCGTGTTCCTCATTAGAAGAAGATAACTGGGTTAGCCATTTAAAAAATCTATGGACTAGCTTGGTCATACCAAGAATTTAAAAGCAACCTTAGCATGGAGAATTATTTACTAACTGACCGCGATTTTTCTAGGCGAAATTTGTTTGCCAAACTCAGAGTCAGTGCACATGATCTCCAGATAGAAGCGCGGAGACATACAATTCCCAAAACTCCTGTAGAAAAAAGAGTATGTTAGCTATGTAACATTCAAGCTGTTGATGATGAGAGTCATTTTATTCCAAACTGTCCATTTTATCACAGTGAAAGACAATTGCTATTTAGTTACCTTAATGTTTTTTGTTAATTTTGTTTCCCTCATTAAACATGATAAATTTGTGTTCATAATGTCCTACAATAACGGTGACAATGAGGTCTGCAACCCTGTACTAAAATATGTCATTGATTGTTTCATTAAAAGGCAGAATGCGTTGGCTCCGAAACAATCCTCTAACCCACCACCATCATTAGTAATTGCAATATAGCTGATCAGATCGGCAATAAATTTAGCTGTAGATACATTACATCCTTAGTGTCATTTTCTATGACGGCTGGGTGAAGAGGTGATATCATTATCTTCTGTGTCATAAAACCTCATGGTGATTAAACTGTCATGGGATATTGAGATGTGAGCTTATATCATAATGTGCTTATAGAGTGGTGATGCTGTTTCTTTATTCAGTGATCCTGGCAGAGGTTTCAGGCAACAGTCAGTGAAGTGTCCACCATAACTAATGCACAGTACCTAGCAGAACATTAACTTCAAATTTACGCTTACTATGAATGATATGTAGTTTCTGCTCAATCTATTAATATAACCACTTAATTTGATCAGCTTTGGTTGATGTGGATGTCATCTATGTGCGTGCATGCATGCATGCGTGCGTATTGTATATATTATGTGTATTTTACTTATTGTCAACTGTATATCGTATGTAATATCTATGTATATCTATATATATATATATGTATGTAGATTTTGTGTCAATAAATAATCTGAATCTGAATCATCAGTAAATGCAATAATTCAAGATAATGAACCTGGTGTATGACGTCATAAAATGCAATTCAAGATAATGAACATGGTGTATGACGTCATACAATTCAATTCAAGATAATGAGCATGGTGCATGACGTCATAAAATGCAATTCAAGATAATGAACCTGGTGTATGACGTCATAAAATGTAATTCAAGATAATGAACATGTGCATGACGTCATAAAATGCAATAATTCGAGATGATGAACATGGTGCATGATGTCACAAAATGCAATTCAAGGTAATGAACTTGGTGTATGACATCATAAAATGCAATTCAAGATAATAGACATGGTGCATGACGTCACAAAATGCAATTCAAAATAATGAATCTGGTGTATGACGTCATAAAATGCAATTCAAGATAATGAACCTGGTGTATGATGTCACAAAATGCATTTCAAGATAGTGAACCATGTGTAATGACGTCATAAAATGCAATTCAAGATAATGAACCTGGTGTATGGCGTCATAAAATGTAATTCAAGATAATGAACCTGGTGTATGACGTCATAAAATGCATTTCAAGATAATGAACATGGTGTATGACGTCATAAAATGCAATTCAAGATAATGAACCTGGTGTATGGCATCATAAAATGCAATTCAAGATAATGAACATGGTGCATGACGTCACAAAATGCAATAATTCAAGATAATGAACCTGGTGTATGACCTCATAAAATGCAATTCAAGATAATGAACCTGATGTATGACGTCATAAAATGCAATTCAAGATAATGAGCATGGTGCATGACGTCATAAAATGAAATAATTCGAGATAATGAACCTGGTGTATGGCGTCATAAAATTCAATAATTCGAGATAATGAACATGGTGCGTGACGTCAGAAAATGCAATTCAAGATAATGAACATGGTACATGACGTCACAAAATGTAATTCAAGATAAAGAACATGGTCAATGACATCACAAAATGCAATTCAAGATAATGAATCTGGTTCGTGACGTTACAAAATGCAATTCAAGATAATGAACCTGTTGCATGACGTCACGCAATGAACCTGTTGCAGGCGGGCGCACGTTCAGGTACGTGATGGGAGTAGTCAAGCGAGACCTATGTCCTAATACTCGTGATATGTATTCCTGTCATAAGGCACATCATTATGATAGCTGTGTGCGCACAGCATGGGTGGCTATTCTCTTTGTCACAAATATTCACATTTGAACTTCTGGGCATTCCTAAACATTTAAATTTTGAGCCAATTGTACCTTTTATCACTCAAATTGATTCAAGAAAATTTCGATTTCCCATAAAAATTGTCCATTTGCAGACGAAAAGAAGATTATTTTTTAAAGTGTGCCACTGGAATGACTGGCTCAGTTAGCGAGCCAATCATTCCAGTGGCAATTGTCCAATAATAATCTCTTGGTCAGCAAATAGACATTTCTCAAGATCGTTGCAAATGGTCGTTTTGTTCAACTTGGGTGATAATAATGGTTAAGAATAGTTTTCGTGAAATAACTAATGCAAAACCATATAATATTTTTTTTTAATGATAAGATTCTAGAAAGCAAGTCTAACCCTAAGGAATTGTACAATACAATGTTTGCCTTATTGGGTAAGAAAAGAGATTGTTCTCTACCACATGGTGATGATCCTACAATGATCGCCCGCTCATTTTCTGACTTCTTTCATGACAAGATCGAGGATATCCGTACACAATTGCAACAGTCAAATGATTCAGCTGCGTTTCTCTCCAATCAAACCATGTTCGCTCATAAAACTTTTGACAATTTCACTTCATTTTCTGAAAGCGATATAATGGCTCTTTTAAAGGAATTAAAACCAACATTTTGTACTCTCGATCCCATTCCTACGAAAATCGTGCTTGAAAACATTGACATCTTGCTCCCAACAATAACTATGCTGGTTAATTCCAGCTTAGAATCTGGCCTCATGCCAATGACATTTAAGCGGGCAGTTGTCAAACCACTGTTGAAGAAGTCTGGCCTAGATGAAGATACTCTAAAAAACTATAGACCTGTCTCGAACCTGCCTTTTATGTCTAAGCTAATCGAGAAGGCGGTGTTCAAAAGACTATCAGCTCATGTAAGTGACAATGCGTTATATGAACCGTTTCAGTCAGCGTACCGTCAGCGTCATAGCACGGAGACTGCTCTATTATGCGTCCTCAATAATATTCGAGAGGCGGTAGACAGAGGTAATGTGTCATTGTTGCTACTCCTTGACCTCAGTGCCGCATTTGATACGATAGACCATCATTTACTTATGTCACAATTGAGTAGTGTATTTGGTTTACAAGGCACTGTCTGGAACTGGTTTCACTCATATTTATCCGATAGACACCAGTCTGTATATATTAACGGCACACTTTCAGAACCAGTCAACCTCGTGTGTGGTGTGCCTCAGGGGTCTATTCTAGGTCCGGTGTTATTTACACTCTACACACAACCACTTGGATCGGTTATTGATCAGCACAACATTATGCGTCACTTCTATGCTGATGACACACAGCTTGTCATTAGTTTTGAACCTTCAACATGTACTGCACGCTTAGCAACAAGTCAGCTCAATATGTGTTATATAGACATTAAAGAGTGGATGACTACAAACATGCTGAAACTTAACGATGAAAAGACCGAAGCTCTGTTAGTTGGGCCAGCAAACCGACGTGCTAAGACTGACCTATGTGACATCACAGCTGGAAATAGTCAAATAAAGCTGTCAACTGTCGTAAAGGATCTTGGTGTATACTTAGACAATGAACTGACTATGGATAAACATGTTAGTTACATCTGCAAAGTCTGCTATTTTCAATTGCGCAATATCGGCAGCATCAGGCGCTATATCACAAAAGAGGCCGCGATCATGCTAGTACGAGCATTGATAACGTCGCGCCTGGATTATTGTAATAGCCTCCTGATTGGCGCCTCAAAAGAACTTATTCAGCGACTTCAGGTGGTCCAGAACACTGCAGCGAGAATCATATCCCTGTGTGCCAAGCGAGAACACATTACTCCGGTCCTACATGATTTGCACTGGCTCCCCATTATGCAAAGAATAACTTTTAAGACACTATGTCTGACATACCAATGTGTATCTGGCACAGCACCAGCCTATCTCTCTGACCTTGTACAACCTTACATTCCTGGTCGCTCTCTCAGATCTGCAAATCTAAATCTACTAAAAGTACCTAAGGTCAACTCTAAAACATATGGCCATAAAACTTTCTCTTTCACTGCAGCTACCGAATGGAATAACTTACCAAATGAAATTAGAAACTCATCAACTTTAGAAATCTTTAAATCCAATCTTAAATTCTATTTATTTCAAATAGCATATCCATAGAATACTTACGCGCGTTAGCGCTTAGAGCATGCAGTTGCATGGATTAAGCGCTCTAAAAATGTACTATTATTATTATTATAATATGGGAATGTAGACGCTTATCCGCCGGCAATAATTACAAAATGGGCTCGAAACATAAATGTCTGGAAAAACTAATAAGAAATACTATTAAATATCACATATTTACATCTAACCCTTTCTAAGCAGACAATTCGGCATAAATCCCAATGTCAACGCAAACATGCAAGTAATCTGTTGAATATTTTGAAACTAATTTAGCTGGAAGGTGATGTTCCCCGTGGCAACAACAACTACCGGTATATTAGTTTCACAATATAGCTCAATAGTATGAGCTAACACGGACGGACATACAGTAAAATTTCATTTTTAAAAAGAAATATATTATGACTGCTGTGCATATGTTCACGCAGGCGCGCGTATATTCGCGCGCTCACGTGCCCACCAATGGTTACTGGATAATCACATACATTCACCGTACACTGATTATATATTGATAAAAATTGTGTGTATTGTATTCTATCATGCAGCTGCGCGTCGTCATCAAGCCATGTATATTGGCCTTCGTCTTCCAAAACGACCCAGAAGGCCACACCGAACAAGTCGGAAGTCACGTGAGAAGAAGCACCAATCAGAAGCAGGTCTGGTTACGGAATCTTCTGCTGTTACGGACAGTAAGTTAAGCATTAATGCGCTTATGAATTGTAGCGTGACGTGTAGGATGACGTCATAATCAATGACGTCATGAATAACGTAGATATGTACGTCACGAGCGCATAATTGAAGATGGACTAAGCGTTGTTGTACAAATTGTATGTCTTTACTATTTAATAAACATTCTGTTGAATATTTTGAAATTATTTTGACTGGGCATGGCAGCAACAGCACTCCGTCAAATTAGAATCAAAATAGTCAACAGCTTAACTGTATAGTTTTCTGGAAATTGATAGTCAGGGCGTTCAGGGTTCGATCGATCCCAAGACGGACGAAGCGTGGGTGGAGATTAACTAGTGATGGCTGGGTCATAGCTAAAACTGGAAAGGTCAATTATGTCCAAAACATCTTAAAGCTTTTAAACTGTTTAAAAGTCTTAATTCATGAATGAAAATTACGACTACAGACACTTGAACCACACCAAATTTCATACATCATACCTTGGGATTGTGTTTCGTCGCTGAAATCCCACATATTCGTGAGAGTTATCTTCCCTGTCATATTTTGGTCTACTGATATCTCTAGATTGTCCAGAAATGGTGCGTTCGCATCGGCTTCAAACCTTAGCGCTCGTTCGTCAGCTGAGCGTGGCATAGTCCACTAGCTCAGGCACCTCTCTCTCTCTCTCTCTCTCTCTCTCTCCCCATATCTGTCTTCCTCAGTCTCTCTCTCTCTCTCTCTCTCTCTCTCTCTCTCTCTCTCTCTCTCTCTCTCTCTCTCTCGTTCAACCTCCCTCCCTCCCTCCCTCCCTCCCTCTTTCTCTCTCTCTCCTGTATTCTGCGTGGTAAAATATGTGGGTCACATTATTATCAGCAATTGAATTTCTAAACTTCTAGGTAAAAATAAATATTGGGTCAGCGCTGCGGGCCCTAATGTTCCTGGTACTGGTTCATTGAACACGCTGAAGCTTTGTATGATTCCAAATCATACTCTCCATTATTAGCTCACCTGGCCAGAATGGCCAAGTGAGCTTATGTTATGGTGACCACCCGTTGCCTGTCTGTCCATCCGTCCGGCGTCCGCCAACCTTTTCTTTGGTTAACTTCTTCTCAAGAACCACTCGGCTGATTTCAAATATATTTGGGCAGGTTGCATCCTTAGGGCATAGAGATCCAAGTTTGTTCAAAGGATCCCGTTCGACCAAATTGGCCGGCGGCCGTCTTAGATTTTGGCCGATTTTTTCGAAACTTCTTTTTAAATCCCCTTCTCCAAACCCACTTGTGGAATCGATTCAAAACTCATGAAATATCATCCAGGGCAAGAGCTGAACCAAGTTTGTTCAAGGGGACTTGTTTGGTCAAATAGTTCGGCGGCCATCTTGGATGACCTAGTTTTCGCGAAAACGACTTCTCCAGAATCGCTGAAGGAATCGGGCCAAACTTTGGGGAATATAATTATGGACTAAGGGCCATTAAAGTGTGTGCAAGGGAAGGCGATGCGTAAAAGAAATTGCTGCTGTGGACCCATCAAAATGTAGCGTATTTGGGGGCCATTTTTATTTTTTTATTTGATGGATTTTGAAGCCGAAACTGGTTTCTTATCAGTTTTTGGGTATGCTGATTTCAAATTTGTTACTTTAAAATGTCGGATAAACGGTTTGGCGGCCATCAGACTAAAGCAATGGAAAATTAAAATGTCTTCACGAGAACCACTAGGCCAATTTCAATTATATTTGACAGGAAGCATCCTTAGGGCATAGGGATCCAATTTTGTTCAAACGAAGCTGATGGACCAATTTGGCCGGCGGCCATCTTGGATTTTGACCAATTTTTAGAAGCGGTTTTAAAGATCTTCTCCGAAACTGCTACAGGAATCGATTCAAATCTCATGAAAGATCATTTATGGCAAGAGCTAAGCCTAGTTTGTTCAAGAGAACTTGATAGACCGAATGGTTCAGCGGCCATCTTTGATAGCCTAATTTTCAGGAAAAGGACTTCTCCAGAACCACTGAGGTTTGGGAGAAATAATTAGGGCCTACGAGCCATTAATGTTTGTTCAAGGGAAGTTAATACGCCAATAAACATGGCTGCCGTGGACCAATCAAACTGTAGCGCATTAGGCAGCCATTTTCGATTTTTTTTATGTGATGGATTTTGAAGCCGAAATTGGTTTTTTATAGGTGTTTGGGTATTCTGATTTCTGAATTGCCATTTTCGAAACAGTCGGATAAACGGTATGGCGGCCATCTTGAATCATTTTCCTGCCTAAAGCTACCCATACTAAAGCAATAGGAAATTTAAAATAGCTTTTTCTCTAGAACGACTGGGCCGATTTCAATTATAGTTGTAGGAGGCATCCTTAGGGTACAGAGATCCAGGTTTGTTCAAACAAAGCCGATCGGCCAATTTGGCTGGCAGCCATCTTGGATTTTGACTGATTTTTATAAACCGTTTGGGGGATAGGTTTAAAACTCAGGAAATATCATTTAGTGCAAGAGCTGAACGAAGTTTGTTCAAGGGAACTTGATGGACCAAATGGTTCGACGGCCATGTTCGATGACCTAGTTTTTGCGAAAATAATTCTCCAGAACCTCTGAACGTATTTGGGTCGAAATTTGGGAGATATGATTACGTGCTAAGCGCCATTAAAATGTGCTCAAGGGAAGTTAATATGTCAAAAAACATGGCCGCCGTGGACCAATTAGAATATAGCTTTTTGGCGGCCATAGTGGATATTTTTATTTGATGGATTTTGAAGCCGAAATTGTTTTGTATAGGTTTTTGTGTATTCTGATTTCAAATTCGGCATTTTTGAAACGGTCAGATAAACGGTTTGGTAGCCATCTTGAATTCTTTTCCCGCCTAAGGTCCCATACTAAAGCAATCGGAAATTTTAAATGCCTTCTCGAGAACCACAGAGCCGATTTCAATTATATTTGGGGGAAAGCAACCTTAGGGCATAGCGATCCAAGTTTCTTCAAATGAAGCCAATCGGCTAATTTAGCTGGTAAAAATCTTGGATTTTGGCCGAATTCTTTTTAAACGTCTTTAAAAGTCTTCTCCGAAATCGAATGGGTGATCGATGAAAAAAACCCCTCATGAAACATCATCTGGAGCAACAGCTGAACCAGGTTTTCTCGAGGGAACTCGAATCGCCAACGCCAGTGAAAATGACTTCTCCAGGATCACTGAATGGATCGAGCCGAAATTTGGGATATATGATTAGGGCCTAAGCGCCATTAAAGTTTGTCCATGGAAAAATGTCTGACATGAATCAATCAAAATTTTGGCTTTTTGGCGGAAATCTTGGATTCTCTTCAAATTTCTGAGAAAATCATAAAAGACTACGTATTAACCACTGGGTCAATTTTAATAAAACTTGGCTAAACCTTCTTCGCAAAAATTTTTGGTAAATTTTTCCCATTCATCTCGTTTTGTTAGGTTGTGCCAATGGCCAATAATTCCAGGTGGGCAAAACATCCCCTTTGGGCCTCTTGTTTATCATATGTGCGCAAAGTGGGTATTATCTGCATCATTACTTGTTTCAAAATCAGACTATCCGCAGTTTGGTAAAATCTCCCATGTTCGATTAGTTACACTTGTTTGTCGGTGCCTTACTGACTATATGTATTACGAACCATGCTAAGTTTGCTTTGGCAATCCACAATAGTTATGCTTTTACCGGCGAGACATTGTATGCTTCAGCGTTCTTTTTCTAATTCACCTTTCCAGAGTATCCATCGATGATTTGACATCATATGACGTCATAATCAGCTAATCAGCGTGTAGGATGACGTAATAATCAGTACGCTATAAATGATTCTATTAGGCCCGTATTTAACTCTTAATAGTCCGACACGTTGTAAGAATTGTATATCGCTACTATTTAATAAACATGCTGTTGAATATTTTGAAATTAATTTGATAGGCAGCAATAGCACCCATGATGAGCCCTTGCACCCATTCTCAGGAGAGCCCAGGCCATTACTAACACCAATTAATACAGCAGAGGTTGAGAAGGCACTTAAAGCCCTGAAAATGGACGTGCATCTGGACCTGATGGCGTGAGCAATGAACTATTCAAATATGCAAGTGATATTATCTCAAAACCGATCACGCGCATAATCAATTCAGCTTTTAGGCACCACTATCCCATCGACGCTGTAGGCCAAGGCATCCTTATCGCGCTACCCAAGCCCAAGAAGCCACCTGTCGCCGCCCCAGCCAATCTGCGGCCCATTGTGCTCCTTAACAGCATACAGAAAATTCTATCCAATGTTAATGTATGCCGCATCCGGGACAACATCGACGACTTCACCGGATCATGTCAAAGTGGCTTCAAACGTGGACGCAGCTGCGCAGACATTATATGGGCTCAACGCATGCTTGTGTCGGTAGTCATGTCCAAACACTGGGATTTCCACAAAATGGGCATTGACAGGTCACGAGCCTTGACACAATTAAACGCTCAAAGATCCTAGATATCCTACGCCAGGCCAATGAAGATGAGCTAGGACTAGTGAGACTACTGCTTGCAGACACCAAGCTGAGAGTACGAGTCAAGTCAGTCAAGTCTGTAGAGTTTGAGACATCAATCGGCTCCCCACAGGGAAATGATCTATCCCCTGTGCTCTTCACCTGTTACCTGGCTGCTGCATTGAAATCCGTTCGGGAAAACTCCACAAGACCAAACACACACACCCAGCCCCCACCCCAGTGTCAATACTGGGCATGCCGTTAGAGGTGGAGTATGCCGACGATGTGGACTTTATAGATGAGGAAAAGAAACCCCTTGACGAACTTCTCCCAATAGCTGTAAGCAAACTAAAAATTGAGAATCTCTTTATGAATGAATCCAAAACAGAATTCACACACATATACCTATCTACAAGGCATGAAACTAAAGAAAATGACGATCCACTCCGTGGCGGCGAACCATGGAGGAAAGGTACACTCATGGGCTCACTGCTTTGCAGTACTGCTGACATTGCTGTACGCTGCATCACGGGGAACATAGCTTTCCAGTCCTTCTGGAAGCTATGGATTCGTAGATCAAAGATGCCCTTGTTAAAAAAAACTACGTTTATACAATGCAACCTGCATATCCTTGATGATGTATAACTGTAACAGCTCGGCAGCTCCAAAGGCAGCTCTAGACAAACTTGACGCCTGCCACCGCAAACACCTACGCACCGTCACTGGACACCGATGGCCAGAGAGCATAATTTCCAACGATGCACTATACAAGATGTGTAATACGTCGCCGCTGTCTGTAAAAGTCGCCAAGCAAAGATGGTCCATGTTTGGCCATGTGCTGAGGATGCCAGAAGACACACCAGCACAGAGAACCTTGGAATTCTCCATACTCGGAGCCAGCACATTACAGAGCCAGTAGAGGACGTCATTGCATACATCTGCTAAGCATGCTACGAGATGACCTCAAGAAAGCAGGATTAGGTACACTCAAGTCAAGAATGGACCTGAGGAAGCTAAGGATTTCGGCTGAGAACAAGACACAGTGGGCAAAACCAAGGAAGGACTGATTGCAGCTGTAGGATGTTTCTACTACTACAGCCGTAGAATACAGTAACCATACAATAGCACCCAGTCAAATTAGTTTCAAAATATTCAACAGCTTACCGTTATAGTTTTCTGAAAATTGATAGTCAGGGATGTCAGAGATCGATCGATCCCAACACGAGCCAAGTGTGGGTGGAGCTTAGCTAGAGATGGGCGGGACATAGCTAAAAGTGGAAAGGTCTAGTCTAGCCACAGCATCAGTCCGCACATCATCTTCGTAGTATCGACATAATTTATGTTTTTGTTCAGCCTGTGTTCTTGCTCTTCTCGTGTCTCACTTCTCATATAGTATTTGTCTTTATATCAGTGTATTCCTACATCCATCCAACTCTCATAAGCGTGCGCATAATGCAGGATTCCAGCTCCTCGGGCAATCAAATGACGTCATAATCTGCTACGTAGTTAAGTTCGTCACGAATGCTTAATTGAGGACTGGCTAAGTGGTTTTGTACGAATTATGTCTACTATTTAATAAACATGTTGTTGAAGATTTTGAAACTAATTTGACTGGGCGTTGTTTAAAAATATTCAAGAGCTTACCTGTAAGGCCCTGTAGTTTTCTGGAAATTGAGATTCAGCGAGTGCAGGGATCGGTCGATCCCTACACGGGTGGAGCTTAGCCACAAATGGGCGGGGCATAGCTAAAGCTGGATTTCTCCATCATCGGTGAAAACGCAATAACTGGCATGCATGTGTAAGGTCTACAATTTAATAGGGGTCGATTTCTAGCTATGCCCCGCCAATCTCTAGCTAAGCCCCGCCCATCTCTAGCTAAGCCCCGCCCATCTCTAGCTAAGCCTCACCCATCTCTAGCTATGCCCCGCCCATCTCTAGCTAAGCCTTGCCCAATTGGTGGAATCAATTTGAAACTTTGAAGCCTGAATTCATTCCAAGAATCTACATTCCAAAGTACGGTAATTATTCGTTATTACGGGTAAGCTGTTGAATATTTTGAAACTGATTTGACTCGTGACTGTTTCTGTCTTCATCACAGAATGTGTATTCAATTATAAATTCATCAAAGACAAACGATTCATACACTTTTGTGACAGATTTTAGCTGCGTCATTTTGATTGTGACTAATTGACTATGACGTCAGAAACGTGACCGATAGATCGGATCCATTCGTTGTAAATTATCACGTGTTTTACGCGAATCTCCGCTTTCCATTTCATTGATTTTGGTTATCATCTGCATAACGGACGGATCCGATCTGTCACTTATGTATATGACGTCATACTGAATTACGTCACATATATGCTGATCTAACAATACTTAAGGATGTAAGTAGCTCCGTAATGAATATTGAAATGTCCCTCATGTGTAGGAATTGTACACCTAGAAGGACCTTTCAGTAAATCTATCAAAGTATACTAATTGTATGGCTTTTAAAGATTTACTATTTAATAATCATTCTGCTGAATATTTTGAAACTAATTTGACTAGGTGCTGCAGTTGCCACAGTCAAACTAGTTTCGAAATATTCGCCAGCTTTCAACTATAGTTACCGTGAAATTTGAATTCTTGATCTTATCTGGTTTCTTTATGTCAGTCTGTCTCCTGTGGGTATACCTTTTAGCTCGGCTTTACAAAGTAAAACAGCTATTGTGATAGCCCGCACGTCGCCCGGGGGCGATGGCGGCGGCATCGTCCAATTTGCGATTAGCTCAACTTTTCTGCTTATATCTCATGTTTGGTTGATCATACTGAACCCAAACTTGTGCACATGCTTCTTTATAATGGTGTGACGTCACACAATAATGTGGTTAAAAGCTAGCATTAACGTTTTCCTTAACCAGCTCAACTTAGCAGTTTATGTCTCATGTTTGCTTAATAACAATGGAGCCAATGTTGGACACACGCTTCTTTATTAAGAGTGGGAATGTCACATGGCCCATTTTAGTCAAAATGTCAGAGATCAAGGTCAATGCGTTCTTGCTGAAACCTAGGTTTTATCAAAACTAAAATTTTGCATTTAGCTCAACTTTTATCAGCAGTTTATATCTCATGCTTCGTTAAGCATACGGGAACACATCCGTCCTTGTAATGAGATGGCGTGACACAGTCACTTTGACATCGAAAGGTCAAGGTCGGTGTGATAATGACAAACCTCGAAGGTTTTCTCAACAATAACTTTTTGGTTTTACCTCAACTTAGCAGTTCATATCTCATGTTGTGTTACTCACGCTCCACCCAAACTTGGACACTTGCTAGTGAGAGGGGATGAGACAATTACTTTGGGGTCAAAAGGTCAGTGCTCATAGCCATGGTTATTGATAAGTGTATTCATAAGCCTTCTATATTTATTTTATGTTTGAAGTCAAGCATTATTAGCTCATCTGGCCAGAACTTTCCTTAGTTTCTGTCTGTCCGTCTGTCCGTCAACTTTTGCTTTAAAATGTATCGCCTCCTAAACAGCTCGCCGGATTTCAACCAAATTTGGCTAGAATGAGTCTATGGTGGTAGGCTCTAGAACACCTATTCAGGTTTTTGATATTTCAAATTTCGGGGTAAAAAACTTAGATTTTGTTTAAAATTTACCGAAAAGTGTCAAAACGCATCTCCCCCTTAGTTTCTTGACAGATTTCAACCAAATTTGGCTAGAAGTGTGGTACTTACATAAGCTCTAGAACTTCTATTCAAATTTTTTATATTTCAATTTTTTGGGTAAAAAACTGATTTTGTTGCAAATTTACTGGAAAGTGTCAAAATGCATCTCCTCTTTAGTTTCGTTGCAGATTTCAATCAAATCTAGCTAGAACAATCATACGGAGGTAGGCTCTAGAATTTCTATTCAGATTTTTTATAGTTCAATTTTTTGTGTAGAAAACTTGGATTCTATTTAAAATTTGCTGGAAATTGTCAAATTGCTTTAAAATGCTACTCATCCTTAGTTTCATAGCAGATTTCAAGCAAATCTGGCTAGAACCATCATATGAAGGTAGGCTCTAGAATTTCTCTTCAGATTTTTTATATTTAAAATTTTGGGGTAAAAAACTTAGATTTAAAATTTACCGAAAAGTGTCAAAACGCATCGCCTCCTTAGTTTCTTAACAGATTTCAACCAAATTTGGCTAGAAGGGTCATACCGACATAGGCTCTAGAACGTCTTCAAATTTTTGATATTTTAATTTTTTGTGTAAAAAACTGATTTTGTGCAAAATTTACCGAAAACTGTCAAATAGCAGCTTCTTGGTTTCTTGATAGATTTCAACCAAATTTGGTTAGAAGGATCCTCCGGAGGTCAGCTCTCGTTTACAATGTCTTTAAAAAATCTCCGAAACCGCTTGGGGGATTGATTCAAAACTCATGAAATATCATCTAGTTCCAGTGGTCATCTCATTTTGTTCGAATATGTCAGTGGCCAATAAGTCCAGGTGAGCGATATAGGCCCCTTGGGCCTCTTGTATTTCATTGCAAAGTCGTAAATTCGAGTTTCATGGTTGTATTGCAATCTCATTTCTGGTTGGTATTAGCAACAATTTGTCAAATATGAATGTCGGAGTAACTGTCACGTTATAAATTAAATTAAAAATACAAAAATATAAATTCATAGTGAGACTAGTTCTGGTTTCACGCTCTGTTAGGTAGCGAGGCTGAATTCAACATTTCATATGGTTTTTAATGTTCTTGAAATTATATTAGCTGAATAACAACGTGCCCATTTACTTTTAAACCGAATTGCCTCTGAATATTTTTTAGATAATTGGATCGATAAATGTTTCGAAACAGTTTTATTAGAGATATACAGTATGGTATTTATTAGATGCGGTATAATAAATATCGATCGTCAGTGCATCGGTCCCAACATCGAAGCGCCAATGCATCCCATACAATTGGTATTAATAGTGCGCGAGCATACACGCATTTACGCACTCAGAACGGGTGTACATACATACCATGCCACCTGAAACAGCTCCCCGACTAGACAGACGACAGCAATTCTTGTGATTATTGAACCTACGTGCACGAACACTCGCACCCACACGTGCACCCGCGCGCGCGCACACACATACACACGCACGCACTCACGCACGCGCACAAACGCACGCCATGCGCGCGGGCACTCGCTCTCATACGCAAGCACATACGTACGCACACACCCACATCAAATAAGCGTTGTTAGGCCTGTAGATGTTACGTACACACGCAAGCACGCATTTAATGGTTCTTTTGTTATGCTACGCACGCACGTACGTACGCACGCACGCACGCAGATCAATTAACGGTTATTATGCCTATATTGCCATATCAGCATCAGTCTATTATATAGGCCTATATAATCGTTAATAATAACTTTGCGTCTGGACAACAGAATCGTACATAATGCATAGCCTTGTGCATCTGGACCTATCTAGTATATGTGAATATGAAAGAAAAGTTAGTACTCTGTCAATCTATACTAATGGTCTGAGTATGGGTGAATCCAGTTTTAGCTATGCCCCTCCCATCTCTAGCCAAGCTCCTCCCCCGATTTTCCCATATTGGGATCCATCGAACCCTGAACTCCCTGAATCTCAATTTCCAGAAAACTATACAGGTAAGCTGCTGAATATTTTGAAACTAATTTGACTAGGTGCTGTTGCTGCCTCCTGGCTAATATATCAGACATATGGGATACGATAGCACTTCATGTGAACTTTCGCACCTTGCATCGACATTATCACATCACCATTTGTATCGTGTATTTGATTTTACAGCTGGTCTGTCACCTAGCGAGATTGTGCAAGAACTTCTTGGAGACGAACACGATGAAGTGCAATCTCATAGCATCTTCTGTCAGATGGACATCTTAGCATCAGTCGGTGGTGATATGGAATGGCAAGAGGCTGCCAGGTAATAGAGGTGTCCGATCTTTCACTCAAGTATCTGACGTCATAATCCAATACGTCACATGTTAGCTGACGTCACAATCAAAATGGTTTAGCGCCATCACAAAAATCGAAAAGGCGGTCAACAAAGTGTGCGATTTCTTTTTCTTTTGATTAATTTACAATTTAATAAACATTTTGTTCAATATTTTTTAAACTAGTTTGATCAGGACCTGTTAGTGCCTATGGAATCAAGAATGCCCAGTCAAATGAATCTCAAATATTTAACCGAATGGTTTCTCAATTATAAATTCAAGAAATACATGCAATTCCTACAATCAAAATAAAGTATAGACTCCGTCACAAAAATCGAAAGTCGTCTCTAACATATGACGTATTTGTACATGTATCATATTTATAGGCGTATTAGCTAACATCTCGTTACTACATGTGCTCAGATGATGACCTAGATGGCCATCTACATGACTAATTAGATGACCACCTGCCTTAGTGGCCAACAAAAGCACTTCTCTGTGGCGCCCATGCCGTACTTACATCCCGCGTGTCTATAATGGCAGTTCACCTTTCCAGAGTATCCATCCATCATCTTGACCTCGTATGACGTCATAATCAGCTCAGCGCGTGTATGATGGCATCACAAGCATTACATTACAAAGGCTTCCATATAGACCATCATCAAATCTCAAATAGTCCGACACGTTGTGTGAATTGTATGTCGTTGTAATTTTGTGCTATTTAATAAACGTGCTGTTGAATATTTTGAGACTAATTTGACTGGGCGCTGCTGCTGCCTTAGGCAGAAACAGCACCCAGTCAAATTAGTTTTAAAATATTCAACAGCTTACCTGTGTAGTTTTTTGGAAATTGATAGTCAGGGTGTTCAGAGATCGATCGATCTCAAAATGAGCGAGGTGTAGGTGGAACTAAGGTAGTAAAGCCGGAAAGGGCCATTACTTAGAATCCACATGTCTTTGGTGGCAACAGTATTATTACGGAAGTCGGTCATGCTTTGGCTACGTCTGTAGAGCCTACACATTCTCACTGGCAATTTTTCTCCTCAGATGGGTGAAATATGAAGAGGATGTCGACGAAGGTGGTGAGAGATGGTCCAAACCACACGTAGCCTCACTTTCACTACATGCCCTGTTCGAGTTGCGCAGTTGCCTCACATCCGCCTGTATAATGCTGGATACGGACGCTCTAACCATTACGCAAGTTGTCGGTACGTATAATATAAAACATGTTACCCGTATGTTCAGCTTAACACCCAGATCAAGACCTTGCACCAAGTCAGATAGTCTGTCCATCCAAAGATAGCCAGAAGAATGGTTTCATCTGGTGACAAGTCCTACCCTCTTAAAGTTGCGCAATGGTATGGTATGCCATGACCAACCCTGTGATGTCGGAGTGTGAGCTCTGGATTGAGATCAATACCAGGTATAATCACGACTCGATCTAAAATTGAAGTTGAATATTGCTATCGTACAGAACAGTTTGACGCTGGTGGTCATTAGAACTAATACCACAATGCGTGTAGGTGTACAGTACTGAACGTGTCAATGAAAAACAAGTTTAGCGACCAACTATCTAGTATGCGCGCATACACACACATGCACGCACGCGCGCATGTACGCACACACCCACGCGCACGTACGCAAACGTGCACACACGGGTACACGCACACAATCAGACACACAGGAAATACACACGCGCGTGTACAGGTACATGATCGCGACCTCCCTCCTCGCCATCCCACGCACACGCGCGCGCACAGGCCCACGTTAACACGCGCGCACAGGCCCACGTTCACACGCGCACACCCACGTGCGCACGCGCTTGTATCCATGCACATACGTACGCACGCACACATGTCAATGCACGCACGCCCATCAGACGCACATGAAATTTGATCGAAAAACACTTATTAATCATCTGCTTTGTAGATCAGACACCCAGATCAAGATATACGCACACACAGACATGCACGCGTGTTGTATACAGACTTTCACGCGCATACCCACATGAACGCATATGCAGACACATGATCGCCCCCCCCCCCCCCCTCCAACCACCACCTCACGCACACGCGCTCGCACGCACAGACTCACCGAAATTTTACGGGACAAATCATGTGCTTTGTAGAACTTCTCCTGGATAACTTGATTAGCTCGAAGCTGTTAGAAGATGGTTTCCGAGAGATCATTCGGGGCATCATCCTCTCCCCTCATCATTACCAGCATCAGAAACGCCGCCGTGTTAGTGCGAAACCCGATGAGCGCTCTCCACCAATACTCCCTGTCATCAAATCAATCTCCGACTTTGGAAAGCGCTTTTCAGAACATCATCATCATAGCGCGAAATCTCGAGGTAAGCACGTCATATCTCGCTTAAATATTCGATTTGTTAGTCTTAACTCTTTAACCCTCGAATTTACTCAAAAATATTTAGAAAATGTCCATTTGCAAACCAAGAGAAGACTATTTTTGAAAATTTACACCTGGAATGACTGGCTCGGTTATCGAGCCAATCATTCCAGTGGTAAATTTTCAAAAGTAGCCTTCTCTTGGTCTGCAAATTGGCATTTCTAAAGACCACTGCAGAAGCCGTTTTGGCTGATATGAGTGTTAAAGTGTTACTATAAGGTGAGCTTACCTATTGGAGCTCTTAGCCATCATCAATTACTGTAAATTCATTACATTCTTTGACATCTCCAGTCCCAAAAATCAACTTATGAAAATTATTGTTATTCTCCAGATGTGTAACGAGTTCACTCTTCTATCCCCGAGTTCACTCTTCCATCCCCAAATTGTCGGTCTTATGGCAAAATTGTGTCTGGCATAATATACTTAGTACCAAACAAATACACCACTAATATATTTGCATGTCCTCTTATAAGTTGGAAATTCAAATTCGATGTCACTGGTAGCGATCTTGAAGCATGTTGGCATCTAGGATGTGTTACTTTGAGAGGGAGTCTCTGTCAGAAAGATGCATCAATGTATATTTGTGCAGCAAACCCCTCATGATTTATCCAGAGGTGTAATGTCATTTGGGCCATTGGGCTTTGTGGTACGGCTACGTTGAACGTATTTATTTTCTGTAACGTAGCGCACCCGGAAATTAGAAGAGCGATCGTATTTACAGGAACTGTGATTGGTTTGCAAGGTACAATGTTGTCATGGTAGAGATGTGACCATGTGTTTTCCTTACTTCATATCTCTACTCAGTGAACCGTTGTCATGGAAACATAGCAGCATCACGAACCAGCCTTAGTAGACATATATGCATGAGTGGTTGTTGTTGTCATTGTTCTTCTTCTTGTCGCAAATGAAGTTGCGTTTGTTCATCCGTTTCTTGCATGTGTCCCGAGAGGAGGGATCCGATCTGTAACTCAGGTACATAATGTCATAATCAATTACGTCACATGTAGTCTGATGTCACAATCATAATGCATAATGAATGATGTATCTAGCGCCATCGTGAACATTGAACAGTCCCTCGGGGGCACGAAGTGTATGTCTTTACTATTTAATAAACATTCTGTTGAATATTTTGAAGCTAATTTGACTGGGCGCTATTGCTGCCAAATTAGCTTCAAACTATTCAACAGCGTACCTGTATTGTTAACTTGAAATTGGGACTCGCTAGAAATAGGAGGGACATGGCTAGAAATCTATCCATTGGTTGTGTTCGTTCAAGAGCTTAGGGTTACGTTGATTTTTTCGGATGATTCTCGATCTTCTGTTAACGGTCATGTAGCGTTTACAATACTGCCCACCGTTACGTGTTCACATCATTTCATTGCACTTAATTCAATAGATGAAAGTTACTAACGGCATACCTAAACTCTTACCGATTATTTTGACAAATATTTGATTCAAATTTGGCATGACAACTTTATGTCAAATATTCATCAATATAATTAGGAACGGTTCTTTCTCGAATGCCTTGAAACATGGTTTCGAGGACCCATAGAGAACCGGGCGTGATAAGTAAGGAAATGGTATGTTTATACCAACTACAAGAAAACATGTCAAGTCCTTGTCATTCATAATAACCAAAATCACATTAATAGTCGAGTCAATATATTTGTAAACCAGCATAACATTACCCCCACCCCCACGAACAAATAATAAATAGCTCCAAAAGGTTTTTCAAGTTTACTGTATTAAAGAACATACTAAAGGTATACCACAATCTGATCATCAGAAAGTCATAATTTTCAAGATGGCGTCCAAGCTGGCCGCCAAAACTATAAAATGTGCATTAGTAGTTAACTATTCATACTAGACTGGCGATTTTGGTATCAACTTCACAGGGTATCGGACGCTGGCAACACATTAAAACCAGGTAAAATGATGTTGGGTTCTAAGATATTTGGGAAATTCAACATGACGCCCAAGATGGCCGTCACTACCTTAAAAATTACCAAACGATATAAACTGTTCATACTTATCCGTGGAAGAAGAGGCTGTGGAAGAAGACAGGCATTTTAGCCAGCACTGAAGGATGTGTTGTTTCAGCTTAATTAATATGTCTATAGATTCCTTAGTCATGTCGCATTCATTTGCATTCAAAAATTAATCATTCGTTAAAATAAATTAATTAAATTCATCCCGTTTCTGGAAAGCCTGCAAACATACATCCCAGAAAACAAGTACCATAGAATTTCACACCTGAACAATTTGAGTTTTTAGACAAATTTTAATCATAAATTATGAGTTTTATGTTGTCTTCATTTATGGATGTTAAATTTATTAGCAAAAATAGGCAGTGCGCATAAATATCCCTGGACCCTGTTTATATAACATAGCCAGGGTAATTTTAGAAAATGGGTTATGAAGTAAATAAAAGTCCATTTTTGTGTGTCGTCTGCAGTGCTATAAATTATGAATTTGCGTTATTCTGTTAAACAATCTGTTCATTCCATTATTCCTTTTGTGGACAAGATAAGACGAGCTATGGTACATAGCTCACATCCTATCTCTTTCTGGTCTAACAATGACAAGAATTCTGTCCCATCTGCAGAGCGGAAATTGAGGATACCAGCGATGTAGTTGAGATTCTTCTTTGAAGAAGGGGCTGATGGGATGAATGTTTAGAAGAAAGAATTCTTGTTGTGACAGTTGGTGAGAAAGTACATCAGAACTGTTATATCCCTAAAAGAAAGAAATCAGCTCAGCAAAGTGGATCCTCCGTGGCAGTTAAGAGAAACGCAAGAGTGTCCACAAATTCCTTTGACAGCAAACTGATTGTCTTTTCTGTGTGCGTATGATCACACTCGAAGGCACGAACTATGGTTATGTTAAGACGGACTCCTTCATAATGCCAGTTCTGGAGGGATAGTCGTGCTGATGACTTTGGGCTTTCGCTGCGAAAGGTTGAGTTGAATAGTATGGTTGTGAATTACATGCTGCAGATTGCTCCTATCATCATTCAGATAGCGTATTTGACGTGGCACTACATTTTCGGAACATTCCTGTGTTTAAGTGCAAAAGGTCTGGTTGGCCCAAAAATGAATACCAGGAGCAATCGTTTCTGAAAATCTCCTCTTACCTTAAGCAGCACGATGAAGACTGACAGTTTCAGAGAGAAGATTACGGAATTTTTGTCTGGTGTTGATTCTCTTCCAGACGACAATCACTATCTCAAGACTCATTTGCAACTACAGTAGGGAAATACTATCCCTCTTGAAGGCCTTGATGATAGTGTGATAATGAGGGGAAAAGCATCTCACATACTGAGGTCTTACTTCAAACACATAAACCAGGAGTGTGATGAAGAAAAACAAAAAGGCAATCATTGAAACTGCTGCGAGACCATTATAAATCAATTCTAAGGTTCCCAGACACTAATTGAGCTTCCTTCCGCTTTGTCAATCCTTCCTGAAATACTGAGCGCGGTGTTGAATGTCTTGTTTGTGGGTGCAGATACTAGACGAAAGATTGCAGGTATAGGACATGCTAAAATTCAAGCAGTTTAGCCATGTATGCTTATTGCTCCATTTAAGCAGTTTGGCCATGTACGGTCATTGTTCCATTCTAAGAAGTTTGGCCACGTACGGAAATTGCTCCATTCCAAGCAGTTTGGCCACGTACGGTCAGTGCTCCATTCCAAGCAGTTTGGCCATGTATGGTCATTGCTCCATTCCAAGCGGTTTGGCCACGTATGGTCAGTGCTCCATTCCAAGCAGTTTGGCCATGCACAGTTATTGCTCCATTCCAAGTAGTTTGGCCCCATACAGTCATTGCTCCATTCCAAGCAGTTTGGCCACGTATGGTCATTGCTCCATTCCAAGCAGTTTGGCCACGTATGGTCATTGCTCCATTCTAAGCAGTTTGGCCATGTACGGTCATTGCTCCATTCCAAGCAGTTTGGCCATGTATGGTCATTGCTCCATTCCGAGCAGTTTGACCATGTACAGTCATTGCTCCATTCCAAGCAGTTTGGCCATGTATGGTCATTGCTCCATTCCAAACAGTTTGGCCACGTACGGTCATTGCTCCATTCAAGCAGTTTGGTCACGTACGGTCATTTCTCCATTTCAATCAGTTTGGCCACGTATGGTCATTGCTCCATTCCAAGCAGTTTGGCCACGTATGGTCATTGCTCCATTCAAGCTGTTTGGCCACATACGGTCATTGTTCCATTCCAAGCAGTTTGGCCACATACGGTCATTGCTCCATTCCAAGCAGTTTGCCCATGTACGGACATTGCTCGGTTCTAAGCAGTATGGCCATGTACGGGCATTGCTCCATTCCAAGCAGTTTGGCCATGTACGGTCATTGCTCCATTCCAAGCATTTTGGCCGCGTACGGTCATGGCTCCATTCCAAGCAGTTTGGCCACGTATGGTCATTGCTCCATTCCAAGCAGTTTGGTCACGTACGGTTATTCCTCGATTCCAAGTTGGTCATGTTGTGCAGACACATCATTTGTTTCTCTTTAAATTCATCATAGACACACTTCATGAGATGTGCTTTTGTTCCTCGTGTGGGGAAGTTCTGTGATTGGAGAAGAATGTAGCTGATTGTGTTTCTCCGGCCATGTCAGGTGGATACATTGATTTGCTGGGCATGGTGATACGTTATAAGCACGACATTGTAAGCACAGCAGTCGATTGGTCCCGCGTGTGCTCCACAATTTTGATTGGGGAAGATACAGACCTGCGTATCCTTCTCCTTTACTGTGCAGAAACAGAAAGCAAGTACATTTATTTTCCGTTCATACGATCAATCAAAACGAAACAAAATGTATAACATCAGCCATCTGAAACGCATTTTTGGGGTGTGATATACAACTTCCGCGGTTTTTGGCATCGGGAAAACGTTCTCTTTTCAGAAACTAGTGAAAGATGATTCAATTGCGCAGTCCTGTGTTGATGCATTCATTCTTCCAAGCCAAACAGATGATACAATTAGGGACCTTGGCAGTCTAGTGATGCGTGCCATGCATGGTGGAAAGTGCAACACTTTCATCCTTGCGCTATAGTAACTTCAGTAAGAAAGTGGTTTCAGCTAAATCATTTGTAACATCTGAACACCTCCCTCCTACTGCATCTGCCACTAGATTCCACTTCCTAAGAGTTTATTACCAGATCATGGTGTGGCTTGGTAGAGAAAAAGACATGGATGTCTTGGGTTGGAGTTGGGTGCGGGAAGAAAAATTCGTTGGTGCCAGTTTTGCCAAAGATGAATGCTGGCCCCTGACAAAGTTCAACAGATGATCGACTGCAACCGTAAAACAGGTTGCAAAACTGTCATGCACTCCTGCCTGTGGAACATGGAAAACTGAATTTTGTGACAATCCGAACAACAGCACACTACTAAAGAATGGTTTGACAGTGATGATTGATGTGAAGAAAATTGGGATAGACACCAAAATGGCTAGTCTATCTTGAGTAGTGTTAACGGCTTATGACCATTTTTAGGAGTTTGGTGGTAATTTTTGACGCCAGCATGGATTTCTCTAATATCTAACAGCACCATGGCATTCTACCTGGTCTTAATGTGTTGCTATGCTCCTTGAACCTTGGAGTATACACCAATATCGGCAGTCTACTACGCATAGTTAACGACTTATGGACATTTTAACGTTTCGGCGGCCATCTTGGACGCCATATTGAAAATTATGACTTTCTGATGTGTCAGAATTTGGTTTACCAAACCCGGCCATTAAACGTTGAAACCCTTTTGTATTAATTTTTGGGTGTCAAACAATATATTGACCGGACTATAGATATTGCACCAAGTGTAGAACTTTAGCTTATTTCTTCCAGTTTAATATTATTGCACTTCGCACCTTGTGCAATGACAGCACCGCATGCCGCAATGATAATCAGATATTTGGAGATTCAACGGTGAAGGTCATTGGAATGGCTGGCGTGATCGAGATGAATGTGTGTCGGACTAATATAGAATACGTTTGAAAGGCAAATTTATATAACAGTCATTGCATTATGGCATACAGTCAAATCTGCCTATTGCGGACATTTACTTTGGGGCCAAAGGATGATGGGACTTTAGGACGGGTAGTCTTAAGACCACCCGTCTTAAAGAATTACCATCATTAGGTACCAAAGCCTACTCGCCATTAATTAAGTTAATTAAGCACCAACGTGTCTCTAGTAGGCACATTTTCGTGACCATTGCTGTGACCATTATAGATTATGACAGATTGGACTACATGTATGATATGTTAATGAAAATTACACACAATAGTGCATGATTATGCATGTAGGCGTAAGTCTAGAGGTGGTCACCGTGAGTTCATGAAGAAGAATAGTGCTCGAAAGTCAGTGGGCAGCATTTCAAGATCGATTAGGATGCAGATTGTCAACCCATTCTAAACACCACCACGACCCTCCTCTCCACCACACGCCCCCACCCCCACCCACCCACCCCACCCCACCACTTGCTACTCCCTTCACTCCATCCATCTTTCCGCTCATCCCGCCATCTCTTTCCACCACCACCCCCGCCCTACTCTTTCTCTCTCTCTCTCGCTCTCGCTCTCTCTCTCTCTCTCTCTCTCTCTCTCTCTCTCTCTCTATCTCTCTATCTCTCTCTCTCTCTCTCTCTCTCTCTCTCTCTCTCTCTCTCTCTCTCTCTCTCTCTCTCGCTCTTGCTCTCTCTCTCTCCCCGCCCACTCAGCATTTACATAGTATTTATATTGTGTAACTACCATCATAATGGATCACATCTCTCATCTCACTTTCAGAGATGCTGTGTATTAGTTAAATAATAATTTCAAATTTTCAGAACACCGCTTGAAAAATTTACGAGTGCAGTTAAGAGGTAACTTAACTAACTGACTGTCAAGCGCGTCTTTATGGAATTTAAACCACTATATTAACCAATAACCAGTTTAACACGCTAACTGGCCAAAAACGGCTTGCTTCTGCAGTTCGCTTGAAAATGTAAGTTTTCAGATCAAGAGACGATTATTTTTTAAGATTTACCACTGAAATGACTGGCTTGATAATCGAGCCCGTCATTCCAGTGGTAAATTTTCAAAAATAATCGTCTGTTGTTTTGCAAAAAGGACACTTTCTATGAGAAATCTTGAAATGCAAAAATTGTTCGCTAACCGGTTAAACCTGTCTTAAAAGCGGCCGCCTTATGGAACGCAGCCACTGAGTGACAATAGCGAGTTGACAGGTATTCTGTAGCTAAAATATGGCGGTGTTTAAGATAGGTTGTCTTGCAATCACATGCCTTAAAGAAACCCCATTTTGTCTTCAAAAGACACGTGGTTTCTTAAGTATGTTAGTCAGTACATTAACCCTTTCAACCCTAGAGTCCCAGTATCTCAATTTCAAGCCAACCACACAGGTAAGCTGTTGAATATTTTGAAACTAATTTAACATGAACCCGTTGTAACAGGTTCCTGTCAAATTAGTTTCAAAATATTCATCATTGTATTTTTGCTACGTTGTAAACGATCTATTGTATTTGTTCTTTCGTTATCAAAGGGTGAATGTGTGGACTGGTGGTCAAAAAACGTGTTTAATTCTATGTAGTGACAGATACTAAGATTGAGTGCTCTCCCTTAATACGCCTCTCACTATATCTCTGTATTTGTGAGCTGGCATTCATCATTCTGTATTCAAGCAGCTACGGGATAACATTTACAATTGATTATTAATTACGTTAGCCTAATAAGGACTATTTTGGTCTGACTGTGTGCCTGTGCGCGCGCGTGTGCCTGTGCGTATGTCTGGTGGCGCGTGTGTCTGATCGTGCGTGCGTGCGTGTCATCCTTAAAAAACAAATTCACGGGTTAAAGGGTTCAGCAATTACTACATATAAAGGTAGTATAGAATAATGTGCACATGGAACCCACAGCATGACTGAAAACAAAACTTCGCTGAAAATCTCTTAAAATTTATCGTTTTAGCAGGATATCTACAATCGCAAGACAGCCCGCGAAGGAACGCCCCTAGTAAAATAACGACTGTTATGTCCTAAAGCTTAATATCCCTAAGTATTCACCATAACCTTCTAGGAAGCGAAAAATAAATCAAATTCTCTAACACCTCTTTACGTCTCGTGGTAATTTCTGCTGCTGAATACCGTCTGCTGCTGATGAGACGGTCGGATGCGGGGTCTCACAATATTTAAGCAGATCAGGTAATCAGTTTTACGCGGTGACAGATACTAAAACTACTGACTAACTACAATGTGTCGGTATTGTGGTGGAATTGCATCCTGGGTAAAATTGTAATACATAATTCATGTTATTATTTCGTTAAATATAAATGTATTACTAAATGAATGTTTAATTGACGCTAGATAATTAACATAGCCATTTACATGTGAGGAAATGTATCTTTGACAGCTTTCCACATATATTATCATTATGTCCTAAATATGATTACTTTCTACCTAGTAGGCTAAGTCACATTCACATTAGCTACATTCGCAGAAGAGAGGGATCGGCCAATGGAGGAAGCCTGTTTTTGCTATGCCCCGCCCATCTTTAGTTCACTCCACCCACGCTTCGCCCGTGTTGGGATCAATCGATCCATGCACTATCTGAATCTGAATTCCCAGAAAACTGCCCCGTCCATCTTTAGCTAACTCCATCCACTCTTCGCCCGTGGTGGGATCAATCGATCCATGCACTCTCTGAATCTGAATTCCCAGAAAACTATACAAGTAAGTTGTTGAATATTTTGAAACTAATTTAACTGGTCGCTGTTGCTGCCTAAGGCAATAACAGCGCCCAGTCAAATTAGTTTTAAAATATTCAACAACATGTTTATTAAATATTAAAGACATACAATTCGTACAACAACGCCTTGTGTGTTATCAATTAAGCGTTCGTGACGAACCTATCTACACCATTGGTGACGTCATTGATTATGACGTCATCATCCACGACACGTAGTTGATTATGACGTCATTGATCAACAATCTGACGCCATAATCAAAATGCATCACGTGTTAGCTGAAATCACAAATAAGCAACAAGAGCCATCACAGATTCCAAACCCTCGCCCGCACTGCAGCCAAAGTCTGGAAATCCTCTTGCACAGCAAGGTCCTGTGTTGTACTAAAATTGGTGATAAATTGGATAAGTAGTATTTTGGACACGAGTCCCTAATTCAACTTCGCAATTAAATAAATTTATATGGAATGAAATCATATGTTAAAGATACATATTCAACCTCTAAAAAGTATACAATTTTGACAATTTGCTGTTTAACCCTTTAACACTCATATTAGCCAAAAACGGCTTCTGTAGTAGTCATGAAAAATTCCCATTTGCAAACCAAAAGAAGACTATTTTTGAAAATTTACCACTGGAATGGCTGACTCGATAACCGAGCCAGTCATTCCAGTGGTAAATGTTAAAAAATAGTCTTCTCTTGGTCTGCAAATGGACATTTTCTGAGAAAATTGATATTTTCTTGAACAACATCGAGGGTTAAACGGTTAAGAATTGTGCTGTGAATGTGCACCTTTAATATTTAATTCGTTTCGTAGCCTTGAGGCACGCAATTCAAGCCTCCTAAAACTATACAATTTTAACGGTGTATTTACAAACATTCTGGTGTGAATATGCACCTTTAGTAAGGTTCATATTTGCATTATTTATTTATTAGTCCCCTACCGGTAAAACCTGGGGTGGGGTTAGGGGGGGGGGGGCCTATAGTTTGCACTCCATCTATCCGTCTGCCCGTCCGTCACAGTTGGTCTTCCGCACTTTTTTTCCCAGTCCTTCAAGGTATTCAGCTGAGAATTGGTTTATTGCTTTGCTATGAGAAGTTACAGACCAAGATCGAGTTTCAGGCGTATGCGTCAATTTTTGATGGAGTTATGCCCCCTTTCGTGTTAAGAAATACGAAAAATATCAACTTTCCACACTTTTTTCGCACTCCTTCAAGAGATTTAAGCGAAAATTGGTGCATCGCTTTAGTATAAGGACTTATTGAGCAAGTTCGAGTTTCAGACATTTTCGTCAGTTTTTCATGGAGTTATGCCCCCTTTCGACTTATGAAATACGAAAAATATTAGTTTTCGGCACTATTTTTCGCAGTCTTTCAAGATATTATACTGAGAATTGCTACAATGCCTTGGTATGAGAAGTTACAAACCAAGTTCGAGTTTCAGGTGTATGCGTAAATTTTTTGATGAAGTTACGCCCCCTTTCGACCTATGAAATACGAAAAATATTAGTTTTCCGCAGTTTTTCTCTCAGTCTTTCAAGATTTTCAACTGAGAATTAGTACATTACTTTATTATGAGAAATTACAGACCAAGTTCGGGTTTCAGGCATTTGAGTTATGTCCCCTTTTGACTTATGAAATACAAACATATCAGCTTTCAAGACTTTTTCCTTCTCCTTCACCATATATAACTGAGACTTACTTGGTTTATTGCTATGTCATGAGAAGTTACAGATCATGTTCGAGCTTCAGCTGCTTCTGTCAATTTTTAATGGAGTCTTTGATTCAATCTCTAAAGAATTATATCACCAGGTAGGGGACATGTATTGCAAAGCAATACTTACAGAATGCTTGTTTATTTATTTATTCCAGCTCATGTGCATGAGCGCATATTGTGAACGACGTCGTATCTGCTCTTGTACGGGCGTACGTACGTGCGTGCGTGCGTGTAGAGGTATATATGTGCATGTATTTATGCTCATATACTTTATTCTACACGTGTGAATACACCTGCGTGTGTGTACGTTTGTGTGTGTGCGTGTGTGTGTGTGCGTGCGTACAAGCGTACAAGCGTGGCTGCCTGCATGCATACTTGCGTGCGTCCTTGAGGGAATTATGTGTTCTAACTCGATTTCCCTTCGGCAGTTGTTATTCCTTGATATTACTTTCATTTACAGCCGAAATGCAGCCATTTGTAGAGAATCTGAGATACAATCGCAGTGTTCCTAACATGGAGCATATGAACGGATCGCTTCCAGAAAATGCGTCTTCCGCAAAGGTGCATATTCTTGAGTGCGCGTGTGTGCGCGCGTCAGCATGTGCATGTGTGCGTATGTACGCGTCCATGATCAAATTTTCAATTATTATGTACATGCGTCAATGCATGCATGCGACTGTGCCTTCGCGTATGATTGTATATGTGATGTTTGCACGCACATGTGTATGTGTGCATGCCTGCCTGTCTGTGTGTGCGTGCGTGTGTACATTTGCGCGTGCGAATGTCGTGCTGTATGTACGTCTGCACATGTGTGTGGGTATGTTTGAAGCGAAAATGGTATGCATGTGTGCTATACCTGTTATCATCATCATAGCATAACCACCATCAACGTTGTCATCGTCAGAGTCATCATCATAGTCGTCGTCATCGCTATTATTATTATTGTTGTTGTTGTTGTTGTTGTTGTTGTTATTATCATCATTATTATTCGCAGCTGAACCAACAATTTATGCGTAAAATTCCAGAGGGTGCCGAGGCGGCTAACATCCTCGTTGGTGAACTAGAAACTCTCACGTATCAAGTCTGTGCCTTCGTGCGTCTGTCAGAGGGCCGCATCCTCGGTGATATTACTGAAGTGCCTATTCCATCTAGATTCATCTTTATTTTGTTAGGACCTACAAGCGCACACGCTAAGAACTTTGAAATCGGCAGATCAATATCAACGATTATGGTCGATCAGGTATGATATCACGATTAGGTACGGTATCACCATCATGAACGGTATCACGATCACGTACGGTATCACGATCAGGTATGGTATCATGATCACGTACAGTATCAGCAGGTAAGGTATCACGATCGGGTATGGTATCAGCATGTACGGTATCAGCTGAAATATCATTGCGATGGAAGAATGGCCCTTTCCAGTTTATCCATCCATCATATGACGTCATAATCAACTACGTGACGTGTAGGATGACGTCATAATCAATTACAGCATGAATAAACGCTTAATAGTCCGACACGATATACGAATTGTATGGATCGGGGCGGGCGGATGGATGGACGGTCAGACGGATGGACAGACATACAGACGGAAGGGTGAACGGAACGGTTGGCAGCTGGGCTGACGGACACATAAATGGATGGAGGAATGGATGGACAAGCCATTTCTGTTAGCGGGCATGGATTCAATTCAAGACATTCAACACAATATTACCTACAAAGTACTCAAATGTAATGACAATTGTAGCAGGTAGAGTGAAACTGTTTAATTTATCCGACATAGCGTCTGTCATGATATAATACTCACTACACTTTGACACTGTCATTTTAGGTGTTCCGAGAAGTTGCGTATCGCGCTCGAAATAGACAAGATATTTTGGCGGGAATTGACGAGTTTTTAGACCAAGTGACGGTGCTACCACCTGGCGAATGGGATCCAAGTATTAGAATCGAACCCCCGTTACAAGTGCCTTCACAGGTAGGGTCAGTAGGGTTATTAGGTAGCCGAATCCTTAGATTGGTAAATGAATGCAATATGATTTACATAGCATAGTAATAATAGACACTGGGAACGATTTTTTTGCAAGAGAGTTTTCAATAGCGGAATCATAGCTATGTAACCGGTCTTATGGGGGGTGGCTGCAAAGAACCCAACACAGGTTACGGGTGGGATACGATGTATTCGGATCAAGACATGCACAGCCAAATTCGGATTTAATCAATCAACACCCTAAAATACAAGTACATACAAATCATAAATAATTAAAATCACCACATTAATGAACAATATATATTTGCAACAATTGAATCATAATAAATATAGATTAAAATGGATATACGATGTTAGGCTATTCAGTGCAGAACTATATGGGATATAGACCGTGTTGCATGTATGCGTGGTGCTGGCATGTACGGGCGTGTGATTGCGCATGCGTGAGTCCGTTAATGTGTGTGCGTGTGCATCAATGTGTGCATGGATACGTATTTGAATGTGTGCATGCATGCGCGCATACATGCATGAGCGTGCACGGCCAATTGTGCGTGTGCGCATGCATGTTCTCGCAACTTACAATATTCAATATGTGTGTGGGGAATAATACATATGACTAAAATATATGATACATAAAATTTTACATATATATATCCTGATTTTGCAGACAGATTATCAATTTGGTAATATCATGTGTATATGTGCACATGCATGTGTGCGCACGTGTATAGTGTGTACGTGTGTATGTGTAATGGACACACAAATGTGTTCAAGGGCAATATCTCACGCAATATGATAAATAGACAAAATATTAAAACTGGAGTACGCACGTTAAAATATTTGTGTGAATGTTGGGATGCTGTTTTGGGGAACTGGAAATATATGTTGCACTTATTACCTCATGTGTGGCACAAAGGTGTATCCAGTAACCATAACCGTGACTCTGCTTGACATGGGCCATGGCCAGGGCAACAATCGAAATATGTGTTGAATTTTGGCATTAACTCATTTAGAGGACTGCAATTTTGGCAAAGTCTGATAAATTTCCTGTAGTAACCCGCAAATCCAAGAAATTGGCGAATTTCCTCTGGGTTTGATGGAGTTGGCCATTGCATAATCTTCTCAACTTTCTCCTGGTCAGCCTCTAGAACTGATCTGCATGGATTATCGAACCTTAGAACCATCGACAGGTGGATATGAGTATGTCTTGGTTATTACAGATTACTTCACCAGATATGCCCAGGCATATCCAACCCGCAACATGACCGTCAAAACAACAGCTGAGGTATAATAAGGAAAAATTAGTTGCTTCTCCAAGATGTAGAAATTGTTTGAGTGTAGCTTTCATGACCATCTCGGTCACCTCTTCAGCACTAACTGACGGTTGCTGTAACTAATTTGTCCTTATTATGAATCATCCTGGGATCGGGACCAACTTTTTCGGAAACAGCTGAGATTTTTTTAATAACTTTGTGGTGCATTATGGTTGCCTAAAAATATTCACTCAGACCAAGGTGCCAATTTTACAGGCAAATTAATGCATAAATTGTGTCAATTACTTGATATAGACTAGTCAAGAACTACTCCTTACCACCCTATGGGGAATGGAATGTGTGAAACGTTTAACCGTACCGTATGCGACATGCTTGGGACGCTTGAACCAGAGACGAAGAGGAACTGGAAGGCATTCATTTGTCCTCTGGTCCACGCATATAATAGTACACGACACAAGTCCACCATGATATCAACATTCTTCTTGCTGTTTGGAAGACATCCACGTCTTCCTGTTGATTTGGCATTTGGACTAGACATTGAGTCAAGTAAGCCACGAGTCATCTCCAGCTACATCAAGCTTCTTAAAGAGCGGTTACAACAAGCACATGACTTGGCATCAGCGAGATATACTCAGGCACAGCTGAAGCAAAAGATGTATTTTGATCAAAGAGCCAGAGCTGCCGTACTGGAAAAAGGTGATCATGGTTCTTGTTAAGATCGTTGCATTTGAAGGCCGGCATAAGTTGTCTGACAGATGGGAAGATGACATATATATTGTATTGGATCAGCCTAATGCATCTATTCCAGTCTTCATTGTTGGAACAGAGAATGGTGAGGGTAGAAAACGCACTCTGCATCGGAATCTCCTGCTACCAATCGGTTCTCCCAACCAGAAAGAATTAACAGCATCACAACCAAATGAGCAGTCATTCCCTGTGGTTGATTCTCTACCAAGCAATGATATACCAGTTCCAGCACAAAGAAGATCAATATCGTCAAGATCACAACCAAAGTCTAGACATAGCCAAAGAGACCAGCAATCAGTTGAAGAACACCAAACTCAAGACTACAGAGATCAAGAAAATAAAAATGAAGAAAGTTCCACCCTCAGCTATACCTATATGCAGATCCACTTTCGAGTACAATGTCTACTGAAGTGGTTCCCACGGCAAATCACCGTGCATCAGTGGACCACACCAATGTTCCTCATCCTCTACTGTAGAGATCAGATCTAAGCCGGAGACAGCCAGACTGGATGGCAGGAGGGAGTTTGTTCTCTCAGCAGCAACACAGTGACACAGACTGGCTAATCAGAGCTAACTATCTAAGATCATTGCTAGCAGAAGGAACGTTTGCTGGTAAAACTCATCCAGTAACCGAAGCAATCCTCGACCTTGTAACTGGAAAAATGAAATGACGAAGGCGTCATTTTTCTTGCAGGGTGTGTGTGGGTGGGGGGGGGGGGAGTGAGTGTAGCCCCAATATAATAACATATGTTGATAATGTATATCGAACATTATTTACCTATACAGATTTCGATTGTTGCCCTGGCCATGTATGCGATGTACTGTTTGCCTGCTGTTGTGCTCGATGCTGTCCTGTCAATGCAGTGACTGTTTTGGGGAACTGGAAATATATGTTGCACTTATTACCTCATGTGTGGCACAAAGGTGTATCCAGTAACCATAACCGTGACTCTGCTTGACATGGGCAATGGCCAGGGCAACAATCGAAATCTGTGTAGGTAAATAATGTTTGATTAGTACCTAAGAGAATCTATGCAAGTCGGAGAGTTGGCTTTTGCAAATGACAGCTATAAAATATATCCAATTTAACAGGAAACAGTTATTAACAATTATGCTGCTGAATTTCAACTACACACAACTTTATAATGGTATTCAAGAAGATTATTTTGAGAACACATTTACTGAACACTGTTGGCAGCAACGGCATACATAAACGATGCAATCAAGTTAATCATTAGCTTGTGCAATAGAGACAAAACATGACACGGTTATTAACCATTAGGTGTTAAATTTCAGTAACACACAATCCTACAATGGCTTTCATGGACATTATGTTGAGAACACATTGTGTGTTACTGAAATTTAACACCTAATGCAATCAAAATAATCGTCCTTGGGAGTAACAAAGAAACCAAATGCTAAGCTAGTAAAGGGTTAACATAAATTGTGAAAAATATGCATCACAACCATTTATTCATTGATCATGATGCCAACAGCCAGGGTGAGTATTGAGAACGGGGACGTCTGTTTGTCTGTCTATCAAAAATATATCTACACAATCATATGAGGTATAATCGCCAAATCTGTAACATACATAGCTAGAATCAGAATTTCACTTCAAGTCAAATGTCGATGTCACGGGGGTCACACTGCATTGTCAAAACGGAGGGAAAATGCATGAATCAGCATCTCCCTCTAGAGTAGTCTAGTTCATTCATTCCGCCATTCATTCATTCATTCATTCATTCGTTGGTCGGTAAATTGGTTGATCCGTCAATCAGTCAGTCATTTCAAACATATCATGGGAATTCATTTGATAGGATGATGGAAAATGAACATTCACAACCCCTATGAAAACAATGTATTTTATACAATTAAATAATCAAAACTGACCTGTTAATCTGTTCTGCATAATTGTAAAAAATCCTTTGAAAATGTACACACATGTAAGCTTCACAAAACGTAATATCTGAATGACTGCTATATGAAATAAAAATGTGGGAGACGAAAGAAAGTGGTCACTCCAAGAGCCGGTTAGCTTGCTATTGAACAATGTTCACCCTTGTCCAATATTAACCTTAACTAAATTGCTGAATTATTGGAGGGGAATAACTCTAAATGGTGTAAGAGCTATAAGTCCTATAAGGGGAGGTAATTCTCAATGGCGCAATGATTGATATTTAATATAAGATATTACATGCTAATATGATTGATGTAATATAACGCATTTACTATATAAATATACATTATCAACATATATGTTATTACATTGAGTATTCAGCTATGTCACGCCCATTTCTAGCTAAGCTCCGCCCACGTATGGCGCGTGTTGGAATCGAATCTAACATTCAAGATACAGTACATAATACAGGTAGGCTATTGAATATTGTGAAAATAATTTGATTGGTGGCTGTTGCTGCCTATTGTGGCAATAGCGCTCAGTCAAATTAGTTTCAAAATATTCAACAGAATATATATTAAAATTGTCCATAGCCCAGTAAACGGAGACATCGTCAAAATTCCATGCCACGATGTTTATCCGTGCTTATTTACCTGGCCCTGTCCATGATCTGGAAACGAAATGTGATGAAGACGACAACGACGACGATGACGACGACGATGATGATGATGATTACACCGATGAAACGATTTGGACATTGAAGCCACGTTGCCCTTAACCCTTTCACCGTCAAATCCCTGAAAAAGTAATTCTTTACCATATAAAACTTAATCTGTTGAATATTTTGAAATCAATTTGACTGGAAGCCGTTGCTGCCTAAGCCAGCAATGGCTGCCAGTCAAATTAATTTCAAATTATTCAACAGTTTTCTTCTATTGCTGCATTGGCAATAGGATATGGGAAATTCATCGGGGAGAGGGTTAACTGGTCATAGCGATGGCAGTATTGAAAACGGTATATTGCAGTTTTAGCCATGCCCCGCCCTTTTCTAGCGATGTCCCGCCCATTTCTAGCCAATCTCCACCCCCAATTTGTCCGTGTTGGCATCGATTGAATGCTGAATTTAGAGAATCCAAATATCAATGTAAATATGTAGGTAAGCTGTTGAATATTTTGAAACTAATTTGACTGTGGCAGCACCAGCACCCAGTCAAAATTGTTAACAGAATGTGTGTTAAAGAGTAAATCTATCAACTACACTTGACGGACTATTCCAGCTTCATAACGGAGTATTTATGTCAACTATGATTGTAACGTCGGCCTACATGTGACGCAATGGACCTTTCCAGTATTAGCTATGCTAAGCTATGCTATCACCAGCTAAGCTCCGCCCACACTTCACTTGTGTTGGGATCGATCGATCCCTGAACTCGCTGACTATCAATTTCCAGAAAACTATACAGATAAGCAGTTAAATATTTTGAAACTAATTTGACTGGGTGCTGTTGATGCCATTGGCAGGAACAGCGCCCAGTCAAATTAGTTTCAAAATATTCAACAGAATCTTTATTAAATAGTAAAGCCATACAATTCGTACAACAACGCATAGCCGTCTTCAATTATGCATTCGTGACGTACTTACCTACGTCATTCATGACGTCATTGATTATAATATCATTCTACACCTAGTTAATGATGACGTCAAATGATGGATGGATAGAGTGGAAAGGTCTATTGATCATGACGTCATATTGTCGACAGATCGAATTCACCCAGTATGAGGACGACGATACTCGTAGTGATTACAGAGATGTACTATTCACCAAGTGTAAATAATTTTTGATTCGTGAAAGACTCGATCATCCGAGCCAGTCATTCGAGTGGAAAAATATTTTTCCTTTTGGCCTGCAAACGGATATTCTTCAAGACGATTATTAAATGCTTAAAAGATGTCATATGACGGCCTACAAGGGAAAATAGCCATTATGAGCAGGTGTCAGAATGTTTGTTTGTTTGGTTGTTTGTTTGTTAGGAAGCGAGAAAGCATGTCAAGCCATCTACTACTTGGGATGTTGTGATTGAGGTTGGTGAAATATCGCACGCTGATCCATCATTGCAAAGAAGCGGCCGGTATGTCATAGGGTACAGAGAGTACACATGTATCTGATGATCAATTACAACACACGCACGCACGCATGCACTGCTCACGGACGCACACAAGCATGCTCTCACTCTCTCCCCTCTCCTTCTCTCCCTTCCCTCCATCTTGCTCCCTCTACCTCTCTCTCTCTCTCTCTCTCTCTCTCTCTCTCTCCCCCCCCCCTCTCCATCCGTCCCTCCCTTTCGCTCCCTCTCCCCCCTCTCTATCTCTCACTCGCCCTCCTCTCTCTCTCTCACTCTTCCCTCTCCCTCCCTCTCTCTCTCTCCCCCCCCCCCCCACTCTCACTCACTCTCTCTCTCTCTCTCGCTCTCCCCCCTCTCCATCCGTCCCTCCCTTTCACTCCCTCTCACTCTCCCTACTCTCTCTCTCTCTCACTCTTCCCTCTCTCCCTCTCTCTCTCCCACTCTCACACTCTCACACTCTCTCTCTCTCTCTCTCTCTCAGCAACATCTTCATGCTTCTATTCTAGGTTATTTGGCGGTCTTATCAGTGACATTAAGCGTAAGCTACCGACCTACCTGAGCGACTTCAAAGACTCAGTGCACGTGCAGTGTTTTGCTTCATTCATCTTTCTATTCCTCGTTACCTTGACACCCAATGTCACATTTGGTGGAGTACTTGGCGAAGCTACAGACAATTATATGGTGAGTAAGATAATGGTCACGCTCCTCCCCTAAGTACAAGCCATTACAACATCTAGCGTATACTATACATGTGCAGGCTCGTGCAGTACTGCAAAATAGCCATAAACACTGCAGAGATATGACAGTGATAAAGCTACGTTATACACATCACAGTATACGAATTGTGGTGTATCTTTTTTTCTCTTTGTCCCAATGGAGCTTTCCAGTTTTAGCTATACCCCGCCCATCTCAATCTAAGCTCCACCCACACCTCGTCTGTGTTGGGATCGACCGATCTCTGAACTCTCTGGCTATCAATTTTCCGAAAACTATACAGGCAGGCTGTTGAGTATTTTATAACTAATTTGACTGGGTGCTGTTTCTGCCTATGGCAGCCAAATTAGTTTCAAAAAATTCAACAGAATATTTATTAAACATACAATTCTTACAACAACAACGCATAGTCCATCTTCAAATATGCGTTCGTGACGTACTTATCTGACGTCATTTATTATGATGTCATTCGACACGTCACGTAGTTGATTATGACGTCATATGATGGAAAGATAAAGTGGAATGGTCCAATCAGTTTTGGTGTGAAAGGTCATTTTCCATGATAACGGCCAAACCCCAGCGAAGTGGTACAGTGGGAATGTAATTAGCAATTTAGTTACCAGAAACCAAGAGCAAGCTCAGATTTTGGAAAACTTTATCAGTTGTGAAATCCTAGTATACGACCAGACACTTTTTGTATTATGGTTTGAGCTAAATCGGGCCAGCAGTTTCCGAGATATTTTAAAATCTCAATTTTTCGGTTTTTAATCAGCCGGAAATAATTTTTATAGTCAACAGTAGTAACAATGACTCATTCACGTGAATCAAATTTTCCCAGTTCCACGAATACAATACAACCGTTGAAAGGTTGGGGTGACATATCAGGCATCACGCAACAACCACCACCCCCACCCACCCACCCACACACACACACACACACACACACACACACACACACACACCACCACCACCCCACACACACACCCCACCCCTGCCCACCCACAGCCACACCCGCCACCTCCACACACCACCCCCCCCATACAAACGTGTGTTCCTCTGGTGCTGATCTTGCACCTTTTTTCTGATGAAACAGATCATGGTTGTCATGGTAGATGCAGACCCGCCACCATGCACTGTATCAGCCACGCATCAGAAGACAGGAAATGATATTGAAAAACTTCGTCATATTCTTGCTCCCTAACATTTGTTAGAAACTTCGTCATATTCTTGTTCCCTAACATTTGTTAGAAACTTCGCCATATTCTTGTTCCCTAACATTTGTTAGAAACTTCGTCATATTCTTGCTCCCTAACATTTGTTAGAAACTTCGTCATATTCTTGCTCCCTAACATTTGTTAGAAACTTCGCCATATTCTTGCTCCCTAACATTTGTTAGAAACTTCGTCATATTCTTGCTCCCTAACATTTGTTAGAAACTTCGCCATATTCTTGCTCCCTAACATTTGTTAGAAACTTCGCCATATTCTTGCTCCCTAACATTTGTTAGAAACTTCGCCATATTCTTGCTCCCTAACATTTGTTAGAAACTTCGCCATATTCTTGCTCCCTAACATTTGTTAGAAACTTCGCCATATTCTTGCTCCCTAACATTTGTTAGAAACTTCGTCATATTCTTGTTCCCTAACATTTGTTAGAAACTTCGCCATATTCTTGCTCCCTAACATTTGTTAGAAACTTCGCCATATTCTTGCTCCCTAACATTTGTTAGAAACTTCGTCATATTCTTGCTCCCTAACATTTGTTAGAAACTTCGCCATATTCTTGCTCCCTAACATTTGTTAGAAACTTCGTCATATTCTTGTTCCCTAACATTTGTTAGAAACTTCGTCATATTCTTGTTCCCTAACATTTGTTAGAAACTTCGTCATATTCTTGTTCCCTAACATTTGTTAGAAACTTCGTCATATTCTTGCTCCCTAACATTTGTTAGAAACTTCGTCATATTCTTGCTCCCTAACATTTGTTAGAAACTTCGTCATATTCTTGCTCCCTAACATTTGTTAGAAACTTCGTCATATTCTTGTTCCCTAACATTTGTTAGAAACTTCGTCATATTCTTGTTCCCTAACATTTGTTAGAAACTTCGTCATATTCTTGTTCCCTAACATTTGTTAGAAACTTCGCCATATTCTTGCTCCCTAACATTTGTTAGAAACTTCGCAATATTCTTGCTCCCTAACATTTGTTAGAAACTTCGCCATATTCTTGCTCCCTAACATTTGTTAGAAACTTCGCCATATTCTTGCTCCCTAACATTTGTTAGAAACTTCGCCATATTCTTGCTCCCTAATATTTGTTAGAAACTTCGCCATATTCTTGCTCCCTAACATTTGTTAGAAACTTCGTCATATTCTTGCTCCCTAACATTTGTTAGAAACTTCGCCATATTCTTGCTCCCTAACATTTGTTAGAAACTTCGCCATATTCTTGCTCCCTAACATTTGTTAGAAACTTCGCCATATTCTTGCTCCCTAACATTTGTTAGAAACTTCGCCATATTCTTGCTCCCTAACATTTGTTAGAAACTTCGCCATATTCTTGCTCCCTAACATTTGTTAGAAACTTTACCATATTCTTGCTCCCTAACATTTGTTAGAAACTTCGTCATATTCTTGTTCCCTAACATTTGTTAGAAACTTTACCATATTCTTGTTCCCTAACATTTGTTAGAAACTTCGTCATATTCTTGTTCCCTAACATTTGTTAGAAACTTCGTCATATTCTTGCTCCCTAACATTTGTTAGAAACTTCGCAATATTCTTGCTCCCTAACATTTGTTAGAAACTTCGTCATATTCTTGTTCCCTAACATTTGTTAGAAACCTCGCAATATTCTTGTTCCCTAACATTTGTTAGAAACTTCGTCATATTCTTGCTCCCTAACATTTGTTAGAAACTTCGCCATATTCTTGCTCCCTAACATTTGTTAGAAACTTCGTCATATTCTTGCTCCCTAACATTTGTTAGAAACTTCGCCATATTCTTGCTCCCTAACATTTGTTAGAAACTTCGTCATATTCTTGCTCCCTAACATTTGTTAGAAACTTCGTCATATTCTTGCTCCCTAACATTTGTTAGAAACTTCGTCATATTCTTGCTCCCTAACATTTGTTAGAAACTTCGCCATATTCTTGCTCCCTAACATTTGTTAGAAACTTCGTCATATTCTTGCTCCCTAACATTTGTTAGAAACTTCGCCATATTCTTGCTCCCTAACATTTGTTAGAAACTTCGTCATATTCTTGCTCCCTAACATTTGTTAGAAACTTCGCCATATTCTTGCTCCCTAACATTTGTTAGAAACCTCGCAATATTCTTGCTCCCTAACATTTGTTAGAAACTTCGCCATATTCTTGCTCCCTAACATTTGTTAGAAACTTCGTCATATTCTTGCTCCCTAACATTTGTTAGAAACCTCGCAATATTCTTGCTCCCTAACATTTGTTAGAAACTTCGTCATATTCTTGCTCCCTAACATTTGTTAGAAACTTCGCCATATTCTTGCTCCCTAACATTTGTTAGAAACCTCGCAATATTCTTGTTCCCTAACATTTGTTAGAAACTTCGTCATATTCTTGCTCCCTAACATTTGTTAGAAACTTCGCCATATTCTTGCTCCCTAACATTTGTTAGAAACTTCGCCATATTCTTGCTCCCTAACATTTGTTAGAAACTTCGTCATATTCTTGTTCCCTAACATTTGTTAGAAACTTCGCCATATTCTTGCTCCCTAACATTTGTTAGAAACTTCGTCATATTCTTGCTCCCTAACATTTGTTAGAAACTTCGCCATATTCTTGCTCCCTAACATTTGTTAGAAACTTCGTCATATTCTTGCTCCCTAACATTTGTTAGAAACTTCGTCATATTCTTGCTCCCTAACATTTGTTAGAAACTTCGCCATATTCTTGCTCCCTAACATTTGTTAGAAACTTCGTCATATTCTTGCTCCCTAACATTTGTTAGAAACTTCGTCATATTCTTGCTCCCTAACATTTGTTAGAAACCTTCGCAATATTCTTGCTCCCTAACATTTGTTAGAAACCTCGCAATATTCTTGCTCCCTAACATTTGTTAGAAACTTCGCCATATTCTTGCTCCCTAACATTTGTTAGAAACTTCGTCATATTCTTGCTCCCTAACATTTGTTAGAAACTTCGTCATATTCTTGCTCCCTAACATTTGTTAGAAACCTCGCAATATTCTTGTTCCCTAACATTTGTTAGAAACTTCGTCATATTCTTGCTCCCTAACATTTGTTAGAAACTTCGTCATATTCTTGCTCCCTAACATTTGTTAGAAACTTCGTCATATTCTTGTTCCCTAACATTTGTTAGAAACCTCGCAATATTCTTGTTCCCTAACATTTGTTAGAAACTTCGTCATATTCTTGTTCCCTAACATTTGTTAGAAACTTCGTCATATTCTTGTTCCCTAACATTTGTTAGAAACTTCGTCATATTCTTGCTCCCTAACATTTGTTAGAAACTTCGTCATATTCTTGCTCCCTAACATTTGTTAGAAACTTCGCCATATTCTTGCTCCCTAACATTTGTTAGAAACCTCGCAATATTCTTGTTCCCTAACATTTGTTAGAAACTTCGTCATATTCTTGTTCCCTAACATTTGTTAGAAACTTCGCCATATTCTTGCTCCCTAACATTTGTTAGAAACTTCGCCATATTCTTGCTCCCTAACATTTGTTAGAAACTTCGTCATATTCTTGCTCCCTAACATTTGTTAGAAACTTCGCCATATTCTTGCTCCCTAACATTTGTTAGAAACTTCGTCATATTCTTGCTCCCTAACATTTGTTAGAAACCTCGCAATATTCTTGCTCCCTAACATTTGTTAGAAACTTCGTCATATTCTTGCTCCCTAACATTTGTTAGAAACTTCGCAATATTCTTGCTCCCTAACATTTGTTAGAAACTTCGTCATATTCTTGCTCCCTAACATTTGTTAGAAACTTCGCAATATTCTTGCTCCCTAACATTTGTTAGAAACTTCGCAATATTCTTGCTCCCTAACATTTGTTAGAAACTTCGCCATATTCTTGCTCCCTAACATTTGTTAGAAACTTCGTCATATTCTTGCTCCCTAACATTTGTTAGAAACCTCGCAATATTCTTGCTCCCTAACATTTGTTAGAAACTTCGTCATATTCTTGCTCCCTAACATTTGTTAGAAACTTCGCCATATTCTTGCTCCCTAACATTTGTTAGAAACCTCGCAATATTCTTGTTCCCTAACATTTGTTAGAAACTTCGTCATATTCTTGCTCCCTAACATTTGTTAGAAACTTCGTCATATTCTTGCTCCCTAACATTTGTTAGAAACTTCGCCATATTCTTGCTCCCTAACATTTGTTAGAAACTTCGTCATATTCTTGCTCCCTAACATTTGTTAGAAACTTCGCCATATTCTTGCTCCCTAACATTTGTTAGAAACTTCGTCATATTCTTGCTCCCTAACATTTGTTAGAAACTTCGTCATATTCTTGTTCCCTAACATTTGTTAGAAACTTCGTCATATTCTTGCTCCCTAACATTTGTTAGAAACTTCGCCATATTCTTGCTCCCTAACATTTGTTAGAAACTTCGTCATATTCTTGCTCCCTAACATTTGTTAGAAACTTCGCCATATTCTTGCTCCCTAACATTTGTTAGAAACTTCGTCATATTCTTGCTCCCTAACATTTGTTAGAAACTTCGCCATATTCTTGCTCCCTAACATTTGTTAGAAACTTCGCCATATTCTTGCTCCCTAACATTTGTTAGAAACTTCGCCATATTCTTGCTCCCTAACATTTGTTAGAAACTTCGTCATATTCTTGCTCCCTAACATTTGTTAGAAACTTCGTCATATTCTTGCTCCCTAACATTTGTTAGAAACTTCGCAATATTCTTGTTCCCTAACATTTGTTAGAAACTTCGTCATATTCTTGCTCCCTAACATTTGTTAGAAACTTCGTCATATTCTTGCTCCCTAACATTTGTTAGAAACTTCGTCATATTCTTGCTTCCCTAACATTTGTTAGAAACTTCGTCATATTCTTGTTCCCTAACATTTGTTAGAAACTTCGTCATATTCTTGTTCCCTAACATTTGTTAGAAACTTCGTCATATTCTTGTTCCCTAACATTTGTTAGAAACTTCGTCATATTCTTGTTCCCTAACATTTGTTAGAAACTTCGTCATATTCTTGCTCCCTAACATTTGTTAGAAACTTCGCCATATTCTTGCTCCCTAACATTTGTTAGAAACATTCTTGTTCCCTAACATTTGTTAGAAACTTCGCCATATTCTTGCTCCCTAACATTTGTTAGAAACTTCGCCATATTCTTGCTCCCTAACATTTGTTAGAAACTTCGTCATATTCTTGTTCCCTAACATTTGTTAGAAACCTTCGCCATATTCTTGCTCCCTAACATTTGTTAGAAACTTCGTCATATTCTTGCTCCCTAACATTTGTTAGAAACTTCGTCATATTCTTGCTCCCTAACATTTGTTAGAAACTTCGCCATATTCTTGCTCCCTAACATTTGTTAGAAACTTCGCCATATTCTTGCTCCCTAACATTTGTTAGAAACTTCGCCATATTCTTGCTCCCTAACATTTGTTAGAAACTTCGCCATATTCTTGCTCCCTAACATTTGTTAGAAACTTCGCCATATTCTTGCTCCCTAACATTTGTTAGAAACTTCCATATTCTTGCTCCCTAACATTTGTTAGAAACTTCGTCATATTCTTGCTCCCTAACATTTGTTAGAAACCTCGCAATATTCTTGTTCCCTAACATTTGTTAGAAACTTCGTCATATTCTTGCTCCCTAACATTTGTTAGAAACTTCGCCATATTCTTGCTCCCTAACATTTGTTAGAAACTTCGTCATATTCTTGTTCCCTAACATTTGTTAGAAACTTCGTCATATTCTTGCTCCCTAACATTTGTTAGAAACTTCGCCATATTCTTGCTCCCTAACATTTGTTAGAAACTTCGCCATATTCTTGCTCCCTAACATTTGTTAGAAACTTCGTCATATTCTTGTTCCCTAACATTTGTTAGAAACTTCGCCATATTCTTGCTCCCTAACATTTGTTAGAAACTTCGTCATATTCTTGCTCCCTAACATTTGTTAGAAACTTCGTCATATTCTTGTTCCCTAACATTTGTTAGAAACTTCGTCATATTCTTGCTCCCTAACATTTGTTAGAAACTTCGTCATATTCTTGCTCCCTAACATTTGTTAGAAACTTCGCCATATTCTTGCTCCCTAACATTTGTTAGAAACTTCGCCATATTCTTGCTCCCTAACATTTGTTAGAAACTTCGCCATATTCTTGCTCCCTAACATTTGTTAGAAACTTCGCCATATTCTTGCTCCCTAACATTTGTTAGAAACTTCGTCATATTCTTGCTCCCTAACATTTGTTAGAAACTTCGCCATATTCTTGCTCCCTAACATTTGTTAGAAACTTCGTCATATTCTTGCTCCCTAACATTTGTTAGAAACTTCGCCATATTCTTGCTCCCTAACATTTGTTAGAAACCTCGCAATATTCTTGTTCCCTAACATTTGTTAGAAACTTCGCCATATTCTTGCTCCCTAACATTTGTTAGAAACTTCGCCGTATTCTTGCTCCCTAACATTTGTTAGAAACTTCGTCATATTCTTGCTCCCTAACATTTGTTAGAAACCTCGCAATATTCTTGTTCCCTAACATTTGTTAGAAACCTCGCAATATTCTTGTTCCCTAACATTTGTTAGAAACTTCGTCATATTCTTGCTCCCTAACATTTGTTAGAAACTTCGTCATATTCTTGCTCCCTAACATTTGTTAGAAACTTCGTCATATTCTTGCTCCCTAACATTTGTTAGAAACTTCGCCATATTCTTGCTCCCTAACATTTGTTAGAAACTTCGCCATATTCTTGCTCCCTAACATTTGTTAGAAACTTCGCCATATTCTTGCTCCCTAACATTTGTTAGAAACTTCGCCATATTCTTGCTCCCTAACATTTGTTAGAAACTTCGCCATATTCTTGCTCCCTAACATTTGTTAGAAACTTCGCCATATTCTTGCTCCCTAACATTTGTTAGAAACTCGCATATTCTTGCTCCCTAACATTTGTTAGAAACTCCATATTCTTGCTCCCTAACATTTGTTAGAAACTTCGCCATATTCTTGCTCCCTAATATTTGTTAGAAACTTCGCCATATTCTTGCTCCCTAATATTTGTTAGAAACTTCGCCATATTCTTGCTCCCTAACATTTGTTAGAAACTTCGTTATATTCTTGCTCCCTACCATTTGTTAGAAACCTCGCAATATTCTTGTTCCCTAACATTTGTTAGAAACTTCGCCATATTCTTGCACCCTAACATTTGTTAGAAACTTCGTCATATTCTTGCTCCCTACCATTTGTTAGAAACCTCGCAATATTCTTGTTCCCTAACATTTGTTAGAAACTTCGTCATATTCTTGTTCCCTAACATTTGTTAGAAACTTCGTCATATTCTTGTTCCCTAACATTTGTTAGAAACTTCGTCATATTCTTGTTCCCTAACATTTGTTAGAAACTTCGTCATATTCTTGTTCCCTAACATTTATTAGAAACTTCGTCATATTCTTGTTCCCTAACATTTGTTAGAAACTTCGTCATATTCTTGTTCCCTAACATGTGTTAGAAACCTCGCAATATTCTTGTTCCCTAACATTTGTTAGAAACTTCGTCATATTCTTGTTCCCTAACATTTGTTAGAAACTTCGTCATATTCTTGTTCCCTAACATTTGTTAGAAACTTCGTCATATTCTTGCTCCCTAACATTTGTTAGAAACTTCGTCATATTCTTGCTCCCTAACATTTGTTAGAAACTTCGTCATATTCTTGCTCCCTAACATTTGTTAGAAACTTCGCCATATTCTTGCTCCCTAACATTTGTTAGAAACTTCGTCATATTCTTGCTCCCTAACATTTGTTAGAAACTTCGTCATATTCTTGCTCCCTACCATTTGTTAGAAACCTCGCAATATTCTTGTTCCCTAACATTTGTTAGAAACTTCGTCATATTCTTGTTCCCTAACATTTGTTAGAAACTTCGTCATATTCTTGTTCCCTAACATTTGTTAGAAACTTCGTCATATTCTTGCTCCCTAACATTTGTTAGAAACTTCGCCATATTCTTGCTCCCTAACATTTGTTAGAAACTTCCATATTCTTGCTCCCTAACATTTGTTAGAAACTTCGTCATATTCTTGTTCCCTAACATTTGTTAGAAACTTCGTCATATTCTTGTTCCCTAACATTTGTTAGAAACTTCGTCATATTCTTGCTCCCTAACATTTGTTAGAAACTTCGCCATATTCTTGCTCCCTAACATTTGTTAGAAACTTCGTCATATTCTTGCTCCCTACCATTTGTTAGAAACCTCGCAATATTCTTGTTCCCTAACATTTGTTAGAAACTTCGTCATATTCTTGTTCCCTAACATTTGTTAGAAACTTCGTCATATTCTTGCTCCCTAACATTTGTTAGAAACTTTACCATATTCTTGCTCCCTAACATTTGTTAGAAACTTCGCCATATTCTTGCTCCCTAACATTTGTTAGAAACTTCGTCATATTCTTGCTCCCTAACATTTGTTAGAAACTTCGCCATATTCTTGCTCCCTAACATTTGTTAGAAACTTCGCCATATTCTTGCTCCCTAACATTTGTTAGAAACTTCGTCATATTCTTGCTCCCTAACATTTGTTAGAAACCTCGCAATATTCTTGTTCCCTAACATTTGTTAGAAACTTTACCATATTCTTGCTCCCTAACATTTGTTAGAAACTTTACCATATTCTTGCTCCCTAACATTTGTTAGAAACTTCGCAATATTCTTGCTCCCTAACATTTGTTAGAAACTTTACCATATTCTTGCTCCCTAACATTTGTTAGAAACTTCGTCATATTCTTGCTCCCTAACATTTGTTAGAAACTTCGCCATATTCTTGCTCCCTAACATTTGTTAGAAACTTCGTCATATTCTTGCTCCCTAACATTTGTTAGAAACTTCGCCATATTCTTGCTCCCTAACATTTGTTAGAAACTTCGCCATATTCTTGCTCCCTAACATTTGTTAGAAACTTCGTCATATTCTTGCTCCCTAACATTTGTTAGAAACTTCGTCATATTCTTGCTCCCTAACATTTGTTAGAAACTTCGCCATATTCTTGCTCCCTAACATTTGTTAGAAACCTCGCAATATTCTTGTTCCCTAACATTTGTTAGAAACTTCGTCATATTCTTGCTCCCTAACATTTGTTAGAAACTTCGCCATATTCTTGCTCCCTAACATTTGTTAGAAACTTCGTCATATTCTTGCTCCCTAACATTTGTTAGAAACTTCGCCAATATTCTTGTTCCCTAACATTTGTTAGAAACCTCGCAATATTCTTGTTCCCTAACATTTGTTAGAAACTTCGTCATATTCTTGTTCCCTAACATTTGTTAGAAACTTCGTCATATTCTTGCTCCCTAACATTTGTTAGAAACTTCGTCATATTCTTGCTCCCTAACATTTGTTAGAAACTTCGCCATATTCTTGTTCCCTAACATTTGTTAGAAACTTCGCCATATTCTTGCTCCCTAACATTTGTTAGAAACTTCGTCATATTCTTGTTCCCTAACATTTGTTAGAAACTTCGCCATATTCTTGCTCCCTAACATTTGTTAGAAACTTCGTCATATTCTTGCTCCCTAACATTTGTTAGAAACTTCGCATATTCTTGTTCCCTAACATTTGTTAGAAACTTCGTCATATTCTTGCACCCTAACATTTGTTAGAAACCTCGCCATATTCTTGCTCCCTAACATTTGTTAGAAACTTCGTCATATTCTTGCTCCCTAACATTTGTTAGAAACTTCGTCATATTCTTGTTCCCTAACATTTGTTAGAAACTTCGTCATATTCTTGTTCCCTAACATTTGTTAGAAACTTCGTCATATTCTTGTTCCCTAACATTTGTTAGAAACTTCGCCATATTCTTGCTCCCTAACATTTGTTAGAAACTTCGTCATATTCTTGCTCCCTACCATTTGTTAGAAACCTCGCAATATTCTTGTTCCCTAACATTTGTTAGAAACTTCGTCATATTCTTGTTCCCTAACATTTGTTAGAAACTTCGTCATATTCTTGTTCCCTAACATTTGTTAGAAACTTTACCATATTCTTGCTCCCTAACATTTGTTAGAAACTTCGCCATATTCTTGCTCCCTAACATTTGTTAGAAACTTCGTCATATTCTTGTTCCCTAACATTTGTTAGAAACTTCGCCATATTCTTGTTCCCTAACATTTGTTAGAAACTTCGCCATATTCTTGCTCCCTAACATTTGTTAGAAACTTCGTCATATTCTTGCTCCCTACCATTTGTTAGAAACCTCGCAATATTCTTGTTCCCTAACATTTGTTAGAAACTTCGTCATATTCTTGTTCCCTAACATTTGTTAGAAACTTCGTCATATTCTTGTTCCCTAACATTTGTTAGAAACTTTACCATATTCTTGCTCCCTAACATTTGGTAGAAATTCGCAATATTCTTGCTCCCTAACATTTGTTAGAAACTTTACCATATTCTTGCTCCCTAACATTTGGTAGAAATTCGCAATATTCTTGCTCCCTAACATTTGTTAGAAACTTTACCATATTCTTGCTCCCTAACATTTGTTAGAAACTTCGCCATATTCTTGCTCCCTAACATTTGTTAGAAACTTCGTCATATTCTTGCTCCCTAACATTTGTTAGAAACTTCGCCATATTCTTGCTCCCTAACATTTGTTAGAAACTTCGCCATATTCTTGCTCCCTAACATTTGTTAGAAACTTCGCCATATTCTTGCTCCCTAACATTTGTTAGAAACTTCGCCATATTCTTGCTCCCTAACATTTGTTAGAAACTTCGTCATATTCTTGTTCCCTAACATTTGTTAGAAACTTCGCCATATTCTTGCTCCCTAACATTTGTTAGAAACTTCGCCATATTCTTGCTCCCTAACATTTGTTAGAAACTTCGTCATATTCTTGCTCCCTAACCATTTGTTAGAAACCTCGCAATATTCTTGTTCCCTAACATTTGTTAGAAACTTCGTCATATTCTTGTTCCCTAACATTTGTTAGAAACTTCGCCATATTCTTGCTCCCTAACATTTGTTAGAAACTTCGTCATATTCTTGCTCCCTAACATTTGTTAGAAACTTCGCCATATTCTTGCTCCCTAACATTTGTTAGAAACTTCCATATTCTTGCTCCCTAACATTTGTTAGAAACTTCGTCATATTCTTGCTCCCTAACATTTGTTAGAAACTTCGTCATATTCTTGCTCCCTAACATTTGTTAGAAACTTCGTCATATTCTTGCTCCCTAACATTTGTTAGAAACTTCGTCATATTCTTGTTCCCTAACATTTGTTAGAAACTTCGCCATATTCTTGCTCCCTAACATTTGTTAGAAACTTCGCCATATTCTTGCTCCCTAACATTTGTTAGAAACTTCGTCATATTCTTGTTCCCTAACATTTGTTAGAAACCTCGCAATATTCTTGTTCCCTAACATTTGTTAGAAACTTCGCCATATTCTTGCTCCCTAACATTTGTTAGAAACTTTACCATATTCTTGCTCCCTAACATTTGTTAGAAACTTCGCAATATTCTTGCTCCCTAACATTTGTTAGAAACTTTACCATATTCTTGCTCCCTAACATTTGTTAGAAACTTCGTCATATTCTTGCTCCCTAACATTTGTTAGAAACTTCGCCATATTCTTGCTCCCTAACATTTGTTAGAAACTTCGTCATATTCTTGCTCCCTAACATTTGTTAGAAACTTCGCCATATTCTTGCTCCCTAACATTTGTTAGAAACTTCGCCATATTCTTGCTCCCTAACATTTGTTAGAAACTTCGCCATATTCTTGCTCCCTAACATTTGTTAGAAACTTCGTCATATTCTTGCTCCCTAACATTTGTTAGAAACTTCGCCATATTCTTGCTCCCTAACATTTGTTAGAAACCTCGCAATATTCTTGTTCCCTAACATTTGTTAGAAACTTCGCCATATTCGCCATATTCTTGCTCCCTAACATTTGTTAGAAACTTCGTCATATTCTTGCTCCCTAACATTTGTTAGAAACCTCGCAATATTCTTGTTCCCTAACATTTGTTAGAAACCTCGCAATATTCTTGTTCCCTAACATTTGTTAGAAACTTCGTCATATTCTTGTTCCCTAACATTTGTTAGAAACTTCGTCATATTCTTGTTCCCTAACATTTGTTAGAAACTTCGTCATATTCTTGTTCCCTAACATTTGTTAGAAACTTCGCCATATTCTTGTTCCCTAACATTTGTTAGAAACTTCGCCATATTCTTGCTCCCTAACATTTGTTAGAAACTTCGTCATATTCTTGTTCCCTAACATTTGTTAGAAACTTCGCCATATTCTTGCTCCCTAACATTTGTTAGAAACTTCGTCATATTCTTGCTCCCTAACATTTGTTAGAAACTTCGCCATATTCTTGTTCCCTAACATTTGTTAGAAACTTCGTCATATTCTTGCTCCCTAACATTTGTTAGAAACTTCGCCATATTCTTGCTCCCTAACATTTGTTAGAAACTTCGCATATTCTTGCTCCCTAACATTTGTTAGAAACTTCGTCATATTCTTGTTCCCTAACATTTGTTAGAAACTTCGTCATATTCTTGTTCCCTAACATTTGTTAGAAACTTCGTCATATTCTTGCTCCCTAACATTTGTTAGAAACTTCGCCATATTCTTGCTCCCTAACATTTGTTAGAAACTTCGTCATATTCTTGCTCCCTACCATTTGTTAGAAACCTCGCAATATTCTTGTTCCCTAACATTTGTTAGAAACTTCGTCATATTCTTGTTCCCTAACATTTGTTAGAAACTTCGTCATATTCTTGTTCCCTAACATTTGTTAGAAACTTCGTCATATTCTTGCTCCCTAACATTTGTTAGAAACTTCGCCATATTCTTGCTCCCTAACATTTGTTAGAAACTTCGTCATATTCTTGCTCCCTAACATTTGTTAGAAACTTCGCCATATTCTTGCTCCCTAACATTTGTTAGAAACTTCGCCATATTCTTGCTCCCTAACATTTGTTAGAAACTTCGTCATATTCTTGCTCCCTACCATTTGTTAGAAACCTCGCAATATTCTTGTTCCCTAACATTTGTTAGAAACTTCGTCATATTCTTGTTCCCTAACATTTGTTAGAAACTTCGTCATATTCTTGTTCCCTAACATTTGTTAGAAACTTTACCATATTCTTGCTCCCTAACATTTGTTAGAAACTTCGCCATATTCTTGCTCCCTAACATTTGTTAGAAACTTCGCCATATTCTTGCTCCCTAACATTTGTTAGAAACTTCGCAATATTCTTGCTCCCTAACATTTGTTAGAAACTTCGCCATATTCTTGCTCCCTAATATTTGTTAGAAACTTCGCCATATTCTTGCTCCCTAACATTTGTTAGAAACTTCGTCATATTCTTGCTCCCTAACATTTGTTAGAAACTTCGTCATATTCTTGCTCCCTAACATTTGTTAGAAACTTCGCCATATTCTTGCTCCCTAACATTTGTTAGAAACTTCGCCATATTCTTGCTCCCTAACATTTGTTAGAAACTTCGCCATATTCTTGCTCCCTAACATTTGTTAGAAACTTCGTCATATTCTTGTTCCCTAACATTTGTTAGAAACTTCGTCATATTCTTGTTCCCTAACATTTGTTAGAAACTTCGCCATATTCTTGCTCCCTAACATTTGTTAGAAACTTCGTCATATTCTTGCTCCCTACCATTTGTTAGAAACCTCGCAATATTCTTGTTCCCTAACATTTGTTAGAAACTTCGTCATATTCTTGTTCCCTAACATTTGTTAGAAACTTCGCATATTCTTGCTCCCTAACATTTGTTAGAAACTTCGCATATTCTTGCTCCCTAACATTTGTTAGAAACTTCGCATATTCTTGCTCCCTAACATTTGTTAGAAACTTCGTCATATTCTTGCTCCCTAACATTTGTTAGAAACTTCGCCATATTCTTGCTCCCTAACATTTGTTAGAAACTTCGTCATATTCTTGTTCCCTAACATTTGTTAGAAACTTCGTCATATTCTTGCTCCCTAACATTTGTTAGAAACTTCGTCATATTCTTGTTCCCTAACATTTGTTAGAAACTTCGTCATATTCTTGCTCCCTAACATTTGTTAGAAACTTCGTCATATTCTTGCTCCCTAACATTTGTTAGAAACTTCGCCATATTCTTGCTCCCTAACATTTGTTAGAAACTTCGTCATATTCTTGCTCCCTAACATTTGTTAGAAACTTCGTCATATTCTTGCTCCCTAACATTTGTTAGAAACCTCGCAATATTCTTGTTCCCTAACATTTGTTAGAAACTTCGTCATATTCTTGCTCCCTAACATTTGTTAGAAACTTCGTCATATTCTTGCTCCCTAACATTTGTTAGAAACTTCGTCATATTCTTGCTCCCTAACATTTGTTAGAAACTTCGTCATATTCTTGTTCCCTAACATTTGTTAGAAACCTCGCAATATTCTTGTTCCCTAACATTTGTTAGAAACTTCGTCATATTCTTGTTCCCTAACATTTGTTAGAAACTTCGTCATATTCTTGTTCCCTAACATTTGTTAGAAACTTCGTCATATTCTTGTTCCCTAACATTTGTTAGAAACTTCGCCATATTCTTGTTCCCTAACATTTGTTAGAAACTTCGTCATATTCTTGCTCCCTAACATTTGTTAGAAACTTCGTCATATTCTTGTTCCCTAACATTTGTTAGAAACTTCGCCATATTCTTGCTCCCTAACATTTGTTAGAAACTTCGTCATATTCTTGCTCCCTAACATTTGTTAGAAACTTCGTCAATATTCTTGTTCCCTAACATTTGTTAGAAACTTCGTCATATTCTTGCTCCCTAACATTTGTTAGAAACTTCGTCATATTCTTGTTCCCTAACATTTGTTAGAAACTTCGTCATATTCTTGTTCCCTATTCTTGTTCCCTAACATTTGTTAGAAACCTCGCATATTCTTGCTCCCTAACATTTGTTAGAAACTTCGCCATATTCTTGCTCCCTAACATTTGTTAGAAACTTCGTCATATTCTTGCTCCCTAACATTTGTTAGAAACTTAGCCATATTCTTGCTCCCTAACATTTGTTAGAAACTTAGCCATATTCTTGCTCCCTAACATTTGTTAGAAACTTCGCCATATTCTTGCTCCCTAACATTTGTTAGAAACTTCGCCATATTCTTGCTCCCTAACATTTGTTAGAAACTTCGCCATATTCTTGCTCCCTAACATTTGTTAGAAACTTCGCCATATTCTTGCTCCCTAACATTTGTTAGAAACTTCGCCATATTCTTGCTCCCTAACATTTGTTAGAAACTTCGCCATATTCTTGCTCCCTAACATTTGTTAGAAACTTCGTCATATTCTTGCTCCCTACCATTTGTTAGAAACTAATATTCTTGTTCCCTAACATTTGTTAGAAACTTCGTCATATTCTTGTTCCCTAACATTTGTTAGAAACTTCGTCATATTCTTGTTCCCTAACATTTGTTAGAAACTTCGCCATATTCTTGCTCCCTAACATTTGTTAGAAACTTCGCCATATTCTTGCTCCCTAACATTTGTTAGAAACTTCGCCATATTCTTGCTCCCTAACATTTGTTAGAAACTTCGCAATATTCTTGCTCCCTAACATTTGTTAGAAACTTCGCCATATTCTTGCTCCCTAACATTTGTTAGAAACTTCGCCATATTCTTGCTCCCTAACATTTGTTAGAAACTTCGTCATATTCTTGCTCCCTAACATTTGTTAGAAACTTCGTCATATTCTTGCTCCCTAACATTTGTTAGAAACTTCGTCATATTCTTGCTCCCTAACATTTGTTAGAAACTTCGTCATATTCTTGCTCCCTAACATTTGTTAGAAACTTCGTCATATTCTTGTTCCCTAACATTTGTTAGAAACTTCGTCATATTCTTGTTCCCTAACATTTGTTAGAAACTTCGTCATATTCTTGTTCCCTAACATTTGTTAGAAACTTCGTCATATTCTTGTTCCCTAACATTTGTTAGAAACTTCGTCATATTCTTGCTCCCTAACATTTGTTAGAAACTTCGTCATATTCTTGTTCCCTAACATTTGTTAGAAACTTCGTCATATTCTTGTTCCCTAACATTTGTTAGAAACCTCGCAATATTCTTGTTCCCTAACATTTGTTAGAAACTTCGTCATATTCTTGTTCCCTAACATTTGTTAGAAACTTCGTCATATTCTTGCTCCCTAACATTTGTTAGAAACTTCGTCATATTCTTGCTCCCTAACATTTGTTAGAAACTTCGCCATATTCTTGCTCCCTAACATTTGTTAGAAACTTCGTCATATTCTTGCTCCCTAACATTTGTTAGAAACTTCGTCATATTCTTGCTCCCTAACATTTGTTAGAAACTTCGTCATATTCTTGCTCCCTAACATTTGTTAGAAACTTCGTCATATTCTTGCTCCCTAACATTTGTTAGAAACTTCGCCATATTCTTGCTCCCTAACATTTGTTAGAAACTTCGCCATATTCTTGCTCCCTAACATTTGTTAGAAACTTCGTCATATTCTTGCTCCCTAACATTTGTTAGAAACTTCGCATATTCTTGCTCCCTAACATTTGTTAGAAACCTCGCAATATTCTTGCTCCCTAACATTTGTTAGAAACTTCGCCATATTCTTGCTCCCTAACATTTGTTAGAAACTTCGTCATATTCTTGCTCCCTAACATTTGTTAGAAACCTCGCAATATTCTTGTTCCCTAACATTTGTTAGAAACTTCGTCATATTCTTGCTCCCTAACATTTGTTAGAAACTTCGCCATATTCTTGCTCCCTAACATTTGTTAGAAACTTCGTCATATTCTTGTTCCCTAACATTTGTTAGAAACTTCGTCATATTCTTGTTCCCTAACATTTGTTAGAAACTTCGCCATATTCTTGCTCCCTAACATTTGTTAGAAACTTCGTCATATTCTTGCTCCCTAACATTTGTTAGAAACTTCGTCATATTCTTGTTCCCTAACATTTGTTAGAAACTTCGTCATATTCTTGTTCCCTAACATTTGTTAGAAACTTCGTCATATTCTTGCTCCCTAACATTTGTTAGAAACTTCGTCATATTCTTGCTCCCTAACATTTGTTAGAAACTTCGTCATATTCTTGCTCCCTAACATTTGTTAGAAACTTCGCCATATTCTTGCTCCCTAACATTTGTTAGAAACTTCGCAATATTCTTGTTCCCTAACATTTGTTAGAAACTTCGCAATATTCTTGCTCCCTAACATTTGTTAGAAACTTCGTCATATTCTTGCTCCCTAACATTTGTTAGAAACTTCGTCATATTCTTGCTCCCTAACATTTGTTAGAAACTTCGTCATATTCTTGCTCCCTAACATTTGTTAGAAACTTCGTCATATTCTTGTTCCCTAACATTTGTTAGAAACTTCGTCATATTCTTGCTCCCTAACATTTGTTAGAAACTTCGTCATATTCTTGCTCCCTAACATTTGTTAGAAACTTCGTCATATTCTTGCTCCCTAACATTTGTTAGAAACCTCGCAATATTCTTGTTCCCTAACATTTGTTAGAAACTTCGCATATTCTTGTTCCCTAACATTTGTTAGAAACTTCGTCATATTCTTGTTCCCTAACATTTGTTAGAAACTTCGTCATATTCTTGCTCCCTAACATTTGTTAGAAACTTCGTCATATTCTTGCTCCCTAACATTTGTTAGAAACTTCGCCATATTCTTGCTCCCTAACATTTGTTAGAAACCTCGCAATATTCTTGCTCCCTAACATTTGTTAGAAACTTCGTCATATTCTTGCTCCCTAACATTTGTTAGAAACTTCGCCATATTCTTGCTCCCTAACATTTGTTAGAAACTTCGCCATATTCTTGCTCCCTAACATTTGTTAGAAACTTCGCCATATTCTTGCTCCCTAACCATTTGTTAGAAACTTCGCAATATTCTTGCTCCCTAACATTTGTTAGAAACCTCGCAATATTCTTGCTCCCTAACATTTGTTAGAAACTTCGCCATATTCTTGCTCCCTAACATTTGTTAGAAACTTCGCCATATTCTTGCTCCCTAACATTTGTTAGAAACTTCGCCATATTCTTGCTCCCTAACATTTGTTAGAAACTTCGTTATATTCTTGCTCCCTACCATTTGTTAGAAACCTCGCAATATTCTTGTTCCCTAACATTTGTTAGAAACTTCGCCATATTCTTGCACCCTAACATTTGTTAGAAACTTCGTCATATTCTTGCTCCCTACCATTTGTTAGAAACCTCGCAATATTCTTGTTCCCTAACATTTGTTAGAAACTTCGTCATATTCTTGTTCCCTAACATTTGTTAGAAACTTCGTCATATTCTTGTTCCCTAACATTTGTTAGAAACTTCGTCATATTCTTGTTCCCTAACATTTGTTAGAAACTTCGTCATATTCTTGTTCCCTAACATTTGTTAGAAACTTCGTCATATTCTTGCTCCCTAACATTTGTTAGAAACTTCGTCATATTCTTGTTCCCTAACATTTGTTAGAAACCTCGCAATATTCTTGTTCCCTAACATTTGTTAGAAACTTCGTCATATTCTTGTTCCCTAACATTTGTTAGAAACTTCGTCATATTCTTGTTCCCTAACATTTGTTAGAAACTTCGTCATATTCTTGCTCCCTAACATTTGTTAGAAACTTCGCCATATTCTTGCTCCCTAACATTTGTTAGAAACTTCGTCATATTCTTGTTCCCTAACATTTGTTAGAAACTTCGTCATATTCTTGCTCCCTAACATTTGTTAGAAACTTCGTCATATTCTTGCTCCCTAACATTTGTTAGAAACTTCGTCATATTCTTGCTCCCTACCATTTGTTAGAAACCTCGCAATATTCTTGTTCCCTAACATTTGTTAGAAACTTCGTCATATTCTTGTTCCCTAACATTTGTTAGAAACTTCGTCATATTCTTGTTCCCTAACATTTGTTAGAAACTTCGTCATATTCTTGCTCCCTAACATTTGTTAGAAACTTCGCCATATTCTTGCTCCCTAACATTTGTTAGAAACTTCGTCATATTCTTGCTCCCTAACATTTGTTAGAAACTTCGTCATATTCTTGTTCCCTAACATTTGTTAGAAACTTCGTCATATTCTTGTTCCCTAACATTTGTTAGAAACTTCGTCATATTCTTGTTCCCTAACATTTGTTAGAAACTTCGCCATATTCTTGCTCCCTAACATTTGTTAGAAACTTCGTCATATTCTTGCTCCCTACCATTTGTTAGAAACCTCGCAATATTCTTGTTCCCTAACATTTGTTAGAAACTTCGTCATATTCTTGTTCCCTAACATTTGTTAGAAACTTCGTCATATTCTTGCTCCCTAACATTTGTTAGAAACTTCGTCATATTCTTGCTCCCTAACATTTGTTAGAAACTTCGCCATATTCTTGCTCCCTAACATTTGTTAGAAACTTCGTCATATTCTTGCTCCCTAACATTTGTTAGAAACTTCGCCATATTCTTGCTCCCTAACATTTGTTAGAAACTTCGCCATATTCTTGCTCCCTAACATTTGTTAGAAACTTCGTCATATTCTTGCTCCCTAACATTTGTTAGAAACCTCGCAATATTCTTGTTCCCTAACATTTGTTAGAAACTTCGTCATATTCTTGTTCCCTAACATTTGTTAGAAACTTCGTCATATTCTTGTTCCCTAACATTTGTTAGAAACTTTACCATATTCTTGCTCCCTAACATTTGTTAGAAACTTCGCAATATTCTTGCTCCCTAACATTTGTTAGAAACTTTACCATATTCTTGCTCCCTAACATTTGTTAGAAACTTCGCAATATTCTTGCTCCCTAACATTTGTTAGAAACTTTACCATATTCTTGCTCCCTAACATTTGTTAGAAACTTCGTCATATTCTTGCTCCCTAACATTTGTTAGAAACTTCGCCATATTCTTGCTCCCTAACATTTGTTAGAAACTTCGTCATATTCTTGCTCCCTAACATTTGTTAGAAACTTCGCCATATTCTTGCTCCCTAACATTTGTTAGAAACTTCGCCATATTCTTGCTCCCTAACATTTGTTAGAAACTTCGCCATATTCTTGCTCCCTAACATTTGTTAGAAACTTCGTCATATTCTTGCTCCCTAACATTTGTTAGAAACTTCGCCATATTCTTGCTCCCTAACATTTGTTAGAAACCTCGCAATATTCTTGTTCCCTAACATTTGTTAGAAACTTCGTCATATTCTTGCTCCCTAACATTTGTTAGAAACTTCGCCGTATTCTTGCTCCCTAACATTTGTTAGAAACTTCGTCATATTCTTGCTCCCTAACATTTGTTAGAAACCTCGCAATATTCTTGTTCCCTAACATTTGTTAGAAACCTCGCAATATTCTTGTTCCCTAACATTTGTTAGAAACTTCGTCATATTCTTGTTCCCTAACATTTGTTAGAAACTTCGTCATATTCTTGCTCCCTAACATTTGTTAGAAACTTCGTCATATTCTTGCTCCCTAACCATTTGTTAGAAACTTCGCCATATTCTTGCTCCCTAACATTTGTTAGAAACTTCGTCATATTCTTGCTCCCTAACATTTGTTAGAAACTTCGTCATATTCTTGTTCCCTAACATTTGTTAGAAACTTCGCCATATTCTTGCTCCCTAACATTTGTTAGAAACTTCGTCATATTCTTGCTCCCTAACATTTGTTAGAAACTTCGTCATATTCTTGTTCCCTAACATTTGTTAGAAACTTCGTCATATTCTTGTTCCCTAACATTTGTTAGAAACCTCGCAATATTCTTGCTCCCTAACATTTGTTAGAAACTTCGTCATATTCTTGCTCCCTAACATTTGTTAGAAACTTCGTCATATTCTTGTTCCCTAACATTTGTTAGAAACTTCGTCATATTCTTGTTCCCTAACATTTGTTAGAAACTTCGTCATATTCTTGTTCCCTAACATTTGTTAGAAACTTCGCCATATTCTTGCTCCCTAACATTTGTTAGAAACTTCGTCATATTCTTGCTCCCTACCATTTGTTAGAAACTTCGTCATATTCTTGTTCCCTAACATTTGTTAGAAACTTCGCCATATTCTTGCTCCCTAACATTTGTTAGAAACTTCGCCATATTCTTGCTCCCTAACATTTGTTAGAAACTTCGTCATATTCTTGCTCCCTAACATTTGTTAGAAACTTCGCCATATTCTTGCTCCCTAACATTTGTTAGAAACTTCGCCATATTCTTGCTCCCTAACATTTGTTAGAAACTTCGTCATATTCTTGCTCCCTAACATTTGTTAGAAACCTCGCAATATTCTTGTTCCCTAACATTTGTTAGAAACTTCGTCATATTCTTGTTCCCTAACATTTGTTAGAAACTTCGTCATATTCTTGTTCCCTAACATTTGTTAGAAACTTTACCATATTCTTGCTCCCTAACATTTGTTAGAAACTTCGCCATATTCTTGCTCCCTAACATTTGTTAGAAACTTCCATATTCTTGCTCCCTAACATTTGTTAGAAACTTCGCAATATTCTTGCTCCCTAACATTTGTTAGAAACTTCGCCATATTCTTGCTCCCTAACATTTGTTAGAAACTTCGTCATATTCTTGCTCCCTAACATTTGTTAGAAACTTCGCCATATTCTTGCTCCCTAACATTTGTTAGAAACTTCGTCATATTCTTGTTCCCTAACATTTGTTAGAAACTTCGCCATATTCTTGCTCCCTAACATTTGTTAGAAACTTCGCCATATTCTTGCTCCCTAACATTTGTTAGAAACTTCGCCATATTCTTGCTCCCTAACATTTGTTAGAAACTTCGTCATATTCTTGCTCCCTAACATTTGTTAGAAACTTCGCCATATTCTTGCTCCCTAACATTTGTTAGAAACCTCGCAATATTCTTGTTCCCTAACATTTGTTAGAAACTTCGCCATATTCTTGCTCCCTAACATTTGTTAGAAACTTCGCCATATTCTTGCTCCCTAACATTTGTTAGAAACTTCGTCATATTCTTGCTCCCTAACATTTGTTAGAAACTTCGTCATATTCTTGTTCCCTAACATTTGTTAGAAACTTCGTCATATTCTTGTTCCCTAACATTTGTTAGAAACTTCGTCATATTCTTGCTCCCTAACATTTGTTAGAAACTTCGTCATATTCTTGCTCCCTAACATTTGTTAGAAACTTCGTCATATTCTTGTTCCCTAACATTTGTTAGAAACTTCGTCATATTCTTGCTCCCTAACATTTGTTAGAAACTTCGTCATATTCTTGTTCCCTAACATTTGTTAGAAACTTCGTCATATTCTTGCTCCCTAACATTTGTTAGAAACTTCGTCATATTCTTGCTCCCTAACATTTGTTAGAAACTTCGTCATATTCTTGTTCCCTAACATTTGTTAGAAACTTCGTCATATTCTTGCTCCCTAACATTTGTTAGAAACTTCGTCATATTCTTGCTCCCTAACATTTGTTAGAAACTTCGTCATATTCTTGCTCCCTAACATTTGTTAGAAACTTCGCCATATTCTTGCTCCCTAACATTTGTTAGAAACTTCGTCATATTCTTGCTCCCTAACATTTGTTAGAAACTTCGCCATATTCTTGCTCCCTAACATTTGTTAGAAACCTTCGCCAATATTCTTGCTCCCTAACATTTGTTAGAAACTTCGCCATATTCTTGCTCCCTAACATTTGTTAGAAACTTCGTCATATTCTTGCTCCCTAACATTTGTTAGAAACCTCGCAATATTCTTGCTCCCTAACATTTGTTAGAAACTTCGTCATATTCTTGCTCCCTAACATTTGTTAGAAACTTCGCCATATTCTTGCTCCCTAACATTTGTTAGAAACCTCGCAATATTCTTGTTCCCTAACATTTGTTAGAAACTTCGTCATATTCTTGCTCCCTAACATTTGTTAGAAACTTCGTCATATTCTTGTTCCCTAACATTTGTTAGAAACTTCGTCATATTCTTGCTCCCTAACATTTGTTAGAAACTTCGTCATATTCTTGTTCCCTAACATTTGTTAGAAACTTCGTCATATTCTTGTTCCCTAACATTTGTTAGAAACTTCGTCATATTCTTGTTCCCTAACATTTGTTAGAAACTTCGTCATATTCTTGTTCCCTAACATTTGTTAGAAACTTCGTCATATTCTTGCTCCCTAACATTTGTTAGAAACTTCGCCATATTCTTGCTCCCTAACATTTGTTAGAAACTTCGTCATATTCTTGTTCCCTAACATTTGTTAGAAACTTCGTCATATTCTTGTTCCCTAACATTTGTTAGAAACTTCGCCATATTCTTGCTCCCTAACATTTGTTAGAAACTTCGCCATATTCTTGCTCCCTAACATTTGTTAGAAACTTCGCCATATTCTTGCTCCCTAACATTTGTTAGAAACTTCGCCATATTCTTGCTCCCTAACATTTGTTAGAAACTTCGCCATATTCTTGCTCCCTAACATTTGTTAGAAACTTCGCCATATTCTTGCTCCCTAACATTTGTTAGAAACTTCGCAATATTCTTGCTCCCTAACATTTGTTAGAAACTTCGCAATATTCTTGCTCCCTAACATTTGTTGGAAACTTCGCAATATTCTTGCTCCCTAACATTTGTTAGAAACTTCGCCTTATTCTTGCTCCCAAACATTTGTTAGAAACTTCGCAATATTCTTGCTCCCTAACATTTGTTAGAAACTTTACCATATTCTTGCTCCCTAACATTTGTTAGAAACTTTACCATATTCTTGCTCCCTAACATTTGTTAGAAACTTCGTCATATTCTTGCTCCCTAACATTTGTTAGAAACTTCGTCATATTCTTGTTCCCTAACATTTGTTAGAAACTTCGCCAAATTCTTGCTCCCTAACATTCGTTGGAAACTTCGCCGTATTCTTGCTCCCTAATATTTGTTAGAAACTTCGCCATATTCTTGCTCCCTAACATTTGTTAGAAACTTCGTTATATTCTTGCTCCCTAACATTTGTTAGAAACTTCGCCATATTCTTGCTCCCTAACATTTGGTAGAAACTTCGCCATATTCTTGCTCCCTAACATTTGGTAGAAAAATTGCCATATTCTTGCTCCCTAGCATTTGTTAGAAACTTCGCCATATTCTTGCTCCCTAACATTTGTTAGAAACTTCGTCATATTCTTGCTCCCTAACATTTGTTAGAAACTTAGCCATATTCTTGCTCCCTAACATTTGTTAGAAACTTCGTCATATTCTTGCTCCCTAACATTTGTTAGAAACTTCGTCATATTCTTGTTCCCTAACATTTGTTAGAAACTTCGCCATATTCTTGCTCCCTAACATTTGTTAGAAACTTCGCCATATTCTTGCTCCCTAACATTTGTTAGAAACTTCGCCGTATTCTTGCTCCCTAACATTTGTTAGAAACTTCGCCATATTCTTGCTCCCTAACATTTGTTAGAAACTTCGTCATATTCTTGCTCCCTAACATTTGTTAGAAACTTCGTCATATTCTTGCTCCCTAACATTTGTTAGAAACTTCGTCATATTCTTGCTCCCTAACATTTGTTAGAAACTTCGTCATATTCTTGCTCCCTAACATTTGTTAGAAACTTCGTCATATTCTTGTTCCCTAACATTTGTTAGAAACTTCGTCATATTCTTGCTCCCTAACATTTGTTAGAAACTTCGTCATATTCTTGCTCCCTAACATTTGTTAGAAACTTCGCCATATTCTTGCTCCCTAACATTTGTTAGAAACTTCGTCATATTCTTGTTCCCTAACATTTGTTAGAAACTTCGCCATATTCTTGCTCCCTAACATTTGTTAGAAACTTCGTCATATTCTTGCTCCCTAACATTTGTTAGAAACTTCGCCATATTCTTGCTCCCTAACATTTGTTAGAAACTTCGTCATATTCTTGCTCCCTAACATTTGTTAGAAACTTCGTCATATTCTTGCTCCCTAACATTTGTTAGAAACTTCGTCATATTCTTGTTCCCTAACATTTGTTAGAAACTTCGTCATATTCTTGTTCCCTAACATTTGTTAGAAACCTCGCAATATTCTTGTTCCCTAACATTTGTTAGAAACTTCGTCATATTCTTGTTCCCTAACATTTGTTAGAAACTTCGTCATATTCTTGTTCCCTAACATTTGTTAGAAACTTCGTCATATTCTTGTTCCCTAACATTTGTTAGAAACTTCGCCATATTCTTGCTCCCTAACATTTGTTAGAAACTTCGCCATATTCTTGTCTCCCTAACATTTGTTAGAAACTTCGTCATATTCTTGCTCCCTAACATTTGTTAGAAACTTCGCATATTCTTGCTCCCTAACATTTGTTAGAAACTTCGCCATATTCTTGCTCCCTAACATTTGTTAGAAACTTCGTCATATTCTTGCTCCCTAACATTTGTTAGAAACTTCGTCATATTCTTGCTCCCTAACATTTGTTAGAAACTTCGTCATATTCTTGTTCCCTAACATTTGTTAGAAACTTCGCCATATTCTTGCTCCCTAACATTTGTTAGAAACTTCGCCATATTCTTGCTCCCTAACATTTGTTAGAAACTTCGTCATATTCTTGCTCCCTAACATTTGTTAGAAACTTCGTCATATTCTTGCTCCCTAACATTTGTTAGAAACTTCGCCATATTCTTGCTCCCTAACATTTGTTAGAAACTTCGTCATATTCTTGTTCCCTAACATTTGTTAGAAACTTCGTCATATTCTTGCTCCCTAACATTTGTTAGAAACTTCGCCATATTCTTGCTCCCTAACATTTGTTAGAAACTTCGTCATATTCTTGCTCCCTAACATTTGTTAGAAACCTCGCAATATTCTTGCTCCCTAACATTTGTTAGAAACCTCGCAATATTCTTGTTCCCTAACATTTGTTAGAAACTTCGTCATATTCTTGCTCCCTAACATTTGTTAGAAACTTCGTCATATTCTTGCTCCCTAACATTTGTTAGAAACTTCGTCATATTCTTGCTCCCTAACATTTGTTAGAAACTTCGCCATATTCTTGCTCCCTAACATTTGTTAGAAACTTCGCCATATTCTTGCTCCCTAACATTTGTTAGAAACTTCGTCATATTCTTGCTCCCTAACATTTGTTAGAAACTTCGCCATATTCTTGCTCCCTAACATTTGTTAGAAACTTCGTCATATTCTTGCTCCCTAACATTTGTTAGAAACTTCGCCATATTCTTGTTCCCTAACATTTGTTAGAAACTTCGTCATATTCTTGCTCCCTAACATTTGTTAGAAACTTCGCCATATTCTTGCTCCCTAACATTTGTTAGAAACTTCGCCATATTCTTGCTCCCTAACATTTGTTAGAAACTTCGTCATATTCTTGTTCCCTAACATTTGTTAGAAACTTCGTCATATTCTTGTTCCCTAACATTTGTTAGAAACTTCGTCATATTCTTGCTCCCTAACATTTGTTAGAAACTTCGCCATATTCTTGCTCCCTAACATTTGTTAGAAACTTCGTCATATTCTTGCTCCCTAACATTTGTTAGAAACTTCGTCATATTCTTGTTCCCTAACATTTGTTAGAAACTTCGTCATATTCTTGCTCCCTAACATTTGTTAGAAACTTCGCCATATTCTTGCTCCCTAACATTTGTTAGAAACTTCGTCATATTCTTGTTCCCTAACATTTGTTAGAAACTTCGCCATATTCTTGCTCCCTAACATTTGTTAGAAACTTCGCCATATTCTTGCTCCCTAACATTTGTTAGAAACTTCGTCATATTCTTGCTCCCTAACATTTGTTAGAAACCTCGCAATATTCTTGTTCCCTAACATTTGTTAGAAACTTCGTCATATTCTTGTTCCCTAACATTTGTTAGAAACTTCGTCATATTCTTGTTCCCTAACATTTGTTAGAAACTTCGTCATATTCTTGCTCCCTAACATTTGTTAGAAACTTCGCCATATTCTTGCTCCCTAACATTTGTTAGAAACTTCGCCATATTCTTGCTCCCTAACATTTGTTAGAAACTTCGCCATATTCTTGCTCCCTAACATTTGTTAGAAACTTCGCCATATTCTTGCTCCCTAACATTTGTTAGAAACTTCGTCATATTCTTGCTCCCTAACATTTGTTAGAAACTTCGTCATATTCTTGCTCCCTAACATTTGTTAGAAACTTCGTCATATTCTTGTTCCCTAACATTTGTTAGAAACTTCGCCATATTCTTGCTCCCTAACATTTGTTAGAAACTTCGCCATATTCTTGCTCCCTAACATTTGTTAGAAACTTCGCCATATTCTTGCTCCCTAACATTTGTTAGAAACTTCGTCATATTCTTGCTCCCTAACATTTGTTAGAAACTTCGCCATATTCTTGCTCCCTAACATTTGTTAGAAACCTCGCAATATTCTTGTTCCCTAACATTTGTTAGAAACTTCGTCATATTCTTGTTCCCTAACATTTGTTAGAAACTTCGTCATATTCTTGCTCCCTAACATTTGTTAGAAACTTCGTCATATTCTTGCTCCCTAACATTTGTTAGAAACTTCGTCATATTCTTGTTCCCTAACATTTGTTAGAAACCTCGCAATATTCTTGTTCCCTAACATTTGTTAGAAACTTCGTCATATTCTTGCTCCCTAACATTTGTTAGAAACTTCGTCATATTCTTGTCTCCCTAACATTTGTTAGAAACTTCGCCATATTCTTGTTCCCTAACATTTGTTAGAAACTTCGCCATATTCTTGCTCCCTAACATTTGTTAGAAACTTCGTCATATTCTTGTTCCCTAACATTTGTTAGAAACTTCGCCATATTCTTGCTCCCTAACATTTGTTAGAAACTTCGTCATATTCTTGCTCCCTAACATTTGTTAGAAACTTCGCCATATTCTTGCTCCCTAACATTTGTTAGAAACTTCGTCATATTCTTGCTCCCTAACATTTGTTAGAAACTTCGTCATATTCTTGCTCCCTAACATTTGTTAGAAACTTCGCCATATTCTTGCTCCCTAACATTTGTTAGAAACTTCGCCATATTCTTGCTCCCTAACATTTGTTAGAAACTTCGTCATATTCTTGCTCCCTAACATTTGTTAGAAACTTCGCCATATTCTTGCTCCCTAACATTTGTTAGAAACCTCGCAATATTCTTGCTCCCTAACATTTGTTAGAAACTTCGCCATATTCTTGCTCCCTAACATTTGTTAGAAACTTCGTCATATTCTTGCTCCCTAACATTTGTTAGAAACCTCGCAATATTCTTGCTCCCTAACATTTGTTAGAAACTTCGTCATATTCTTGCTCCCTAACATTTGTTAGAAACTTCGTCATATTCTTGCTCCCTAACATTTGTTAGAAACTTCGTCATATTCTTGTTCCCTAACATTTGTTAGAAACTTCGTCATATTCTTGTTCCCTAACATTTGTTAGAAACTTCGTCATATTCTTGTTCCCTAACATTTGTTAGAAACTTCGTCATATTCTTGCTCCCTAACATTTGTTAGAAACTTCGTCATATTCTTGCTCCCTAACATTTGTTAGAAACTTCGCCATATTCTTGCTCCCTAACATTTGTTAGAAACTTCGTCATATTCTTGTTCCCTAACATTTGTTAGAAACTTCGTCATATTCTTGTTCCCTAACATTTGTTAGAAACTTCGCCATATTCTTGCTCCCTAACATTTGTTAGAAACTTCGCCATATTCTTGCTCCCTAATATTTGTTAGAAACTTCGCCATATTCTTGCTCCCTAACATTTGTTAGAAACTTCGCCATATTCTTGCTCCCTAACATTTGTTAGAAACTTCGCCATATTCTTGCTCCCTAACATTTGTTAGAAACTTCGCCATATTCTTGCTCCCTAACATTTGTTAGAAACTTCGTCATATTCTTGCTCCCTAACATTTGTTAGAAACTTCGTCATATTCTTGCTCCCTAACATTTGTTAGAAACTTCGCAATATTCTTGCTCCCTAACATTTGTTAGAAACTTCGTCATATTCTTGCTCCCTAACATTTGTAACACACGTGTCATGC
>CM067359.1:47578083-47750094 GCA_034401795.1 Chaetoderma sp. LZ-2023a
TGCTCCCTAATATTTGTTAGAAACTTCGTCATATTCTTGCTCCCTAATATTTGTTAGAAACTTCGTCATATTCTTGCTCCCTAACATTTGTTAGAAACTTCGTCATATTCTTGCTCCCTAACATTTGTTAGAAACTTCGTTATATTCTTGCTCCCTAACATTTGTTAGAAACTTCGCCATATTCTTGCTCCCTAACATTTGTTAGAAAAACTTCGCCATATTCTTGCTCCCTAACATTTGTTAGAAACTTCGCCATATTCTTGCTCCCTAACATTTGTTAGAAACTTCGTCATATTCTTGCTCCCTAACATTTGTTAGAAACTTAGCCATATTCTTGCTCCCTAACATTTGTTAGAAACTTCGTCATATTCTTGCTCCCTAACATTTGTTAGAAACTTCGTCATATTCTTGTTCCCTAACATTTGTTAGAAACTTCGCCATATTCTTGCTCCCTAACATTCGTTGGAAACTTCGCCAAATTCTTGCTCCCTAACATTCGTTGGAAACTTCGCCGTATTCTTGTTCCCTAACATTTGTTAGAAACTTCGTCATATTCTTGTTCCCTAACATTTGTTAGAAACTTCGTCATATTCTTGTTCCCTAACATTTGTTAGAAACTTCGTCATATTCTTGTTCCCTAACATTTGTTAGAAACCTCGCAATATTCTTGTTCCCTAACATTTGTTAGAAACTTCGTCATATTCTTGTTCCCTAACATTTGTTAGAAACTTCGTCATATTCTTGTTCCCTAACATTTGTTAGAAACTTCGCCATATTCTTGCTCCCTAACATTTGTTAGAAACTTCGCCGTATTCTTGCTCCCTAATATTTGTTAGAAACTTCGCCATATTCTTGCTCCCTAACATTTGTTAGAAACTTCGTTATATTCTTGTTCCCTAACATTTGTTAGAAACTTCGCAATATTCTTGCTCCCTAACATTTGTTAGAAACTTTACCATATTCTTGCTCCCTAACATTTGTTAGAAACTTCGTCATATTCTTGCTCCCTAACATTTGTTAGAAACTTAGCCATATTCTTGCTCCCTAACATTTGTTAGAAACTTCGTCATATTCTTGTTCCCTAACATTTGTTAGAAACTTCGCCAAATTCTTGCTCCCTAACATTCGTTGGAAACTTCGCCGTATTCTTGCTCCCTAATATTTGTTAGAAACTTCGCCATATTCTTGCTCCCTAACATTTGTTAGAAACTTCGTTATATTCTTGCTCCGTAACATTTGTTAGAAACTTCGCCATATTCTTGCTCCCTAACATTTGGTAGAAAAATTGCCATATTCTTGCTCCCTAGCATTTGTTAGAAACTTCGCCATATTCTTGCTCCCTAACATTTGTTAGAAACTTCGTCATATTCTTGCTCCCTAACATTTGTTAGAAACTTAGCCATATTCTTGCTCCCTAACATTTGTTAGAAACTTCGTCATATTCTTGCTCCCTAACATTTGTTAGAAACTTCGTCATATTCTTGTTCCCTAACATTTGTTAGAAACTTCGCCATATTCTTGTTCCCTAACATTTGTTAGAAACTTCGCCATATTCTTGCTCCCTAACATTTGTTAGAAACTTCGTCATATTCTTGCTCCCTAACATTTGTTAGAAACTTCGCCATATTCTTGCTCCCTAACATTTGTTAGAAACTTCGCCATATTCTTGCTCCCTAACATTTGTTAGAAACTTCGCCATATTCTTGCTCCCTAACATTTGTTAGAAACTTCGTCATATTCTTGCTCCCTAACATTTGTTAGAAACTTAGCCATATTCTTGCTCCCTAACATTTGTTAGAAACTTCGTCATATTCTTGCTCCCTAACATTTGTTAGAAACTTCGTCATATTCTTGTTCCCTAACATTTGTTAGAAACTTCGCCATATTCTTGCTCCCTAACATTCGTTGGAAACTTCGCCATATTCTTGCTCCCTAACATTCGTTGGAAACTTCGCCGTATTCTTGTTCCCTAACATTTGTTAGAAACTTCGTCATATTCTTGTTCCCTAACATTTGTTAGAAACTTCGTCATATTCTTGTTCCCTAACATTTGTTAGAAACTTCGTCATATTCTTGTTCCCTAACATTTGTTAGAAACTTCGTCATATTCTTGTTCCCTAACATTTGTTAGAAACTTCGTCATATTCTTGTTCCCTAACATTTGTTAGAAACTTCGTCATATTCTTGTTCCCTAACATTTGTTAGAAACCTCGCAATATTCTTGTTCCCTAACATTTGTTAGAAACTTCGTCATATTCTTGTTCCCTAACATTTGTTAGAAACTTCGTCATATTCTTGTTCCCTAACATTTGTTAGAAACTTCGTCATATTCTTGTTCCCTAACATTTGTTAGAAACTTCGTCATATTCTTGTTCCCTAACATTTGTTAGAAACTTCGTCATATTCTTGTTCCCTAACATTTGTTAGAAACTTCGTCATATTCTTGCTCCCTAACATTTGTTAGAAACTTCGTCATATTCTTGTTCCCTAACATTTGTTAGAAACTTCGTCATATTCTTGTTCCCTAACATTTGTTAGAAACCTCGCAATATTCTTGTTCCCTAACATTTGTTAGAAACTTCGTCATATTCTTGTTCCCTAACATTTGTTAGAAACTTCGTCATATTCTTGTTCCCTAACATTTGTTAGAAACTTCGTCATATTCTTGTTCCCTAACATTTGTTAGAAACTTCGCCATATTCTTGCTCCCTAACATTTGTTAGAAACTTCGTCATATTCTTGCTCCCTAACATTTGTTAGAAACTTCGTCATATTCTTGTTCCCTAACATTTGTTAGAAACTTCGTCATATTCTTGCTCCCTAACATTTGTTAGAAACTTCGCCATATTCTTGCTCCCTAACATTTGTTAGAAACTTCGCCATATTCTTGCTCCCTAACATTTGTTAGAAACTTCGCCATATTCTTGCTCCCTAGCATTTGTTAGAAACTTCGCCATATTCTTGCTCCCTAACATTTGTTAGAAACTTCGTCATATTCTTGCTCCCTAACATTTGTTAGAAACTTCGCCATATTCTTGCTCCCTAACATTTGTTAGAAACTTCGTCATATTCTTGCTCCCTAACATTTGTTAGAAACTTCGTCATATTCTTGTTCCCTAACATTTGTTAGAAACTTCGCCATATTCTTGCTCCCTAACATTTGTTAGAAACTTCGCCATATTCTTGCTCCCTAACATTTGTTAGAAACTTCGCCGTATTCTTGTTCCCTAACATTTGTTAGAAACTTCGTCATATTCTTGTTCCCTAACATTTGTTAGAAACTTCGTCATATTCTTGTTCCCTAACATTTGTTAGAAACTTCGTCATATTCTTGTTCCCTAACATGTGTTAGAAACCTCGCAATATTCTTGTTCCCTAACATTTGTTAGAAACTTCGTCATATTCTTGTTCCCTAACATTTGTTAGAAACTTCGTCATATTCTTGTTCCCTAACATTTGTTAGAAACTTCGTCATATTCTTGTTCCCTAACATTTGTTAGAAACTTCGCCATATTCTTGCTCCCTAATATTTGTTAGAAACTTCGTCATATTCTTGCTCCCTAATATTTGTTAGAAACTTCGTCATATTCTTGTTCCCTAACATTTGTTAGAAACTTCGTCATATTCTTGTTCCCTAACATTTGTTAGAAACCTCGCAATATTCTTGTTCCCTAACATTTGTTAGAAACTTCGCCATATTCTTGTTCCCTAACATTTGTTAGAAACTTCGTCATATTCTTGCTCCCTAACATTTGTTAGAAACTTCGTCATATTCTTGCTCCCTAACATTTGTTAGAAACTTAGCCATATTCTTGCTCCCTAACATTTGTTAGAAACTTCGCCATATTCTTGCTCCCTAACATTTGTTAGAAACTTCGTCATATTCTTGCTCCCTAACATTTGTTAGAAACTTCGCCATATTCTTGCTCCCTAACATTTGTTAGAAACTTAGCCATATTCTTGCTCCCTAACATTTGTTAGAAACTTCGCCATATTCTTGCTCCCTAACATTTGTTAGAAACCTCGCAATATTCTTGCTCCCTATCATTTGTTAGAAACTTCGCCATATTCTTTCTCCCTAATATTTGTTAGAAACTTCGCCATATTCTTGCTCCCTAACATTTGTTAGAAACTTCGCCATATTCTTGCTCCCTAACATTTGTTAGAAACTTCGCCATATTCTTGCTCCCTAACATTTGTTAGAAACTTCGTCATATTCTTGCTCCCTAACATTTGTTAGAAACTTCGCAATATTCTTGCTCCCTAACATTTGTTAGAAACTTCGTCATATTCTTGCTCCCTAACATTTGTTAGAAACTTCGTCATATTCTTGTTCCCTAACATTTGTTAGAAACTTCGTCATATTCTTGTTCCCTAACATTTGTTAGAAACTTCGTCATATTCTTGTTCCCTAACATTTGTTAGAAACTTCGTCATATTCTTGTTCCCTAACATTTGTTAGAAACTTCGCCATATTCTTGCTCCCTAACATTTGTTAGAAACTTCGCCATATTCTTGCTCCCTAACATTTGTTAGAAACTTCGTCATATTCTTGCTCCCTAACATTTGTTAGAAACTTCGTCATATTCTTGTTCCCTAACATTTGTTAGAAACTTCGCCATATTCTTGCTCCCTAACATTTGTTAGAAACTTCGCCATATTCTTGCTCCCTAACATTTGTTAGAAACTTCGCCATATTCTTGTTCCCTAACATTTGTTAGAAACTTCGTCATATTCTTGTTCCCTAACATTTGTTAGAAACTTCGTCATATTCTTGTTCCCTAACATTTGTTAGAAACTTCGTCATATTCTTGTTCCCTAACATTTGTTAGAAACTTCGTCATATTCTTGTTCCCTAACATTTGTTAGAAACTTCGTCATATTCTTGTTCCCTAACATTTGTTAGAAACTTCGTCATATTCTTGTTCCCTAACATTTGTTAGAAACCTCGCAATATTCTTGTTCCCTAACATTTGTTAGAAACTTCGTCATATTCTTGTTCCCTAACATTTGTTAGAAACTTCGTCATATTCTTGTTCCCTAACATTTGTTAGAAACTTCGTCATATTCTTGTTCCCTAACATTTGTTAGAAACTTCGCCATATTCTTGCTCCCTAACATTTGTTAGAAACTTCGTCATATTCTTGCTCCCTAACATTTGTTAGAAACTTCGTCATATTCTTGTTCCCTAACATTTGTTAGAAACTTCGTCATATTCTTGCTCCCTAACATTTGTTAGAAACTTCGTTATATTCTTGCTCCCTAACATTTGTTAGAAACTTCGCCATATTCTTGCTCCCTAACATTTGTTAGAAACTTCGCCATATTCTTGCTCCCTAACATTTGTTAGAAACTTCGCCATATTCTTGCTCCCTAACATTTGTTAGAAACTTCGTCATATTCTTGCTCCCTAACATTTGTTAGAAACTTCGCCATATTCTTGCTCCCTAACATTTGTTAGAAACTTCGTCATATTCTTGCTCCCTAACATTTGTTAGAAACTTCGTCATATTCTTGTTCCCTAACATTTGTTAGAAACTTCGCCATATTCTTGCTCCCTAACATTTGTTAGAAACTTCGCCAATATTCTTGCTCCCTAACATTTGTTAGAAACTTCGCCGTATTCTTGTTCCCTAACATTTGTTAGAAACTTCGTCATATTCTTGTTCCCTAACATTTGTTAGAACACTAACATTTATTAGAAACTTCGTCATATTCTTGTTCCCTAACATTTGTTAGAAACTTCGTCATATTCTTGTTCCCTAACATGTGTTAGAAACCTCGCAATATTCTTGTTCCCTAACATTTGTTAGAAACTTCGTCATATTCTTGCTCCCTACCATTTGTTAGAAACTTAGCCATATTCTTGTTCCCTAACATTTGTTAGAAACTTCGCCATATTCTTGCTCCCTAACATTCGTTGGAAACTTCGCCGTATTCTTGCTCCCTAATATTTGTTAGAAACTTCGCCATATTCTTGCTCCCTAACATTTGTTAGAAACTTCGTTATATTCTTGTTCCCTAACATTTGTTAGAAACTTCGCAATATTCTTGCTCCCTAACATTTGTTAGAAACTTTACCATATTCTTGCTCCCTAACATTTGTTAGAAACTTCGTCATATTCTTGCTCCCTAACATTTGTTAGAAACTTAGCCATATTCTTGCTCCCTAACATTTGTTAGAAACTTCGTCATATTCTTGTTCCCTAACATTTGTTAGAAACTTCGCCAAATTCTTGCTCCCTAACATTCGTTGGAAACTTCGCCGTATTCTTGCTCCCTAATATTTGTTAGAAACTTCGCCATATTCTTGCTCCCTAACATTTGTTAGAAACTTCGTTATATTCTTGCTCCCTAACATTTGTTAGAAACTTCGCCATATTCTTGCTCCCTAACATTTGGTTAGAAAAACTTCGCCATATTCTTGCTCCCTAGCATTTGTTAGAAACTTCGCCATATTCTTGCTCCCTAACATTTGTTAGAAACTTCGTCATATTCTTGCTCCCTAACATTTGTTAGAAACTTAGCCATATTCTTGCTCCCTAACATTTGTTAGAAACTTCGTCATATTCTTGCTCCCTAACATTTGTTAGAAACTTCGTCATATTCTTGCTCCCTAACATTTGTTAGAAACTTCGCCATATTCTTGCTCCCTAACATTTGTTAGAAACTTCGCCAAATTCTTGCTCCCTAACATTCGTTGGAAACTTCGTCATATTCTTGCTCCCTAACATTTGTTAGAAACTTCGCCATATTCTTGCTCCCTAACATTTGTTAGAAACTTCGCCATATTCTTGCTCCCTAACATTTGTTAGAAACTTCGTCATATTCTTGCTCCCTAACATTTGTTAGAAACTTAGCCATATTCTTGCTCCCTAACATTTGTTAGAAACTTCGCCATATTCTTGCTCCCTAACATTTGTTAGAAACTTCGTCATATTCTTGCTCCCTAACATTTGTTAGAAACTTCGTCATATTCTTGTTCCCTAACATTTGTTAGAAACTTCGCCATATTCTTGCTCCCTAACATTTGTTAGAAACTTCGCCAAATTCTTGCTCCCTAACATTCGTTGGAAACTTCGCCGTATTCTTGTTCCCTAACATTTGTTAGAAACTTCGTCATATTCTTGTTCCCTAACATTTGTTAGAAACTTCGTCATATTCTTGTTCCCTAACATTTGTTAGAAACTTCGTCATATTCTTGTTCCCTAACATTTGTTAGAAACTTCGTCATATTCTTGTTCCCTAACATTTATTAGAAACTTCGTCATATTCTTGTTCCCTAACATTTGTTAGAAACTTCGTCATATTCTTGTTCCCTAACATGTGTTAGAAACCTCGCAATATTCTTGTTCCCTAACATTTGTTAGAAACTTCGTCATATTCTTGTTCCCTAACATTTGTTAGAAACTTCGTCATATTCTTGTTCCCTAACATTTGTTAGAAACTTCGTCATATTCTTGTTCCCTAACATTTGTTAGAAACTTCGCCATATTCTTGCTCCCTAATATTTGTTAGAAACTTCGTCATATTCTTGCTCCCTAATATTTGTTAGAAACTTCGTCATATTCTTGCTCCCTAACATTTGTTAGAAACTTCGTCATATTCTTGCTCCCTAACATTTGTTAGAAACTTCGTTATATTCTTGCTCCCTAACATTTGTTAGAAACTTCGCCATATTCTTGCTCCCTAACATTTGTTAGAAACTTGCCATATTCTTGCTCCCTAACATTTGTTAGAAACTTCGCCATATTCTTGCTCCCTAACATTTGTTAGAAACTTCGTCATATTCTTGCTCCCTAACATTTGTTAGAAACTTCGCCATATTCTTGCTCCCTAACATTTGTTAGAAACTTCGTCATATTCTTGCTCCCTAACATTTGTTAGAAACTTCGTCATATTCTTGTTCCCTAACATTTGTTAGAAACTTCGCCATATTCTTGCTCCCTAACATTCGTTGGAAACTTCGCCAAATTCTTGCTCCCTAACATTCGTTGGAAACTTCGCCGTATTCTTGTTCCCTAACATTTGTTAGAAACTTCGTCATATTCTTGTTCCCTAACATTTGTTAGAACACTAACATTTATTAGAAACTTCGTCATATTCTTGTTCCCTAACATTTGTTAGAAACTTCGTCATATTCTTGTTCCCTAACATGTGTTAGAAACCTCGCAATATTCTTGTTCCCTAACATTTGTTAGAAACTTCGTCATATTCTTGTTCCCTAACATTTGTTAGAAACTTCGTCATATTCTTGTTCCCTAACATTTGTTAGAAACTTCGTCATATTCTTGTTCCCTAACATTTGTTAGAAACTTCGCCATATTCTTGCTCCCTAACATTTGTTAGAAACTTCGTCATATTCTTGCTCCCTAATATTTGTTAGAAACTTCGTCATATTCTTGTTCCCTAACATTTGTTAGAAACTTCGTCATATTCTTGTTCCCTAACATTTGTTAGAAACCTCGCAATATTCTTGTTCCCTAACATTTGTTAGAAACTTCGCCATATTCTTGCTCCCTAACATTTGTTAGAAACTTCGTCATATTCTTGCTCCCTAACATTTGTTAGAAACTTAGCCATATTCTTGCTCCCTAACATTTGTTAGAAACTTAGCCATATTCTTGCTCCCTAACATTTGTTAGAAACTTCGTCATATTCTTGCTCCCTAACATTTGTTAGAAACTTCGTCATATTCTTGCTCCCTAACATTTGTTAGAAACTTCGTCATATTCTTGCTCCCTAACATTTGTTAGAAACTTAGCCATATTCTTGCTCCCTAACATTTGTTAGAAACTTCGCCATATTCTTGCTCCCTAACATTTGTTAGAAACCTCGCAATATTCTTGCTCCCTAACATTTGTTAGAAACTTCGCCATATTCTTGCTCCCTAATATTTGTTAGAAACTTCGCCATATTCTTGCTCCCTAACATTTGTTAGAAACTTCGCCATATTCTTGCTCCCTAACATTTGTTAGAAACTTCGCCATATTCTTGCTCCCTAACATTTGTTAGAAACTTCGCCATATTCTTGCTCCCTAACATTTGTTAGAAACTTCGCCATATTCTTGCTCCCTAACATTTGTTAGAAACTTCGCCATATTCTTGCTCCCTAACATTTGTTAGAAACTTCGCCATATTCTTGCTCCCTAACATTTGTTAGAAACTTCGCCATATTCTTGCACCCTAACATTTGTTAGAAACTTCGCCATATTCTTGCTCCCTAACATTTGTTAGAAACTTCGTCATATTCTTGCTCCCTACCATTTGTTAGAAACTTCGCAATATTCTTGCTCCCTAACATTTGTTAGAAACTTCGTCATATTCTTGCTCCCTAACATTTGTTAGAAACTTCGTCATATTCTTGTTCCCTAACATTTGTTAGAAACTTCGTCATATTCTTGTTCCCTAACATTTGTTAGAAACTTCGTCATATTCTTGTTCCCTAACATTTGTTAGAAACTTCGTCATATTCTTGTTCCCTAACATTTGTTAGAAACTTCGTCATATTCTTGTTCCCTAACATGTGTTAGAAACCTCGCAATATTCTTGTTCCCTAACATTTGTTAGAAACTTCGTCATATTCTTGTTCCCTAACATTTGTTAGAAACTTCGTCATATTCTTGTTCCCTAACATTTGTTAGAAACTTCGTCATATTCTTGTTCCCTAACATTTGTTAGAAACTTCGCCATATTCTTGCTCCCTAATATTTGTTAGAAACTTCGTCATATTCTTGCTCCCTAATATTTGTTAGAAACTTCGTCATATTCTTGTTCCCTAACATTTGTTAGAAACTTCGTCATATTCTTGTTCCCTAACATTTGTTAGAAACCTCGCAATATTCTTGTTCCCTAACATTTGTTAGAAACTTCGCCATATTCTTGCTCCCTAGCATTTGTTAGAAACTTTGTCATATTCTTGCTCCCTAACATTTGTTAGAAACTTAGCCATATTCTTGCTCCCTAACATTTGTTAGAAACTTAGCCATATTCTTGCTCCCTAACATTTGTTAGAAACTTCGTCATATTCTTGCTCCCTAACATTTGTTAGAAACTTCGCCATATTCTTGCTCCCTAACATTTGTTAGAAACTTCGCCATATTCTTGCTCCCTAACATTTGTTAGAAACTTCGTCATATTCTTGCTCCCTAACATTTGTTAGAAACTTCGCCATATTCTTGCTCCCTAACATTTGTTAGAAACTTCGCCATATTCTTGCTCCCTAACATTTGTTAGAAACTTCGTCATATTCTTGTTCCCTAACATTTGTTAGAAACTTCGTCATATTCTTGTTCCCTAACATTTGTTAGAAACTTCGTCATATTCTTGCTCCCTAACATTTGTTAGAAACTTCGTCATATTCTTGCTCCCTAACATTTGTTAGAAACTTCGTCATATTCTTGTTCCCTAACATTTGTTAGAAACTTCGTCATATTCTTGTTCCCTAACATTTGTTAGAAACTTCGTCATATTCTTGTTCCCTAACATTTGTTAGAAACTTCGTCATATTCTTGTTCCCTAACATTTGTTAGAAACTTCGTCATATTCTTGTTCCCTAACATTTGTTAGAAACTTCGCCATATTCTTGCTCCCTAACATTTGTTAGAAACTTCGTCATATTCTTGCTCCCTAATATTTGTTAGAAACTTCGTCATATTCTTGTTCCCTAACATTTGTTAGAAACTTCGTCATATTCTTGCTCCCTAACATTTGTTAGAAACTTCGTTATATTCTTGCTCCGTAGCATTTGTTAGAAACTTCGCCATATTCTTGCTCCCTAACATTTGGTAGAAAAATTGCCATATTCTTGCTCCCTAACATTTGTTAGAAACTTCGCCATATTCTTGCTCCCTAACATTTGTTAGAAACTTCGTCATATTCTTGCTCCCTAACATTTGTTAGAAACTTAGCCATATTCTTGCTCCCTAACATTTGTTAGAAACTTCGTCATATTCTTGCTCCCTAACATTTGTTAGAAACTTCGTCATATTCTTGTTCCCTAACATTTGTTAGAAACTTCGCCATATTTTTGCTCCCTAACATTCGTTGGAAACTTCGCCAAATTCTTGCTCCCTAACATTCGTTGGAAACTTCGCCGTATTCTTGTTCCCTAACATTTGTTAGAAACTTCGTCATATTCTTGTTCCCTAACATTTGTTAGAACACTAACATTTATTAGAAACTTCGTCATATTCTTGTTCCCTAACATTTGTTAGAAACTTCGTCATATTCTTGTTCCCTAACATGTGTTAGAAACCTCGCAATATTCTTGTTCCCTAACATTTGTTAGAAACTTCGTCATATTCTTGTTCCCTAACATTTGTTAGAAACTTCGTCATATTCTTGTTCCCTAACATTTGTTAGAAACTTCGTCATATTCTTGTTCCCTAACATTTGTTAGAAACTTCGCCATATTCTTGCTCCCTAATATTTGTTAGAAACTTCGTCATATTCTTGCTCCCTAATATTTGTTAGAAACTTCGTCATATTCTTGTTCCCTAACATTTGTTAGAAACTTCGTCATATTCTTGTTCCCTAACATTTGTTAGAAACCTCGCAATATTCTTGTTCCCTAACATTTGTTAGAAACTTCGCCATATTCTTGCTCCTTAGCATTTGTTAGAAACTTTGTCATATTCCTGCTCCCTAACATTTGTTAGAAACTTAGCCATATTCTTGCTCCCTAACATTTGTTAGAAACTTAGCCATATTCTTGCTCCCTAACATTTGTTAGAAACTTCGTCATATTCTTGCTCCCTAACATTTGTTAGAAACTTCGTCATATTCTTGCTCCCTAACATTTGTTAGAAACTTCGCCATATTCTTGCTCCCTAACATTTGTTAGAAACTTAGCCATATTCTTGCTCCCTAACATTTGTTAGAAACTTCGCCATATTCTTGCTCCCTAACATTTGTTAGAAACCTCGCAATATTCTTGCTCCCTATCATTTGTTAGAAACTTCGCCATATTCTTTCTCCCTAATATTTGTTAGAAACTTCGCCATATTCTTGCTCCCTAACATTTGTTAGAAACTTCGCCATATTCTTGCTCCCTAACATTTGTTAGAAACTTCGCCATATTCTTGCTCCCTAACATTTGTTAGAAACTTCGTCATATTCTTGCTCCCTACCATTTGTTAGAAACTTCGCAATATTCTTGCTCCCTAACATTTGTTAGAAACTTCGTCATATTCTTGCTCCCTAACATTTGTTAGAAACTTCGTCATATTCTTATTCCCTAACATTTGTTAGAAACTTCGTCATATTCTTGTTCCCTAACATTTGTTAGAAACTTCGTCATATTCTTGTTCCCTAACATTTATTAGAAACTTCGTCATATTCTTGTTCCCTAACATTTGTTAGAAACTTCGTCATATTCTTGTTCCCTAACATGTGTTAGAAACCTCGCAATATTCTTGTTCCCTAACATTTGTTAGAAACTTCGTCATATTCTTGTTCCCTAACATTTGTTAGAAACTTCGTCATATTCTTGTTCCCTAACATTTGTTAGAAACTTCGTCATATTCTTGTTCCCTAACATTTGTTAGAAACTTCGCCATATTCTTGCTCCCTAATATTTGTTAGAAACTTCGTCATATTCTTGCTCCCTAATATTTGTTAGAAACTTCGTCATATTCTTGTTCCCTAACATTTGTTAGAAACTTCGTCATATTCTTGTTCCCTAACATTTGTTAGAAACCTCGCAATATTCTTGTTCCCTAACATTTGTTAGAAACTTCGCCATATTCTTGCTCCCTAGCATTTGTTAGAAACTTTGTCATATTCCTGCTCCCTAACATTTGTTAGAAACTTAGCCATATTCTTGCTCCCTAACATTTGTTAGAAACTTAGCCATATTCTTGCTCCCTAACATTTGTTAGAAACTTCGTCATATTCTTGCTCCCTAACATTTGTTAGAAACTTCGTCATATTCTTGCTCCCTAACATTTGTTAGAAACTTCGCCATATTCTTGCTCCCTAACATTTGTTAGAAACTTAGCCATATTCTTGCTCCCTAACATTTGTTAGAAACTTCGCCATATTCTTGCTCCCTAACATTTGTTAGAAACCTCGCAATATTCTTGCTCCCTATCATTTGTTAGAAACTTCGCCATATTCTTTCTCCCTAATATTTGTTAGAAACTTCGCCATATTCTTGCTCCCTAACATTTGTTAGAAACTTCGCCATATTCTTGCTCCCTAACATTTGTTAGAAACTTCGCCATATTCTTGCTCCCTAACATTTGTTAGAAACTTCGTCATATTCTTGCTCCCTACCATTTGTTAGAAACTTCGCAATATTCTTGCTCCCTAACATTTGTTGGAAACTTCGCCGTATTCTTGCTCCCTAACATTTGTTAGAAACTTCGCCATATTCTTGCTCCCTAACATTTGTTAGAAACTTCGTTATATTCTTGCTCCGTAACATTTGTTAGAAACTTCGCCATATTCTTGCTCCCTAACATTTGGTAGAAAAATTGCCATATTCTTGCTCCCTAGCATTTGTTAGAAACTTCGCCATATTCTTGCTCCCTAGCATTTGTTAGAAACTTTGTCATATTCCTGCTCCCTGTCAGAAACACTAGAAGATGGAACCATCATGACTGATCGAGCTCATATCTAAAAAGTAATTCTAGTTGATATTCGGGAAGGTAACATGGCTAACCCATATCAACTTTCAGTTAAATTGTTTTCAAAATATTCAGCATGTTCCAAGTTATTGTCTATTGAACTTATTTTCTGGTGGCCTGCAGCAGTCAAAGGATCTAAGTCGATGACGTACTTCCGGCTACAATGTGTTAGCTGATGACGTACTTCCGGTTACAATGTGTTAGCTGATGACGTACTTCCGAGTGCAACGTGTTAGGTGTTGACGTACTTCCAGGTACAACATCTTAGCTGATGACGTACTTCCGGGTACAACGTGTTAGCTGATGATGTACGTCTGGGTACAATGCGTTAGCTGATGACGTACTTCCGGGTACAATGTGTTAGCTGATGACGTACTTTCAGGTACAATGTGTTAGTTGATGACGTACTTCTGGGTAAAATGTGTTAGCTGATGACGTGGGTCTGGGTATAACGTGTTAGCTGATGACGCAGTTACGGGTTCAACGTATTAGCTGATGACATACTTCCGGGTACAACGTGTTAGCTGATGACCTACTACCGGGTACAACTCATAGTTAACCATTTAACCTTGAAATTCACTTTCAAGGAATATATGCAGGGAAGTGGTGGAATATTTTGAATCTGATTTGATTGGAACATGTTGCTGAGTGTATGTTCATATTTTCTACTCAGGGTGCAATGGAATGTATTCTATCTGCTGCCATTACTGGTGTCCTGTTTGCATTGTTTTCTGGTCAGCCGCTTAATATACTGGGCAGTACAGGGCCAATGCTGGTACTAGAGATGATTCTATACCACTTTTGTCAGTAAGTAACAACATGTGTGGATGATAACGTACACACATACACGCACTGAACTATGCATGCACACTCATACCATCACATACATCTATCACTGAACACATGCAGTCATTTTGGATACTACCAACCCACAATACTCTATCCATCCATCCATCCATCAACCCATCCGCCCACCCATCCATCAATCCGTCCACCTACCCACCCACGACCCACCCACCCACCTATTCATCCATCCATCCATTCATCCATCTGATTCTATTTGTCCCGTCTTTAACTCTTCATAGTCTGACACATTGTACAAATTGTATGTCTCTACTATTTAATAAACATGCTGTTGAATATTTTGAAAGTAATTTGACTGGACGCTGTTGCTGCCTATGGCCCAGTCAAATTGGATCCAAAATATTCAATAGCTTACCTGTATAGTTTTCTCGAAAGAGAGTTTAGAGATCGATCGATCCCAACATGAGCGAGGTGTGGGTGGAGCTTAGCTAGAGATGGGCCGGGCATAGCTAAAAACAGAAATGTCCATTATATTACTAAATACAACTGAGATATTAATGTACTTACTCATCAGAGGAGATGGCTTTTGGTGTCATGAGATGTTGACAAGGGGGTGGTTTGAAGTCCCTGACCCCTCTTTAGATCTGCCACTCACCATTTTGGAAGGACCATGGATTTGTCACCTGGATTATGAATAAGCATTTGTATTTCGCACCAAATCAAGGGATCAATTTCTAGCTAGGCCCCGCCCATTTCTAGCTAGGCGCCGCCCATTTCTAACTAGGCCCCGTCCATTACTAGCTATGCCTCGCCCATTTTTGCTACGACCAGCCCACTGTTTACGCGTGTTGGAATCGATTTATATACTTTGAATTCAGAATTTCTCGAATTCCAATTTCACGGTAAGTTGTTGAATGAAAATAAGTTTCAAAATATTCAACAGAACCATCAAAGACATAGGCCCTACAATTCGTACATTTGACGGACTTCAATGCTCATGACGGATGCAATGCAATATGTCAATATATAATGTGACACCAGACTACCTGTTCCATAATTGTTCATGGCACCACATACTTGAGTGACAGATCGGATCCCTCAATTGTGTTCCGGAATATATATGAAATACCACTATAACATAATATTGTCTTTCAGCGATTACGATCTGGATTACATGCCATTACGGTTTTGGATTGGTGCCTGGACCACGGCAATACTGCTCATCATTGTGGCCTTTGACCTTAGTGCACTTGTTCGGTACATCACACGGTTCACGGAAGAAAGCTTCGCCTGTCTCATCGCGCTCATTTTCATCTTACAGGCTTTTAAGAAACTTGTCGATATCGTTCACGAATACCCATTCTACACGGATTATGATGGTCCGGTACCTCGTATACTAAACTGCACATGTTTTCCTCCTCCGGCGACTTTGCATCTGTTTAATGATAGTAATGGTAACTGGAGTGACGAGACTGGATATAGTTATAGCAACTATACAATGCTGGACTATGACAACAGTTATGATAATGTTACAGGAAACGTTTCAATCGCAGACATACATGCAATAGAGTGGTCAAATTTAGGCCGGAAGGAATGCTTGTCTCTAGATGGTGAATTGAGGGGACCGGAATGCGATGTACGAGAGACTTCGCCAGATGTGTTCTTCTTTTCATGCCTTCTATTTCTCGGTACATTTGCTGTCGCTATGTCGTTGAAAGCTTTCAAGACAAGTCATTTTTTCCCAACTTTCGTAAGTATTGAGTATTTATGTATTGTCTTGTTATGTGATGACGTATTTCCACAAGTATTGGGTATCTATATATTGCCTCGTTATGTGAATTTAACGGAAAATGACAGAAAGTGTAAATTCGTAATCTCGATTTCTTCTGCCGAAATGTGAATTTATAAGGACATATTTAACAATTATTTAACACTGTGTGGAAATTTTTTTCCATAAAACGTAAGTTATATCATTATTAAATTTGTACTAGCTAAAACGTCATAAATTTGTAATAGTTAAGTAATATTTCAACTTAATGCCGTCAACGACTAAATCATCAGATGCCACAGTTAAGAAGCTAAAGTTCTACAGCGTAGTTAAAGGTTTTAAATGTGGCATATTTACTGAATGTAGCAAATGCAAAGAAAGCGTGAGCAAATTTTCTGGCACAAAATATCACAGCTTTAACACGTTAGCGGAGGCTGTCGTTTTCATGAACATGAATGGACATAAGCATGAAGATATCACTATCCACTCTAAGGACAGTTACTTAATACTATTAGATCACTGCAATGCTCACAAAATTGAACTGCCTCCACAGATAGCCTCTGTGCTTTTCTTCTGCGAAAATGACCTAGGAGCGGTACCCATAGTAAATACGGATGGAGCATGTATGGACAATGGAGGCATCAATGCTAAAGGTGGGTTTGGTATTTTCTGTGTTGACAATGACCATAGGAATATGCTAGGTCCACTCCTGAAAGATGACCACCCACACACAAACAATCGTGCAGAGTTATATGCCTCCATAGTAACATTAGAACAAGCCAAACATATGGAAATATCACAGCTATGCATTCGATATGAGTACTTAATCCATGGCATCACGAGTTATGCAGCTGAATGGTCCAGAAGTGGTGAGATTGACATGGGGAAGAACTCTGACCTATGGAATCGCCTATGTGATATGAACAGTAAGATCTCTGTGAAATGGTCCTACGTGACGAGTCACAATGGTGACCATGGTAGCACCACCGCAGACATTCTGGCAAATCTTGGAGCTTCACTCTATGAGAGCGTAAATCCATCAACTGCATAGTCTTCCAACTCAGAGGAATATGATAATACAGCTACCATCCCGCACAGGGCGGCTTCAGAAGAACGCATCAGCACAGCTATAAGCACAGGGAACCAAATCGATCCTACCTGTTCTGTAGAGCATGTCAATATAGATGACACCTCAGTCTTACCAAACAGTTGTAGCCTGTGTTCCACGCCTGATACACAGAATATGATCAAATGCAGCATTTGCAAAAATTGGCTGCATTACAGGTGTACAAACTTAACCACCTACCAACTTTTCCTGTTGTGCAACTACTAACTATAAAGACTGTTCCGATGGCAGAGCCATACCATGCCTATGCCACGCATCAACACAGACTACAGAAGAAAGTGCAGTCAATACATCTAATACATCAGTGAAACCTACCAATTACAAATCAACTCAGACAGTAAAACGTGATGGACATAAAAATGACTCAAACACCATTAGGAAACAGCACCGAAACACAAAACGTTACTACAGACATGTTGATGACCTTAAATGAAACATTAAAAAAAACTCGACTTTGGCTTCAACTCATTGAAAAGGACTTAGCATATGCTAAGAAGGAGAGCCATGCCATCCTTAGTAAATTGTCACAAGGACAAATCTAAACAGATAGAAACCTTGGAGACATCAGTGTCATCTCTCACTACACAACTTTCTAAATGTGAATCATGTGTTCAAATTAAATCTGCATGGACAGAGCGAGAAGCCATGTGTCAATATCTGTCCAGCGAAAAAGATAAGGTGAATAATAAATTACATCGAGTAAAAACGCTATATAACCAACTGAAGAACCAGGCTGATCATAGTGACTCACAAGCTACAGCTTTCAACGAAATGAAGGATCGGTGGACTGATATAACATCTCGTGTTAGTCATCTGCAAAACGGACTGTCAAAAGCCAATGAGTGTATCAGCTCCATCAACACAGATACATCTGTTGACCTCAACATGGAAGCTACAAGTTCAGTAACTTCTGCTGTTGGTCTCAACAAACCCACAAAGATGGCAAGCAATCTAAATAGGAAATTACGCTTTGAACATGACAACTGGTTTGCATGTCTAAATACCAACAACAGTGCTTTCAATGATCCCATGGAAACTCATAATTCATCAGAGACACCATCAAGATCAAGTAATATTGATCAGTTGACAACATCAAATATGAAAACGGATAAATGTGACATTCTAATTATCGGCAATTCACATGTATGCAACATAGAACCAAAGAAAATGTATCAGTTTAAACAATGTCGTGTAGTATGTCGTGATGATAAAACCATCAGAGTTGCGACAAACTTTCTTCAGTCTTGTGACATTAAACCAAAATGGATTGTTCTTCATGTGGCAGACAGTTGCCTGAGTAGCAAACCCATTAGCGATTGCAAACATGCAATGGAAACCCTGGTCTTGCGTGCGTGCGTGTATGTGTATTATATTTATATGGTAAAATATCCTAAAGCATTCAACAGCCTATCGGTTCAATTGTTTTAATATCGATATTTGTATCTCATGCCTTAACGGGTTAAAGACCACAACTATCAAATTTCAAGCTATAATTATTTATCATTATGCCATGCTTGACATTCTGAGATATTTTTCTGGTAACAGTTCATAAAGATGAAGCTTTTCAGATTATTCACTCATATAGCTCATTTTACTCACAATTTACCTCTCATAACTTTGGAGCTTCATAGATGATAATTAAAATGGCATATATATGTTGAATGTGTCATATGCTCTCTGAAATAAATGCGTTACTGTCTGAAATGAGCGCATCATATATTTTTTAATTACCTTTCTGGCGGGTTTTCACTACTTTTAAGCTTTTATTTTAGTAATTCATATTGGGCATGAATTGTTGTGGTGAAGACTTGCCTGAAATGGCTACACAATTAATGTTTGTGACAGGTCATCTTCAGTAAAAAGAATCTGAATTTTGTTTAACATGTGAATTGTTACCTGTTACATACTATGATTTATGAATTCCACACATACCTGGATCTGTGAATTCCTACACTGTTGTTATGTACATGTACCTGGCTGCATCTATGAATACATGTGCGTGCAGGAGTATGCGTGTGTGCATGTGCGTACTTGTCGACGTACATGCGTGAGTGCATGTTTGCACGCATGCATGTGTACATATATACGTGGGTGTGTGTGTGTTCATGCGTGCGTGGTTGTGTGTGTGTGTGTGTGTGTGTTCATGCGTGCGTGGTTGTGTGTGTGTGTGTGTGTGTGTGTGTGTGTGTGTGTGTGTGTGTGTGTGTGTGTGTGTGTGTGTGTGTGTGTGAGTGAGTGAGTGAGTGAGTGAGTGAGTGAGTGAGTGAGTGAGTGAGTGAGTCAGTCAGTCAGTCAGTCAGTCAGTCAGTCAGTCAGTCAGTCAGTCAGTCAGTCAGTCAGTCAGTCAGTCAGTCAGTCAGTCAGTCAGTCAGTCAGTCAGTCAGTCAGTCAGTCAGTCAGTCAGTCAGTCAGTCAGTCAGTCAGTCAGTCAGTCAGTCAGTCAGTCAGTCAGTCAGTCAGTCAGTCAGTCAGTCAGTCAGTCAGTCAGTCAGTCAGTCAGTCAGTCAGTCAGTCAGTCAGTCAGTCAGTCAGTCAGTCAGTCAGTCAGTCAGTCAGTCAGTCAGTCAGTCAGTCAGTCAGTCAGTCAGTCAGTCAGTCAGTCAGTCAGTCAGTCAGTCAGTCAGTCAGTCAGTCAGTCAGTCAGTCAGTCAGTCAGTCAGTCAGTCAGTCAGTCAGTCAGTCAGTCAGTCAGTCAGTCAGTCAGTCAGTCAGTCAGTCAGTCAGTCAGTCAGTCAGTCAGTCAGTCAGTCAGTCAGTCAGTCAGTCAGTCAGTCAGTCAGTCAGTCAGTCAGTCAGTCAGTGAATAGATATATAGGTGTACGCATTACGATATGTATCTTGTACTTGAATATATGGTAAATGTGTCTTATTTTAGCTTTTGCTAGTTTAAATCATTGATTGTTTTACAAATTCAACCAATATCAAATATAAGTATTGTAAATGTTACTTTTTGGAATATGGATGGTGCCTTCACAAGTGGCAGTGGCCAGAGGACATCCAAACTTAAAGACCCAGATCTTCTTAAACAGATAAGCAAATTTGATATTATTTGTTTGGCAGAGACACATTGTGGTCAAAATGATAATCTTGCTATACCAGCTTTCAACTACAATCAAATCTTCGGCCAAGACTCTCCACCGCAAAAAAAGACTGGTCGACTAGCTGTAGGTATAAAAAGGCGATACACAAAGGTATCAAATTTATTCCTTCATCAAATACAGAGGCCATGTGGATAAAACTCTTCAAGATATTTTTTAATCTAGAGAAGGATTTATACCATGCAGTAGTCTATATTAGTCCATTATGGACATCGTTTTCAGCTAGGCGTAAAGACATTTTCGAAATCTTGGAAAACGACATAGCAATATACTTGAAATCTGGAAATTGTTTAATTTGTGGAGATTTCAATGCTAAAACTGCTAATGAGCCAGATTTCTATACTGAAGAGGATTCACCCTTGACTGACTTACAACCAGATTATGTGTGTGATATAGAAATCCCCAAGAAAAGCATGGATTCTCATGGAGTTGATACCCATGGTAAGCAACTATTATCTCTCTGTAAGTCTTCTGGTCTGCGGATCCCAAATGGGCGTTTCTTGGGTGATTCGTCTGGTCACTCCACTTGTTATAGCCACACTGGTCATCCCCAGTGTAATTGACTATATGTTGGCTTTTAGCAATATTCTAAATGATATAGAATATTTTCATGTAAATAGGCCAGATCATCTTTCCATCCATTGCTTGTTGAACATGGGACTATTGACAGGTTCATATGAGCATACACCGAGTGACACCCCTAAACCCCCCATGTGCTAAGTTTGTTTGGCAGACATGGGATGATGAAAAAATTTTGAAGTCTATGGTGCATCCTATAATTATGTCAAAAATCGAGTGTTTTATGTCACTGCCTTTAGTCAAACCATGCACCGATCTTATTAATCATATTGATGCTGGTGCGCCTCTAATTGATTCAGTTACTGATATTATTTTCAATGCTGCCAAACTCTCTGGCATTAAACATATAAAGTCGAAAGGTTACAAATCAAGGTCAAACAAAGAAGTGTCTAAGAAGAACCGATAGTTTGACAATGATTGTCATGCTCTAAAGAGAGATCTCGGTAGTATGGCCTGCAAAATTCATGAAGATCCCACAAATTCCATGCTCATTACCAACTTTTGAATTTTGCGGAAAATGTTTAAGAAATGCATTATGAAAAAGGTTACTTTCAAACAATGGATATTGGATCATATGGAATCCACAGTCCAGAAACTCAAAAGGCTTCTGGAAGTTGTATGATGAACTTGGAGACGTAAATAGAGACGTCAATGGAAATACAATTTCTTGTATTGAATGGGTGTCACACTGTAACAAACTTGTTAATAAAGCCCCTTCCTACATTGATACTGATCTGGAATACAGAATCAACAACGTTTTAGAGACTAATAGAAATAACGTTTTTAAGGACTTCTGATATATCTCAGGCCATCTTTCAACTTAAAAAGGGAAAGGCCAGTGGACTTGATCAGGTCTTGAATGAAATGCTTAAAGCAGGGCATAATCAGCTTTTATTAGTTTTGCTAAAATTGTTCAATTTTATACTAAGCGCTGGTCAGTTTCCAATGGCATGGCGCTGTAATCTTTTATCTCCAATACACAAGAAAGGGGATGTGTTCAATCCTGACAACTATAGGGGTATATCTGTGAGTAGTAACTTATGCAAACTATTCTGTAGTGTTTTACAACACAGATTAGCTAAATTTGCTGAGGTTACAGATAAAAATCTAGAACGCCAGATTACATATTCTCATTGAAAACGATCATAGATAAATATGTGAATGCAGTAAATAAAAGAAACATCTTTTGCTGCTTTGTAGATTTTAAGTCAGCTTTTGACACTATCTCTAGAAAGAAGCTATTGTATAAGTTGTTACGTGCCGGTATCGACAATAATTTCTTAATTATTATTGAGAGTATGTGCTCTAATGTGCAATCTGCAGTCAAAGTTAACGATGGATATAGTAATGGCTTCTCTTCTGTTGGTGTTAAACAAGGTTGTGTACTCAGCCCACTTCTATTAAACCTTTTTCTTCATGACTTACCTGATATTTTTACAGTACTTGTGATCCTATCCATCTAACTAAAGACTCTAAATTGCCTAATGTTTTCAGGTGATCTAGCAATATTGTCAGAAATTCAGGATGGCCTACAAAATGCCTTAAACAAATTGAGCTTCTACTGCGACAGATGGAATCTAACTGTCAATCTAAACAAGACTAAGATAATCGTCTTCAATAAAGGTGGCGATCTCATCAAGAAATACATGCATTCCTTTGCCTACAACAGTTCACTTATTGAGGTTGTAAAGCCTATTCCTATCTTGGTATTTTATTTACTCCCTCTGTAACGTCGGGGATGCCTGTGAAAGATTGGCTGAACAGCCTAAGAAAGCATTGTTCAAACTTAAATCTGCCAATGTAAGAAAAAATGTTTTAATGGCGTTTAAACTATTCCATTCTCTTATTCTACCAATAGTGTTATATTGTGCAGGGGTTTGGGCCCCTTTCTATACGAAAAGTGTCAATGACCACAACTTTATGAAGTTAGGAGATACTGTACCTTATCAATTTTTGTAAATATATACTAGGAGTTAACAGGAAAACTATGAATGTCGCTGTGAGGGGTGAACTTGGGCAGTCTGTCCTAATAATACCTCTCTTCTCCCAAGCAGCGAAGTTCTGGATGGGGTTATGTAATATTGACTCTGAGACAATAGTCCATCATGCCTATATGCATTCTTGCGCCTGGTTAGGTGAAACAAATTGGTCAACACATATAAAAATCTATGGACAAATTTTAACCTTCAAGAAATTTGGACCAATCAAACCACCATAAATAAAAATTAATCTTCCAAACTACTAAATGATGCCATGGAAATCGACCTGGCCTCTCCATATAAACAGGGATGTTATATGCCATGTTGGCAAATTTCAACGGTGATCTAAACTTCGAACTTACAGGACTTTCAAAAATAACAGTAGGGAAATGAGTATGCATACTTTGCTCTGTTTGAGTTGTTGTGGATAAGAAACATTTCATTGCTCACTGCCCATTCTATGAAATCGAAAGACTGGCACTATTTAATTCCCTTAAGTCATTTGTAGATATCTCTAATTTTAGCAGAGATGAAAATTATTTTATTCTTAATGTCGTATAATAAGAGGGACACTGAGGTTTGTAAAACGGTATTGAACTATGTTTCAAAATGCACCATTAAAAGGCAAAATGCCTTTAAAAAATACGCTAAGCGTCGACCCACCAGTAGCAAATGTCTTAGCATAATATATTAGTCTGTCAATCAAATCGCAGACTACATATAATTATTTAATTATTTAATACATTAGCATTTTCTTTTTATATCACAACTGTTCACTATTCGTACTGTGTGTCTTGTAATCTGTATAATGGCTGCGTAACCTTCATGTTTGGCTATATCTTCATGTAAAAGATTTTGTACCAATAAATAATCTGAATCTGAATCTGCGATGACGTATTTCCGCAAGTATTGGGTAATTGTATACTGTCTCGTTATGTGATGATGTACTTCCGGAAGTATTGGGTATCTATATCTTGTCTCGTTATGTGATGACGTACTTCCGGAAGTAATTGGGTATCTATATATTGTCTCATTATGTGATGACGTACTTCCGGAAGTAATTGGGTATCTATATATTGTCTCGGTATGTTATGACGTACTTCCGGAAGTATTGGGTATCTATATATTGTCTCGTTATGTGATGACGTATTTCCGGAAGTATTGGGTATCTATATATTGTCTTGTTATGTGATGGCGTATTTCCGGCTCCACCTGTTTGGTAACATTTTAACCCTTGAAAGATCAGTGGCTCATCATCATGACACATATACAAGAAAAATATTAACCTCTCTTGCGTCAAAGCGCTCAAAATTCTACTTGATATATCAATTCACCTTTCCAGAGTAGCCACCCATCATAAGACGTCATAACGAACTGTGTGATGTGTACAATGACATCATAATGAATGACATCATGATTGGCGTCTATAAGTATGTCACGAATTGCGTTATTGTACAAATTGTTTGCTTTTACTATTTAATAAATATTCTGTTGAATATTTTGAAAATAATTTGGCTGGACGCTGTTGCTGCCATAGGCAGCAACAGCGCCCAGTCAAATTAGTTACAAAATATTCAACAGCTTCCCTGTATAGTTTTCATGATAGCCGGAAAGCCCTGTATGTAACGCATGACAGACTCGTCTATTCATGACTGTAGTTCCTCCACAGTACGCTCCACCCTCCACAGTATGCTCCACCATCCACAGTACCTTCCACCATCCACAGTACACTACACCATCCACAGTATTCTCCACCATCCACAGTATGCTCCATCATCCACAGTACGCCCCACCATCCACAGTACATTCCACCATCCACAGTACATTCCACCATCCACAGTACGCCCCACCTTCCACAGTATGCTCCACCATCTACAGTACGCTCCACCATCCACAGTATGCTCCGCCATCCACAGTATGCTCCACCATCCACAGTATGCTCCACCATTCACAGCAGTATGCTCCACATTCTCATCTGTGCCTGCCCTCATCACGCTTGGTTACACAACACCTGACATTGCTTTCCTGTGTTGATAAACTAATTGTAAAATAAGTGTGATTAAGGTTGTTTGGATTCTTATTTGTATCTATATGTTCAATATTTGTTGTTATTGTACGTTGTCCTTAGCAACTTTTGAGTAGTGTTGTTAAATTGTAAATTCACCAAAGACAATTCGTACCCTTTCATGATGTCGTTTTCGATTTTCGTGACGGAATTACGTCATGTTGATCGTGACGTCAGCTAACATGTAACCTATTTGATTTTGAACGCAGGTATTTGAGTGACAGGCCAGATCCCTTCATTGATGATCCCTGATGGTCAATGGATGAACACAGTTTTAGTTATGCCCCTCCCATCTCTAGCTAAGCTCCACCCATACCTCGTTCGTGTTGGGATCGAAGGATCCATGTACTATCAATTTCCAGAAAACTATATCGGTAAGCTGTTGAATATTTTGAAACTAATTTGACTGGGTGCTATTGCTGCATATGACAACCGCGCCCAGTCAAATTAGTTTCAAAATATTCAACAGAATGTTTATTAAATAGTAAAGACATGCAATTCGTACAACAGGGCGTAGTCCATCATCAATTAAGCGTTCGTGACGAACTTATCTACGTCATTCATCACATCATTGGTTATGACGTCATCCTACTCCTAGCTTAGTTGATTATAACGTCATATGATTGATGGATAAACTGGAAATGTCCATCCGAGTCAGTCTGAGTGACTAAGAACGGTAATTTATTGTTAGCACTATCCCATGTTCCATGTCGGGGATAACGGAGAGATCCATTTTTAGCTATGCTCCGCCCATTTCTAGCTAAGCTCCACCCACTTTTCCGGATAGCTTTATATACATTGATTCCTGAATTCCCAGAATCCCAATTTCGAGGTAATTTTACAAGTAAGCGTTGAATATTTTGAAACAATTCAATAGAATGTTTATTAAATTATAAATTCATCAAAGACATAGAATTCGTGCATTTCATGATGGACTTTCCGGTTTCCATAATGGAGTTGTACGTCATAAGGGCTGTGATGTCAGCTCAATAGTGATGTAATTATTTATGACGTCAGATACTTGAGTGACAGATCGGATCCATCCATTATTGAATCTTTTCATCATAACTGTTCATCTTAACCATTTGGCCCTTACTGGCCAGAAACCACAAATTTTTATGCTGTAATGAATATCCTGGTTAATATTTCGAAACTAATTTGACTGGGAGCTGTTGCTGTATATACCTTAACAGCACGTCGTAATCGCAAATAGAGTCGATATACGAGTTTTATAATACTTTGACTGAGATTAGATTATTGGCAATAACCATTCTCCTTCAAATTATTCGCGAAATAATCAGCAGAAAATACGAGTATCACTAAGTAAAGTGTTTTGAAAACGAATTAGACTAAATATCGTTGTTGCGACAACTTTCAGAAAAATTGTTCTCAAAATAATCAGCTGGACTTTCAACGTAATAATATAGATATTTCGAGCAATGGACCTTTCCAGTTTATCCATCCATCATATTACGTCAAATGACGTCATAATCAACTACGCGACGTGTATGATGACGTCGTAATCAATTACAGCATGAATGGCGTGAGTTAGTCTTAAACACTTAATGGTCCGACACATTGTTCGAATTGGATGTCTTTACTACTCAATAAACATTCTATCGAATTTTCTGTTAAACTATTCAACAGCTAATATGTATAGTTTCTTGGAAATTGACATTCAGAGAGTGCAGGGATCGATTTATCCGAACACCGACACCGCGTAGGTGGAGCTTAGCTAGAGATGAGCGGAACATAGTTAAACTGGAATCCCCATTCCATTGGCAGGCCTTGTTGACGAAGGCAGCAAAAACTTTATCAAATTCTTCTCAGTATAATCAGTGCCAGGCGTTCAATATGGTGACCTAACAAATGAATGTACAATTAGCTAGGCCTCTGCTATATACGTTATCTATGTGTCTAGTACGTATATGACACACGTAGGCCTAATTAATTGTACATACATTTGCTAGCGAACGGAATTGAAAGCCCTGCACTGCTTACTCTGAGAAGAATTTGACAAAGTTGTAATATCAAATTAAAATTACCCCCTTAGAAGGTCGTCAATAAATTGTTCTAAAATTTCATAATCTTATTGTGCCAGGATAAGTTTAAGCACAGATTGTATCTTGTACTTTTGCACTCTATTATATCATACGGACTTTATCTTATCTTATCTGAATAAAAATCGTGTTCTATCAATGATAAGATGCGTGCTTGTAATTGCAGATTCGTCAGACAGTAAGCGATTTCTCTGTGTTGATCGCCATTATTATCATGGTGGGCTTAGACACTGCGTTCGGTATCTCCACGCCCAAACTCTCCGTGCCAGCTGAATTCAAGGTTAGAAGAAATATATCATATAGCAATCGATGGAGCTAGCTGTAGCTTAAAGCAGAACGTGATGGTGGTGGTGGGTGGTACGAGGGTGGGCGTTGGTGGTGAAGGAGGCGCCGGTGATGATAATCATACTGTCCACAAAGACGATGACACTGGTGGTGGTGGTGGTGGTGGTGTATATTATGTCGACCCGTCTTAGGCAGCAACAGCTTTCAGTCAAGTTATTTTACAACTTAGCTATACATATAGTGCGATGACCTTGAAATTGTGGCACTGGAAATGTCGTGAATATTAGAAATAAAGTTAAAATGTGGTTTCTTTTATTATATAAACCTATTTCCCTCACAGCCTACAAGGCCCGGGCGTGGCTGGTTCATTAACCCTATCAGTGACAAGAACCCATGGTGGTTAATCTTGGCGGCTATCATTCCGGCTCTCTTAGCCACCATCCTGGTGTTTATGGACCAACAGATCACTGCTGTAATCGTCAACAGAAAGGAGAACAAACTAAAAGTAAGTTGCAATATTATTCCAACGATGATGATGTTAACAGCTGCTGTCTTATAGATAATGTGTAAGTGTATCTTCGTGCGCGTCCAAGGATTGTTCTCGGTCAACTCGGATAGTGCTTTATTCTGTATACGTAAATGTCCCATAGATCATACACATACCAATAGGTGTACAGGTGCATGCGTGTTTGTTCTATGAGATTTGTTTGACATTTTTGGTGATCGAAATAACAAGTGTCTTAGTTTTGTTTTGTTTGCAGAAAGGCAGCGGGTACCATTTAGACTTATTCGTGGTGGCCATTTGTATATTTATATGCTCGATCCTGGGCCTGCCTTGGTTTGTCGCGGCCACTGTCTCAGCATTAGCACATATCATGAGCTTGAAGAAAGAGTCTGAATGCAATGCCCCTGGGGAGCATCCTACGTTCTTGGGGGTCAGGTATGTGTGTGTGTATAGTCGTACTTATCGTTTTGCGTAATATTGCCTACGGTAATTAATCACATAACTTATATAGCCTATGTGCTTGGAAAGCAGCAAAAACTCCATATTATCGAAATAGCTGTTAATGGAAGCATCCGACATGTCGCCCAAGTAATAATACGTCACACACTAACTGACATCACAATCAAAATGACTCCACGAAATTCGAAAAGTCCGTCAGTCAAGTGTACAAATTGTTGTCTTTGGTCAATTTACTATTTAAACAACGTTTCTGTTGAATATTTTGAAAGTAATTTGACTGGACGGTGTTGCTGCCCTAGGAAGCAGCAGCACCCTGTCAAATTAGTTTCAAAATACTATACTTACCTGTATATTTACCTTGAAACTTGACTTTACGGGAATTCACGATTCAAAGTATATAAATCGATTCCAACGCATGTAAAAAGATGGGCGGAGCTTAGCTAGAAATAGGCTGGGAATAGCTAGAAATGGATACTGCTGTTGTAGTTAGACACACGCTTTTATTTGGATTCAATATCCGTGAACAGCAGTGTTTTTGGTCAGATACGACACTGGAGGTTTTTTATTGTGATATATAATTCGATCTCTATTCGAACAATAGGCCTATATATAGGTTATCTATATAGAGGGACTGCTTTCTGTCCATAACACACCAATTTCTGGCTAGACTCCGCCCACTTTATAGGCATGCGCATTTGAATTATTTATAATAATTTGAATCCTGAATTCTCAAAATCTCAATTCAGATACGTTGTTGAATATTTTGAAACTAATTTGACTGGGAGTTTGATCGTTTGTTTATCACATAGTTTGATCGGTTGTTTATCACATAGTTTGTGTAATAAATAGTATCTGAAACCTGTTGGCATTTCGATCATCATTTCGTATCAAACTCGTTTAGTAAGGCCGAGTAGCGGATTATTCCAGTTTCTCTTTTTGCGTACGAAAAAAGCTGCCTGGACTCTGGACATGATGACCAGAGTGTTATTTCGATTTGCAAAGAGAGCATAACGGGTTATGAAAGAAATGTGGTCATTTGTTATGTTCTGTATCGTGTCCCGTTCTGACCATTGACCAGCTCAAAAATTGGGTGAACAAAGATTAAAAATGAAATTGAATGGCTAATTCAGAATAATTTATCACCCATGGTCCATATGTAGGCCTACCTCTGGAAATGCATGTGACCCATCTGAGAACATCCAGATTTCAAAATTACCCAATGAAGGTACCGCCTATCCAGCCCCCCCCCCCCACACAATCCCTCACCCACCGACCCCACCCACCCCCACCACCACCCCCACAGTTTACCTGTTTGTCTGCGTTTGTTGGGATTTCCCAATCGAATGAGTCAGAACATTGGGGCAGGGATGATAGCCATGCCAGGGGTTTGAACTTGGTGTGGTGCAGAATTAAATGTTTTTTCACCCCTGAAGTTTTTTTCATCATTGGATGGCAGTATTACCATTAGTATCAGCTATGAGCCTGTAGACCCTTGGCATACAGGCTGCAGAGTAGGCCAACCATATACGGTGTAGGTCAGTCCCTACCTTCCCTCGCGGGGATTGACCTTCACTGTACACGATTGGATTACACTCAATGCTTCCCAGAGCATCTACTTTATCCAAATTCCCTGGTAGTGGCGTTCTGTTATTAGAGAGCTGCCCATTCAAAACTCGACCTAGTGGGTCGCTACACGTTAATATATGTTCCTAAATCAGTGTAGAAAGAACATGACGGTTCTCCTTTATGTATCCGCAGAGAGCAGCGCGTCACGGCATTGTTTGTCGGTATCCTAAGCGGATGTTGTGTCCTCTTCACTGGGGTTCTTAGGGTAAGTTCTCACTTTTTTCTAGGAATTAGATGTATGTAGTTTTGTCTAGATAAAAAAAATTGCAAAATGTTATAAGATTTTGAGATGAAAAGGAAGAATTACAGATAAATAACCTCGGTGTCTGTTTTTTTATTGTGACTATCTCCGTAGCTTTCTTTCTTTGAATCGTCTACATCGTCAAGTTTCGTTGTCTTATAAAATAGACCTTTCCACTTTATCAACCCATTCTATGACGTCATAATCAACTATGCGACATGTAGAATGACATCAAAATTAATGACGTCGTGAATTACGTTGGTAAGTACGTCAAGGACTCATATTTGAAGACGGACTATGCGTTGTTGTACGAATTGTATGTCTTTACTATTTAATAAATATTCTGTTGAATATTTTGATACGAATTTGAGTGGGTGCTGTTGCTACAACAGCACCAAGTCAAATTAGTTACAAAATATTCAACAGCTTACCTATATAGTTTTCAGGAAATTGATAGTTAGGGCATTCGGGGATTGGTCAATCCCATCACGGTGAAGTGTGGATGGAGCTTAGGTCAAAATGAGTGGGGCATAGCTAAAGCTGGAATGGTCAATTACTGTACATTTACACTATTACCGTAAGCAACTCAACATAGATATAAGACTTTGTAGAACAAGGCTTGCAAAAACCACGTGGATGTTGGACTGCCGTTTTTAGTATTGAACACCCGTGGTATTGTGGGTAACTTTGTACTCGCATCCTCCTAGAGAACAAATTGATAGAATTAATAATTGTATGTTAATCGGTAGACATAAAGCCACATATAAATATGAACGCACGAACAAACACATGTACAGAATAATATGCTTACTTGGAGGTAAGCTGACTAGCGGATGCATGCGAGCAATGTCATGGTGCGAGTTATCGGACTCTCTACCGGTGGGCATATGTAGGCATTGGTATATTCCAGATGGTGCGGAAACTCGGCCTAGCCTTATCATTGCACTATTGGTAATTTAACACTGACGTTTTAATCAGGTCAAAGCAAGTATACCTCCACATGTAAGTAGACGACTAATAAATGGGCACTGTATAATGATAAGTTATAAGTAGGATACAATGAACTTAATCAGAAATGTTCGTTTCTCAAATGTCTCTAATGACTGATGTTTTCCTGTTGTAGGTTATTCCGTTGCCAGTTTTATATGGAGTCTTCTTCTATATGGGTATAGTCGCCTTGAATGGAATGCAGGTATATTATTGTTATTGGCCAAGTAGGCCCAGTACCCTGCATTATCAGGGAAACTACTCTGATGCATTGATGCTAGAAGCATGACTAATATCTGAATTCATTTGGCCATTGCTTAACACCATGTATCATATTGCTGTATGTATGATCAATGGGGAACATAGCTTTCTCGTCCTTCTGGAAGCTATCAAAGATGCCCTTAACAAAAAGACTGTTTATACAACGCAACCTGTGTATCTTTGATGCCGTATAACTGTAACAGCTGGGCAGCTCCAAAGGCAACTCTAGGTATCACTGGTCCCCAATGGCCAGGCGACATAATTTCCAACAATGCACTATTCAAGATGTTTAATACATCGCCGATGCACTATTCAAGATGTTTAATACATCGCCGCTGTCCGTAAAAGTCGCCCAACAAAGATGGTCCATGTTTGACCATGTGCTATGGATGCCAGAAGACACCAGCGCAGAGTGCCTTGGAATCCTCCATACTGGGAGCCAGCAAATATAAAGCCAGGAGCGGACGTCATTGCATAAATCTGTTAAGCATCCTATGAGGTGACCGCAAGAAAGCAGAACTCGGTACACTCAAGTCAAGAATGTACCTGAGGAATCTAAGGATTTTGGCCGAGGATACGCCACCATGGTCAAAGGCAAAGAAGGACTGATTGAATTCATCTTTGGTAGCCTACTAGGGTATTTAGAAACATGATTCGGGTACTGTCTGCTAAGACTTGGAAAATGGGAATTACAACTCGACTCCCGCATTTAGGGTCAGAATGCAGGTATTTTGCTGATTCGAATTTGTGATTAATGCACAGGTAATTACGATTCAGAGTTCGCCTCTTTGTTTTAAACAGAATTAATTTTGTTCAATGGGAGCACAGTAAAACATACGTCTTATACACGTGTCTCCCATACATACAAATGCAATGCAATAATAAATACATCAAGATGGGGGTATAATAAAACATAATTAAATAGTAACGTAAGTATAGCTAGTTAATTGATAGTCTATATCAAACACTGATTATAATTTGTCTAGGTAGTTCACATGCTTGCGTATGTGTACGTGAATATGTGCGTGCGTTCGTATATATTGGCGTGCGTATGTGCATGATGAGCGAGAGAGGGGGGGGGGGGGGTGGGGGGCGGGGGAGTGTGTGTGTAGGGGGGGGGGGGGGGGCGGGGAAAGAGAGACAAAAAGATAGGAGAGGGGAATATGAGTAACAGGGTATAAACTAAGAATTTGACAAAAGTGAGAAAGGTAAGGTGGCGAGGAGTTCTTAATGCTGTGTTCACCATGCTCGTACATGTTGGGTTGTTTGCATTTAGCTCTTATGGTTGCGAATTTAACAAATAGGAAGTTACTTAAAGCGGTTGGTATTGACTATATATTGACATACGGCATTACATATTGTAATATTCTTTTCCAAGTCGACATTGTTAATGTTGTATAGAAGTTGATTAGCTGTCAGTATGGCAAGAGAGATATGGTTTAGGACGAGCTGATTTTGGAGACTCTTTCGTCATTAAAAAGAGGGAAGTGGAGGAGATAGTGATTTGTGGATTCATCAGTGTATCCACATGGGCAGCTAGCTGAGTGTGACACAAATTGTCAAATAGATGCCGATTTAGATTACTACAACCATTACGAAGCTTACATAGGTTACATTAGCAAACCTTTGGCCGACATAATACCAGGGAGGAGGTGGTCGTTTGGGTGACATGGCTTTAAGTTTGCTCTTGAATTCAGTGAGAGTGGTGGAGCACGTGACCAGCGCTGGGAGAGTATTCCATGTGCGGACAGTTGCTCAAAAAAAGGATCCACGATGGAGCTCAATATGGCAACAAAATGGAGTGAATAGGTTTGCGTGACGAATGTTTTAGGTCGCCTATTTGAGATCAGGACTGTTGACATGGCTATTATTCTTTTGTTCAGCATCATCCCAGATACAATTTGACATCAGAATCGGTGGAATTTAACCAGTGATCGTGTATTTGATCTCATGACCCGTGTATACCCTTGCCCATATATTGGAGCGCATCCCTGGTATCTGAACTCGTGGTCAGTGTATTGGAGCTCATGACGTATTAATATATACCATGCCCAGCTGTAGCTAAATTGCACCCTTGCATTGCCCATGTTGGGATCAATCGATCGATCGATCCCTGAACTCCATGACTATCAATTTCGAAAAAGCCTATCCTGGTAAGCTGCTGTATATTTTGAAACTAATTTGACTAGGTGCTGTTGCTGCCTATGTGAGTCAAGATAGTTTCAAAATATTCAACAGCGTGTTTATTAAATAGTAAAGACATACAATTCATAGAACAACGCTTAGTTCGTCATGAATTTATTGATTTACACTTTACTGCATCCATGCTCTCTTATTTGGGATAATGCTTAATACTTTCTTCCCAGAAACGTAGTGTATATATCATTAGATTAATAAATATCAAATATGATTGCTTTTCAGTTGGTGGACCGTATCCTAATCATGATGATGCCGCAGAAGTATCAGCCAGATTCCATGTATCTGCGACATGTCCGGCTAAAACGTGTTCACATTTTCACCGGCATTCAGGTTGTCTGTCTCGCCATCCTGTATGTTATTAAAACAATCAAGTCTGTTTCCATCATCTTCCCATTAATGGTGAGTAGTAGTAGCAGTAGTAGTAGTAGTAGTAGTGGTGGTGGTGGTGGTGGTGGTGGTGGTGGTGGTAGTAGTAGTAGTAGTAGTAGTAGTAGTAGTAGTAGTAGTAGTAGTAGCAGTAGCAGTAGCAGCAGCAGCATCCTTAATTAAAATTTTATTTCACTTTGAGACTTTATTGAAGATGATGATGATTGATGACGATGAGAATAATGATGATGATGGATGGTGATGATGATAGTGGTAGTTATGATGATGTTGATGATGATGACATTTTTATTCTCCACACCAGGTTGTTGGCACATGTTTTGTGAGAAAGGCTCTAGACTGGGTGTTCACACAGCGAGAGCTGAAATGGCTCGATGATATAATGCCAGATGCAAGCAAACGAGAAAAAGAAGATGCAAAGAAGAAGAAAGACGATGACCACAAAATTGAGGAGGTGCGATAGCAGATAACGAGAATACTCTTGCTCCATTTCTGCAAATCTTAGCATATATTTCTATCAATTACCGTGTCACTATCGGCATGGTAACTTCACATTTTCAGCTGGTGTACATTAACTCGTTAACTTCTGAATTGTTAGAATTCCAATTTCAAGTTAACTATACAAACTGTTGAACATTTGGAAACTAATTTAACTGGAAACTGTTGCTAGGTCATAGCCAGAAACATCTCCCCATCAAATTATTCCATAAAGCCACGACGATATCCCTCACATCTGTAAATACTGAAGCTCCCTACACTAGCCTACCGAAGATTGCAGGGAGACATAGTGGCTACCGAAGATTGCGGGGAGACATGGTGGCTACCGAAGATTGCTGGGAGACATGGTGGCTACCGAAGATTGTGGGGAGACATGGTGGCTACTGAAGATTGTATGGAGAGATGGTGGCTACCGAAGATTGCAGGGAGAGATGGTCGCTACCGAAGATTGTGGGGAGACATATTGGCTACCAAAGATTGTGGGGAGACATGGTGGCTACCAAAGATTGTGGGGAGACATGGTGGCTACCAAAGATTGTGGGTAGACATGGTGACTGTCGAAGATTGTGGGGAGACATGGTGGCTACTGACGATTGCAGGGAGACATGGTGGCTACCGAAGATTGTGGGAAAACATGGTGGCTACCAAAGATTGTGGGGAGACATATTGGCTACCAAAGATTGTGAGGAGACATGGTGGCTACCAAAGATTGCGGGTAGACATGGTGGCTATCGAAGATTGTGGGGAGACATGGTGGCTACCGAAGATTGTGGGGAGACATGGTGGCTACTGACGATTGCAGGGAGACATGGTGGCTACCGAAGATTGTGGGAAAACATGGTGGCTACCGAAGATTACATGGAGACATGGTGGCTACCAAAGATTGCGGGGAGACATGGTGGCTACCGAGAATTGTGGGGAGACATGGTGGAACTGTATGCTCCATGGGACATATGAGACTGAAGGTTAGCCTAGCGACACCACTTACTGAGTGTGTAGATTGTGATAGAACATCATCATTATTAGAACAGCTGAGCCCTGGAACAGTCAGCCAGAACTTGGCATGAATGCACCTACACTGAAGACCTTTGAAAAGCATCTGGACAGACATTGGAAATATCAAGAAATTGTCTATAAGTATATTATGATGCCCCGAGCCATACTGTACTGTACTGTATCTGTAATTCCAGCCACTGTGGGCTCACCCCTGAAGTCAGGGTAAATATTCCTCTTTTTCTTCTGGCATCCCTTTTGCGACGCACGAACCTTAGCACCAACCTTAGCGGTCGTTGTCGGCAATCAAGTATAATATGGTCAGATTTAAATTAAAACAGCAACTAAAGATCTATTATAGTGTTCTAGCATCAACGGTTTGTTTATTCTTGCATTTAAAAGACAGTACATATTAACAGCTCGTACACTTACATGTACATTGCAGTCATTTAAAAGCTAGTTAGTACGGGGAAGAAGATGCAAGCTGATCCATAGCATTACTTCTAATACTTCGAGGAATACCATGACAAAGGTTGTAAATACACATGAAGAGGATGAAGATCTTGACTCATAGGAATTACCTTTCGTCCAGAAACCACTTATGTTTACTTATGGCATGGTAATGGAGTAAAATTGAAAAGGTTGTAGGTCTATAAAATGAAAACAAGTAGGCCTACGACGGCTGGATTATTAGCGACATAAGGTGCTTTGTCAGACATTTCAATAAATTTAACAACTGGACAAATCGACTTATACTAGTTACAACGTACAAGTCACAACTAACGACTCCACAGCATGCTAACAGTCATGAACCTATTAACATCAATCACGACAGAGCAATGGGCGGATACGATCTGTCAATCAAGTAACTGACATCATAATCAAAGTACCTTAATTAGGGCCCCACCCCATCCCAACGGATGGTGCGGAAGCCCTATAGTAATCACTGTGTCTTTCTGTCTGACTGTCCATCCATCTGTCTGTGCGTTTGTCCGTCCACAATATTGCATAAGCAGCATATCATACAGAACCGCTTCAGATATTTTAATGAAACTTGGTGTATGCCTCAGTTATGATACGCAGATGTACCTTTTGAAGAATTCACCTCTAAACTGTAATTCTCCATTATCTTGAAAGCAATATTTTAGGAATTCGGTGTTGAATGTGTTAAAATATATTCAAAAGCATGTACAAAATAGGCGGAGTTTAGCTTAAAATGGGCGTCGCATATATAAAAATGTAAACCACTATTTGGACGATTTCCCACCAAAAGAATTATGTTTATAAGTAAAATTTAAAATTCAGTCTTAATTTAAGTTACTCTGAAAATGGCTTTCGTCTATTATCACGTAAACAATACCAAAACTCGTGTGCTAGATGAAACCATGGGACGCATTGCAGTAGACTGACTACAGATCGTAAATAAGTTTACATGTTTCCAAAACAAAAACAGAAACTTGTTAGTTAGTACAATTTTGAACATGAAGTAAGATATGTTCTTGTAGCTCGCGGGGTAGTGTCGGGCCATTCCGGTGTATCATGTCGATTCGCCATGCTGCAAGTGCACGACAAACGATGATGCTGGTTAGCATCTGGTCTCGGGGTGACGGATCCTGTACGAGACTGCCCTACGGGTAACAAAAACAGGCTCCCAAGGCCGGTGGAACTCAATCGTTCCAGTGGGGCCATGCGACCATTGTCACGAACATTAAATGCAATGGTCTCATCCCAAGAATTTGTGTCACCAGTATGCCTGTCCATAGCAATTTCATGATCTATGGACTTACAAGATTTGATTTGGTGACCTAAAAATATAAGTCTATGCAATGATTTTACCTAAACAAACTATCGAGTATGCTAGATAAAAATGAGGAGCATACGAAAATACATGACATAGAGACAGCTAGATGAACTTTTAAACATGGGGCCCCCAGAGGTACCACACAGACTCGTAGGTCCGCAGAGGTATCCCCGCAAGGGAGGCTCCCGCACACGAGACTTAACTAATTAACTTAATATAAGTTATTATACCTCTAAGCTGAAAGGAAGAAGATTATCTCAGACGAAAAGTCATGTGCCTCACGCGGGCATTACTCCTAGTGCTAGTTTGGGTGTGGAGTAAAACATAACATAAAACATATGAACTGATGGCTATTGGCCATATACATATATAAATTAAATAGAATAATTAATACAGTATCAAGTGATCAGAATTATATATCTTAGTACAGGTTTAACGAACCTACTACGGTGCAGTTAGTGAAAACACCTTACACAAAATAAGAATAACTATAAACATATACAGAAATTATAACTAGCAGTCCTAAGACCGGTACGGTACCTTTTAGTCATCGGGACCGTTCTTACGGATACAATATAATTAGAAAAGTACATTTAGCGGAATAATTAAAATGTTAAGTATAGTTACTTGAATACTCGGGAGGCATTCTTAAGTTAGGCTATCATGTTACTGAAATTGATACCTCATCCTTTAGTTTATGCGAGTTGATGCATTCTCGGGAAGCTGGAAAGTTGGTTCCCGCAAGTTGGTTCCCGCAAACAGGATTCCCGCAAGAAGCTCATGGCGGGAGTACATCGCTCAGGACTGTAAGCACAATTGAATGTTTAATGAGTAGTCAGCAATAGCATTACTGCTGTGAAGAAAGTTCCCGTACACCGATGGTACGGATGGAAGTTGTCAACAAGCCGATCACAAGCGGGGTTTGTCAGATGCAAATGAGGATACAAAACAAAGCTTAACGGTGCTGGGTACATCAGCCAGCTCTGAAGATGCACCGGGCAAAGTTTACTTGCTGCGGTCGAAAGTTAAAAGAACCTGCACGATATTAGTGCGGGACGGTTGAAATACCACTTTTAGGCGTGGCCGGCAGATCCGGCGAGTCATCCACCAAAGAATATCACTGCCTCTACATCTGTAGAATCACATTCAGGCCGTAAAGGCCTCACCTCAAGTTCGTGTTCTGAAGTAAATATTGATACTCGTGAACGATAATTAGAAAGTTCCAAATTGCTCTCGCAAGTAGGGAGTTACAAAATTGTTTTAGTGCGGTGGGTTGTCTACTGCTAGCTACAGGAGAGAAACCGATAGAAAGTGAAGTTATATGCATAATATCTGACAATCGTAGCTAGTACAGGTCCAACCTGTTCGGCCCCTGGCCGAGGATGCTCTCGATCTCTGGATCGCGTCTCCTTTTATACTCCTCCTGACGTCACAGGCGCAAGCTTCAACCAATCATTGTTTGAGCAACAGCCAATCGGCGCGTAGCTGATGGTGCAATGTGGTGTTGGCCACGGAAAACCCTTCTTGATTATCTTCAAAATATTGCCATGACGTCACCATGACGTGGTTTTATCGTGATCTTATTTAAAAACAACTGCATGATAACGCCAGCCACCTGGCCGTGGAAAGAACTGTTGCCCGTATCAAATTGAGATTCCACTGGATTGGGATTCACGATAGTGTCACGGCATGGGTTGCCAAATGTATCCCATGCCAAAGACGCGCTGTTGGCCAACACCACAAAAATCGCTCAAATTAATGCTGTCGAATGTTCTAGAACATTCTAGAAGTTCTGCGTGCATGTGGTTATGACGTCATGGCAATATTTTGAAGATAATCAAGAAGGGTTTTCCGTGGATAACTCAGCCATTTCTTAACCGATTTTGAAATGGTTTATAGATTTAAAAAGCCCGTTGAATTCTGGTCTTGATAATGCCAGATTCGGCGGGAACAAGTAATTAAGAAAGATTACATGGTACCATCTCGGTACACTAAAAGCATCATCCCATCTTGGTCATAAACTATGTGCTCCATCAAAAATATCATCTAAGCATGCACGGCGGCCTCTTCGTATTCAGCCTCTGCGCCAACTCTACTGAGGGCATCGATATTCCCATGCAATTTGCCGGGACGGTGAACAACGTTGAAGTTATAGGCCTGCAAGGATTCCTGCCATCTCGCTACCTGGCCCTCCGGATTTTTCAGGTTCCTGAGCCAGCGTAGTAAGGCATCATGGGCTTTACGGAGTGTAAAAGGGCACCCGTACAGAAAGTGTTTATAATACGTGACAAAATGGGCCGGCACTAACAGTTCTCGCTTGGTGGTTGTGTATCGTCTCTCCATTTTATTCAGAGTATGCGAACCATAGCCCAATCCCTGCTCCGTTCCATCTTCCGTGACCTGAGATAGAACCACGCCGATAGCGTAAGCTGACGCGTCAGTGTCTAAGATGAAATCGAGGTTTGGATTAGGGTGAGCAAGAATCGGGGCGGTCGTCAAGAGTTCCTTCAGTGCCCTGGAGGCGCCTTCACACTCACTCGTCCACTCAAATGGTCGATCTTTCTCGGTGATCTTATAGAGGGGTGAAGCAATCTCGCTGAAATGTCGGATGTAACAGCGATAGTACTGGCATAGGCCAAAAAAACTTGGTGTCTCCGTGACTGAAGAGGGTTGTGGCCACTCTGCTACTGCCTTTGTTTTTGATGGCTGAGTAGCCACTCCATCACCGGATATGACGTGTCCCAGGAACTCAACGCTCTGTCTAAAGAGATGACATTTCTTAGGTTTGAGTTTTAAATTGGCCGTGTGGAATCGGGAAAGCACGGTGTCCAAGTTTATTACGGCTTGCTCAAACGTGGGTCCAAAGACTATTATATCATCTATGTAACAAAGACAGATTTCCCATTGCAGGGTGGTTAATACCTGCTCAATGAGTCGTTCAAAAGTTCCGGGAGCATTGCACAACCTGTAGGGCATCTTGCGGAATTGGAAAAGGCCATCCCTACAAACGAATGTGGTCTTTTCCATGTCACTTTCATCCATGGCTACTTGCCAGTAACCGCTAGCCAAGTCAAGGGTACAAAACCACCTGGCTCCAGACAAGGAATCAAATGCCTGATCTATCCAAGGTAATGTATAAGGATCCTTGATGCTAGGGTTCAATAATACCAGTCCGCAACATGTTGTTCACTTGTTGGTGTGCTTCTGCTTCCTTATGAATGGGAAGACATTGTACAGGTTGACGTACGGGGCAATTTTTGCCTGTGTCGATGGAGTGTCATACGAGATGAGTCTCTCCGAGATCCATGTCTCTGGAGGAAAACCTATTGCGATATTTATGCAGTAATTTCCGAATTTCATGTTTTTGTGATTGCTGTAATCCAACTGTGCCACGTAGATACAAATCATGTAAATGTTTGGGTAAATCATCAGTCATATGCGGTGGTGTGTCAGTGGGTGTAGGTGATTTCAATGAGATTATGTCCACTAAATGGCCGCAGCGTACTCGTGGTTCCAGAGTGATGAGAACTGCGGTACCATTGAACACTCTAAAAGGTATATTTTCCTTATTAGTAGTGTCTACTATTATGCGGGGACTTGCGCATTGAGAGGCAATCATATAATCAGGATCAGGTTCCAGATGGCGATGTGTGTGTTGCTTCCTAACTGTGGTGCGGTGGCCCATAAGATTTGTTCCTGTCCCGGCTCAACTGTGGCGGTACTTGATAATATAACCACACACGTATCGTATAATGACGACGCCGGTCCAAGAGGTATTCGTCGGCCGTGACACAGTTAACACAGCCATCTCTGGAGTTCCCCGAATTGAGGTGCGCAGAGTGGAATCCGGGGAAAATCACACACCACCAAACAACAGACGTGCAGACACGAAATATATGCACGTGGATCCAGGAGGGGGGTACGTCCTCCCAAGGAATTGGTAACACCACTATCCACCACAGCAAAATATTATTACCAACAGTTCGAAGAATGTCAATTAATAAATAATTTTCTGTACATTAATGACCGTCTGGTAGTCCCGGAAAGTTATCGTGATCTTATTTAAAAACAACTGCATGATAACGCCAGCCACCTGGCCGTGGAAAGAACTGTTGCCCGTATCAAATTGAGATTCCACTGGATTGGGATTCACGATAGTGTCCCGGCATGGGTTGCCAAATGTATCCCATGCCAAAGACGCGCTGTTGGCCAACACCACATTGCACCATCTCAAATTAAGATTGTTGGTGCACCATGAGAGCGAGTGGCTATCAACGTGCTCGGACCCTTGAATACGACAGATGATGGAAATAAATACATCCTCGTATTACAAGATTACTTTACGAAGTGGGTAGAAGCATTTGCTTTGCCGGACCAAGAGGCATCCACCATAGCGGAGGTATTGGCCAGCAATGTGTTCTGCCGCTTTGGTATGCCTTATGAGTTGCACTCCGATCAAGGAAGTAATTTTGAGAGCCGGCTCATATCAGAGCTCTGCAAATTGTTCCATATCATCAAAACAAGGACGACTCCATACCACCCCCGGAGTGACGGGATGGTAGAGAGATTCAACAGAACTCTCGCGGAGATGCTTACTAAAGAAACACGCCTCGATTGTATAGATTGGGACCTATGGCCCACGTATGTACTCATGGCTTACCGCACTTCAGTACATTCCAGCACGGGTTACACCCCTGCTCGGTTAATGTTAGGCCGTGAATTAGCCTTACCCCTGGATCTAGCCATGCCTCGAATACCAGGAAAGAAAAATTCACCATCTCTATGTTGAACTCCTGCAGCAAAGGATGGAACAAGCCCACGAGTTAGTGAGAGAAACCTTATCCACTGCACACTCCACTGTGCTATAAATCATTAGCGCACTGGCCGGGAAAGTGGCATCAAAAATCTGGCAGTATAATTACAAAGAGAATTTCAAAAATTCTGCCTTGCGTTCCAGTCTATAATCAACATGGGCTGAGAACTACCTATTACAGAAATATACTAAGACGCATGTTTAAAAACTCGCGCAAATATGGGAAATTATATTATACAGATTCTTGATGTAACATATATATTTCTATCTCTCGCATCTACAACAGACTACACCTCCGCAACAGTATTTTTTGCCGTAACCATAAACAGCATATATGTTTCCGATCAACCACATGCTTTTTAGAGCCACGTGATATTTACTGCTATTTCCAGTAAATTGGATCAGACGCTTTAAACACAAGAGCTGCCCAAAGTCGCGACTACCACAGCATGATGGAGGAGTGGCAAGGGTGAGTCGGGGTAATTGCCGCCAACGTCACCAGACTCCCACACACCCCATCGGCCGCTCCAGCCTAAAATTAAAACAGGCAAGTTTGTAAGCATCCAATCTGAAAAACCACCTCACGCTAATTAAAAGGTGAGGCTCCCCAAAGGAAAAGTAGTACCACGTTTTATTTTGATTGAAGGCTGTTAAATGCACGAAATTAAGACAAAGTTAACGAGTCATTCTTCCAATAAATAAAAGTACTCCCTTTATATGGGAAGAATTAATCCCTAGACGTCTGGAGTGGAAAAAGAGGAAACTTTCCATATAGGGCTGACCAAATCACCTGCTAAAACTTTTGGGTGTGGTCATCCGCCGCCTATGATGTCACCAAATAGTATAAAAGGAGGAAGCGTGCTCTGAAACTTTGTCTTCCCGTCAAAACTCGACACCAGGGAAGAACAGATAGCATTAGGCTTATTTCGTGTCAAAAACCAAATTCTCCTGTTTTATTATTTCATTATTATACTTGGCTAAGTTACTAAGTTAAATACGATGAAGAGATAGGGCATTATGTTTTGAATAAGGTTCCCGCAGCCAACTACCATGCGGGAACGAGATGTCACTCCTTGAAGATTTAGCGTTATCGGCTTCGTCTGAAGAAGAATCGGTACCAGTTCCAAAATTGTTCCTGTGGAGCTCGTCATTAGCTAGCGGAGAGCCCTGTACCAAAACTTTTACGAGAAAATCTGACCGCACCCTTCATGTTAATAAGGATCATCTCTTCCAGTCAGCCTTCTGCGTGACGTGCCAGTATCTCTACACCGCTACTCGCTACGGGGTGACCCATGCGCTCCGTTATCATCACCGTGTGTTAGAAGTAACATTAGTTCTTGGAGAAGAGAACGAGGATCGTGCCGTCTTAGCCACACGTTTAGAATCTCGGTTTCCAGTCAAAGTTCTCCCGACCGAGAAAATGGCCCACACAAAGAACACTACTCGTAGATATCCCGTTAGTCATCATCTTCCTGCGGCTACCATAGGCAACATACCGCCAGCCAGACATGAAATCCTGCCCGCAGCCACGTCGGGAAGTGTTACGCCGCTACAAGTCACTTCATCTACACCGGTCCTGAAGCGGAGTAAGAGGCGAAAGTCCGGCAGCACCCGCATCAGTAATCAGCCCTCCAACTACAGTCACTACACCTGCACCCGTAGTGTCTAAGACAGTTTTAGCCAGTCAGCCGATTTCAGTAGTGATCATGGCACTGCAGGAATAGACATTCCAAGTTACCCGCAGTCACCATCTCCGCCAGACCTGACCATAGGCGAGGGACCAGGACTGTCACAGCCTGCGGCGATTAGTATAACTCCGACCCGTGTTATCCTGCATCCGTCTCCTAGCCTTTCTGACCCAGCCATCAGAAAGGGAACTACGCCAGAACGACCATATGCGGGAAAGAGGCGTATAACCCATACACAGGACGGTACGGCTGGTACCTGCCCGGTCGATCCGAACTATATTCTGTTGGATATTTTGAACATAATTGGGTTGGCAGCAAGATTTTCCAATACAACTATCGGTTCTGGGTATTCACTTTAACGTTTTAGTTTGTTTTAAAAACATGTTCAGTTATTTTTAGCTGTACTGTAAGAGCTCGTGCGACTAACCATATTTCAGGTATTTGACTATATGAGGATTGACAGGTTGCTCAGTATGTTAACCTTTATGAATTTGCATTTACTCTGGATGTTGAAATTATATCCTTGAACATTTCCAGTTTATCCATCAATCATATGACGTCATAATCAACTACATGACGTGTAGAATGACGTAATAATCAATGATGCTATGAAGGATATAGGTAGAGTAATTAATGACGGACTAAGCGTTGTTATACTAATTGTATGTAACCAGTCAAATTAGTTTCAAGATATTCAACAGCTTGTATAGTTTTCTGGAAATAAATAGTCAGGGAGTTCAGTGATCGATCGATCCCAACACAGACGAAGTGTACATGGAGCTTAGCAATCGACGGGCGGGGTATGGCTAAAACAGGACTCCCCCATTGGGCAGCCACATCTTTCGTGCACAGTAGTAGAACCTGACAAATAAATGAAACTCGGAGAGTCAATGTTGGAAGTCCATGGCTGTAGTTCCCTCTCGCAACAGCTTACAACATCGTGTTATTTCTTAATTTTAAACCATCCTCTGATTTTCCAGGTTGACGACCACCACGGCAATGAAAATATTGAAACGAATAAACTTGCCCAACAGAAACACAGCCTTATGGCATATGACCGGGTTAATATCTCGGAAGAGATGAGTAAAACAGGAATTTGGATGCAGTTACGGAGAAATCCGTCAGTACCGAAATTCGAGGATGATGACGATGATGAACATACGCCCTTGCATAATGGCGACCATGGGTGAGTAGGGGCACACGTGACTGTTGTAAAGTTTTAGCTCGCCTCACCTCTACTGCTTTTGTAAAGTATTAGCCTCGAGCTTAGCCTACATGATTTATGCTATCCATGTTTTACCTAGTTTAGTAACATTTTTGGCAATGAACACTACCACCACCAGCACCACCACCACCACCACTTCCACTGCCGCCTCTATCACCACCACCTCCTACTACTACTGCTGCTGCTGCTGCTGCTGCTGCTACTACTACTACTACTGCTGCTGCTGCAGCTGCTGCTGCTGCTGCTGCTGCTACTACTACTACTACTATTCTAGCATAAACTATCTTTATATTTGTATTTCAAAGGAGTCATAGGAAGAAGAAACGACGACGACATAAGAATAACAACAACGACGACCATAAAGATGAAGTACCTAGTGGAGGGGGTGACGTAGAGACTAGCAGTCCAGAGATGAATCACAGGGCAGCCACATTCTTTATCGATGAAGAGAGTGATTTGATAGGCATACCGGAAGAAGAAACTGAACTCGATGACGACACAAAGTGCTAACAGGAAGTCTTAATATGGTGTGCTTATTAAGTTTTTACAAATTTATATTCTGTGCTTTTTATTGGCTGAAGGAACCAGACATATTAGAACCATAAGTTTTTGGAGATGTCGTTCGTAAGTTAATACAATCGAAACACGCAGTGATAATCCTATGTTGGAAGGACGTATGAAGAAGAATAAAAAGATAGGTATGGCGTACATGTGTATGCTCATTTTAAATGGTTCCATTATAACTTACCCTAACAGTCAAACAGACTGCTGCAAGACCGGAAAAATATTTTCTTTGGGCAATAACTCTTGGTATGCTGAATATTTTGAAACCAATTTGACTGAAAGTTGTTGGTGGCTTAGCCACCAACAACTTTCAGTCAAATTGGGTTCAAAATATTTAGCATATCCATAAGTTAAACACCATGGAATATGAAGTCTAGTGATTCAGCAGGCAGATATTTATAAATTACGAAGCTGTTATTAATGTTTCAATGTTGGATCACATATTCCGGTCAAGACGAGGTGAATCAAAATGGCAGCGAGGTTTCATTAATAAAGCTTTTATGGTTTTAATATATGTGGAATGAATTTCAATGAAACATTAACAAATTTTGTTTGCGATTCTATTCTTTAATCAGATTTTCTCAGAAAGTTCATTGGTTAATAAAAAAATAATCTACCAATGAAATTGCAAGGAGTCTTGTTTCATTAGTAGAAAAGAAGAGCAAACAAATGAATCATTAATCTTACCATTTTCATATTTTTATTGTGCATGGGAGTGTTCGTATGTATGTACACGTGCATGTGTTCATGTCCATGTGTGCGTGCGTGCGCGTATGTGATTGCATGTGTGAAGTTATTGGTTTGGCTGGTGTCTATGAAGTCCCTGATTCCAGGTCCCATTCACGCCATTCTAGGCTGGTTTTTATTTCAGTCTGTTATTGGTAAGATCCCCAGTTTTTACACTGGTACCCATTTATACTCCTGGATTGAGAAAGGCAACGAGGAGTGAAGGGGATTGCCTATGTTTCCAGTGATCGTCATTTGGCGGAACGGAGATGCGATCCCTGGGTCGCCGGTTTCACAGCTCTTCTCATTACCGCTTGAACTACCGCCTCCAATCGTGTGTGCGTGCATGCGTGTGTGTGTGTTAATATACAAGTATTGATTGAGTGTATTTAAATTGGAATTCACAGCCAACAGTGTTAGTTTTAGATGTCATTGGTTACATGGATAATTTCTTTGTCCGAGTGTTATCTCCCTTTGGGCATGTGACGAAAAAAGTAGGAGACAGATTACCTTTTAAAGTAAACTTTTTATGTATATTATTTTTATAAATCGAAAACCGATATCTCAATATCAATATCACACATCAATGCAATTGTGTGAGTGCGTGTGTATACTAGAGGATATATGTGCTGTAATGTGTGTCTATCTATTGGCCTATATAGCTGTTCGGAGGTTGCGTGTCTCAGGCACTTAATATGAGATTACCCATAGATGTGTCTACCATGAGGTCTAGGGTCCATAGATCTGCATTGCATAGACTGCGCGATTCCGTCTCTGATCAATGGCGGAATGCAGTTTTAGCTATGGCCCGCCCATCTCTAACTAAGCTCCACCCACGCGAATACCGCGCTGTGTGCAATCGATCCATGCACTCTCTGAATCTTAATTTCCAGATAACTATACATGTAAGCTGTTGAATATTTTGAAACTAATTTGTCTGGGTGCTGTTGCTGCTTATGTAACAGTAAAGACACAATTCGTACAACAACGCTTAGTCCGTCATCAATTCAGCGTTCGTGACAAATTTAGCTACGCCATTCATGACGTAATTGATTATGAGGCCAGCACACGTCTCGTAGTTAATTATGGCGGCATATGATTGCTGGATAAACTGTAATCTAGCATTCTAAGTGCAGCGTCCATTCATTTAGTGTACTGATTCAAGAACGCAATTCTCTCTGACCAGATACTGTTGTTGGTTATTTTATCTGCATTCAAGATAGAAATCACATGGATAATGGACCATTCCAGTTTTAGCCAAGCCCCGCCCATCTCTAGCTAACCTCCACCCACACCTCGTCCGTGTTAGGATTGATCCAAATAAGAAACTTCCTGACTATTAATTTCCAAAAACTATACACGTAAGCTGTTGAATATGTTGAAACTAATTTAACTGTTTACGCCTATGGCAGCAACAATGCCCAATCAAATTAGTTTCAAAATATTGGACAGACTGTTTATTAAATGATAAAGACGTACAATTCATACAATATGGCGGACTATTAAGCGCTAAAGACGTACGAAATCGAGTCATTCTTAACGTAATGATTATGCCGTCATCCTAGATCACGTACTTGATTATGATGTAATATTATGGATTTTGCACATCAAAGGAAGTTGTCATATCTGGTATGGTGTGCAGAAATGAATAATTGTGTATATTTTCAAAAAATAAATTAGTTGTTCTTTTTGCCACAACCGGTAGAATTGAGCAGAACTGTGTTGTTGTTGGAAGACGTGAGAACGTTCTATACTTGTGTAATATAAATTGCAATATAGCCTTTGTATTAAAGACAATAATGAGTGTACTTTATCTTCATAGAGTTGGGTCACATTTGAATAGCATACATTCACAAAAGCTGACAAAGAATCCAATATATGCTGCATAAATCCAATATGGCGGCTATAAATCCAATATGTCGGCCATACATCCAATACGGCCACAATGAAATCCGCATTGCTCACATATGCGTGTTGTAGTAGCAATGTTACACAATTTGATATTCATAGTTTGCAATTCTGTTTCAACTTGTAAATGTCATTATATTGTCGTTCGATTACTGTATTATATTTCCAATATTAACAAGCCATTTTTATGACAGGAATTTTAAAGATGGTTTATCATTTTAATTTGAATAAATTCAAAATGGGCACTGTATATCTATGCTGGCTCTCATGCATCGCTCACTCCATCATGTTTTAACTGTTTAAACCCGTCAAAAATATAAATGATAAATTATTTAGAATTTAAGGAATATTATGTTAATATTTTGAAACTAATTTGACTGAGGGCTGATACTGCGTGACAGGTCGTCTCAATTTCAAGATAACTACACAGGATGGCTGTTGAATATTTTGAAGTTAATTCGATTGGAGCCTGTCGTTGCCATAAGCAGCAACAGGGTCCAGTCAAATTCGTTACAAAATATTCGACAGAATATTCACTACCTCTAAAGAATTCACCAATTATGCTCTGCAGTGTTAAAGGTACATATTCACACGCGAATGCGTGGAAATTAAATTGTTTAAATTGTATACTTTTGAAGGCTTAATTTGTGTACCTCAATATAACGAAGAGAAATAAATCTTAACATATGATGACTTCATTCAGTACAAATTATTATAGTTTTTTGTCATTGAGAGGTTGAAAGGGGTTCGTGTCTCAATTCAATTTCATAACTTTAAACAATTATAGTAATTTATCCTTAATAAAATCACCACTTGTCAAAATTTATTTCGTTTCATTACATCTAGGCACACAATTTAAGCCTCCAAAAGTATACGGTACAATTTTGACAATTTTATTTTCAGGCATTCTGCTGTGAATATGCACCTTTAGACGGTGTTTGAGGGCAAACAAATTAGAATTCTCCATTATCACAATTCACACCAACTTAGGCCGTGTTTTCACTGGAGAGTTAATCGGGAATAACGCAATACCTTAGTATATCTTGTGAGAACGCGGCTTTAGTCACATTGTCAGTTATGGCAGTCCAGAATGGATAACAAACAATGTAGCGTGCCTTAATAGATGATAATGTCTTCCTTTTTAAGCTATTTTTGACACTATTATACAGTCTTATTTTTATATATTCAGATTAGTTCATTAATATACCGGCCATTTATATATTGTGTTTGTTCTCAAACTTCCAGCTGTACTTGTAATGGTTTTAAAGCTAACTCCGTGATACGGTCAACTATATTCACGATGCGCTTTATCCTGTATAATTCTATCTCTTACATTGTACCTGAGTGTAGAATGAACCAATGTAAATAGAAACACAAAATAAAGTCTATCTTTTCTATTTTACAATGCTGACTTTTATTGTCTTCATTATTGATTAATTGGTAAATGAATTTTTTTCAGAGATTAACTGCAAATCATACGCACAGAAAAATACGAAATAGTAAATGCTAGATATGTAACGCACCAATATTGAATTTGTGCCGTTGGCTAATGGCGCAGCGCAGGGACCAATATCCAATTTGATATAGGCGCACCCGTTGGTCAACGGCACAGGGACCAATATCTAATTTGATATCGGCGCGCCCGTTGGCCAACAGTGCAGGGGACCAATATCGAAATCGACATGAAACAGTATCAAAGTACACACATTTCTGTTTCTAACCGAACCTTATTAATGGCTGGCCAACACAATAAATAACTAACAAATTGCTCCACGTGAACACGACGAACGTCCATCGTGAAACCGTATTAGAACGAGAATAATTAATATGATTTTCAGACCGACATGAGTGCATGTCAAATTTTACTGAGTAGATCTAGCGACGCCATGTTTAATTCTAAAAGCAACAATGACTTTTAAAGGTGTATACAACGTGGACATCGATGTCGCCGCTTTTGTTTCCACACAGTCGTCGATTGTTTTGATAAAGCCACTTGAAAGAGAAACCAAGTATGTATTCACTTCTAATAACTCTGGACCCTTCCACTGCGATACAACATTGTGTAACACCTGAGTAAACACCTTTAGACAGACGAACAGGGAATCAGAAACTTGTGTAATTTGATATTGGTCCCCTGCGCCGTTGGCTAACGGGCGCGCCGATATCAAATTAGATATTAGTCTCCTGCGCCGATATCAAATTCGATATTGGTCCGCTGTGCCGTTGGCTAACGTGCGCGCCGATATCAAATTCGATATTGGCCCCCTGCGCCGTTGGCCAACGGGCGTGCTGATAGCAAATCGGGTATTGGTCCCTGCGTCATTGGCCAACGGGCGCGCCGATATCAAATTGGATATTGGTCCTTGCGCCGTTGATCAACGGGCGCGCCGATGTCAAATTCCATATTGGGCCCTGCATCGTTGACCAACGGGTGCGCCGATATCAAATTGCATATTGGGCCCTGCGCCGTTGACCAATGGGCGCGCCGATATCAAATCGGATATTGGTTTGTTTCAAACATATTTTAATGGCAATTAACAACAATTGGATTGAGTCACTAGTCAAACTGACTTATATTCGAGTCTTTCCATAAAAGACTATAAAATGCGATATGTTATAATTTTACATAATAATTTTACAGTAAAATGCAATTGGATATTTGCATATATGCATTAACATTATTTATGATACATATTAAGAATAGTGAGACTAATAATTGAAAATTGAAACTGATGAAGAGACAGGGAGCCATTGCTGCAAAAAGGAGCAATGACACCCAATCACACTAGCCTCATCATATTCAACAACACTCATGGATAGTTAACTCGAAATTGGGATTCTGGGAATTCATGATTCCGATTCCAACACGCGGAAATGCTGGCTGTGCTTAAAGTCAGTCAACCCTTTTTTGTATTCTTAATGTAATTCTGGACTTTCTGAAATATGAAACAGTTTTCTTCAAAGCCTAGGTCGGGGTGTCCATATAGTAATATGTCCTCTGAAATAACAAAATGTAATAGATCTCTAGATAGCTGTTGTCGGTGTTCTGTATATTTGGCACACTCGAGTAAATAATGTTTGTTATTTTCTATTATGCCCATGCAATGGGGGCAATTAGGATTGTCACTAAGATGAAAATAATTAAGATGAGCGTTAAGTTGACTACATTTATTTCGTAATTTGGTGTGTATAATATTGGGAAGTCGGTCCCCAGTGCTATTATATGCAGGTACGGCGCTAACGTGGTTGTGATCAATTTTTGATTTGAATATGGAGACAGATGCAGAATTTTTAACAGAATCATCTAGTTTGTTCCAAAGGTTGATTGTACTAGGAAAGAACGATTTTTTATAGCTCTCAAGACGAATGTTTTGTTCTACTAGGTTATTTCTATTTCGTAGATTATAATTTATAACTTGGTCTAACAGTCTTGGGATTAGTTCAGAAATATAATCTGGACAGTCTCCTTTTAGCATTTTGTACATTAAAATTAGGTTTTTGTATTTTCTTCTGCTACTTAGCATGACTAATCCAAGTTCTTTGTATAATCTTTCTAGAGGTGTGTATTTCGGAAGTCCAGATATTATTCTTATCTCCTCTTTTTGGATATATTCAATGTTTTCTGATGCTTGTTGCGTGCATCCGTTCCACACTTCGGATCCATATTCCAATACAGGACGAAGGTAACTAAGATATATTTTAAATAATGATTTCCTTGATACTTTGTATTTTAATTTTTACATTGAACCTACAATTATGTTTTTTTACTTTTTTAATCATATTTTCTATATTGGTTATCCATTTAAGATTGGATGACAATGTGAGGCCTGAATAGTTGTGAGACTGTACTCGGATTATCCGTGTATTGTCTAGAATAAGGCTTGGCATGTTATGAGTTGGCTGATTTGCCTCTATCATATTGACTGTTTTGTTCGGGTTGAATTTGACCAGCAGTTCAGAGCCACCAGGTCCTGGTTCAAAGCTGGTTCAATATTGATCTCGTTTTCTCCAGATGCAAGCATGGAGGTATCGTCAGCAGATAGTTTTGTAAGATTATGTATATTCTCGGCAATGTCGTTTATATATATCATAAATAACAGGGGACCTAATACTGAGCCTTGCGGTATGCCTGCGTGTATTGACCTTAAGGATGAATACAATTGGTTAACTCTAACCATTTGGTTAGATCAATATTGAACCAGCTTTAAACCAGGACCGGGTGGCTCTGAACTGCTGGTCAAAGCAATGGCTGGTCAAATTCAACCCGAACAAAACAGTCAATATGATAGAGGCAAATCAATATGATAGAGGCAAATCGTAAGGTAGTTTATATCATATATAAGGATCCAGTTATACCATTTTGTCTGAGTTTAAAGCATAGACCTTTGTGCCACACTCTGTCGAAGGCCTTGGAGACGTCACAAAATATTACACTATATATCAAACGCTCATCCAAAGCCTTCGCAAATATATGACACAATTCTATAAGTTGGAATGTTGCAGAGTATCCAGGGAGAAATCCGGATTGATATGTATAAATAAGATTATGTGTATGTAAGTGGTTGTATATGTATTTAAAAACAATTCTCACCATTATCTTTCCTAAGACACTTAGTAGCGAGATTGGTCGATAGTTTTCAGGATGTTTTTGTTTCCGTTTTTAAATAACGGGTTTACGGATGCAATTTTCCATAAGTTTGGGAAAACATTTGATTGAAGGGATTTGTTAACGAGAATAGACAGAGGCAAAGATACAGTTTCATTAAAAGCTTTTAACATCTGGTGGATAATTTCATCGTGACCAGAGGCTTTATTTATCGGTAGAATCTGTATAATGTCCTCAACGTCTTGTGGCTGTATATTGATGTTACTTAGTCTATTTTCAGTTTTATAGGTAAAGTTTGGTAAATTATGGTCCGTGTCATTCACAAATGATATACTTGCTAAGTTGTTAAGACATTCCGGTTTCTGTTCATCAGTGTATACAAAGTTCTCTTCATTCGTGTTTGAAATAGCGATTGGTGGAATCGATGATAATTCAGTACCCTTCACCAGTAGTTTTAGTGTTTTCCAATAAGACTTCGGTTTATAGTGAATCAGATCTGATAGCTTAGTATCTAACGTTTCAAGGAAGTGTACTTTTACTTGTCTTTTGAGGTTGTTAATCTTATTTCGCTGTGTTTTGTACGATTGCCAATGGACTATGCTGTTAGTGCATTTAGCTTTGTGCGCACTCTGTCTCTCTTTCTGGACTCGCGCCTTATCTCAGAGTTGTGCCATGGTTTATCTCCTGGGCGAATGGCTACAAACTTGTTTGGGATACACTCGTTAACTATGCTGAGAAATATCTGATTGACGGTTTCAACAGATTCGTTTATTTCATCATGTATATTCAGAAGTGCAAACCATGGCGTCGTCTCTATAAGATGGTTGAATTGTTAGTAGTTGGTTTTGGAATATATCCACACTTTCCTTTTGTATTGCTTAAGCTTATAAAATGGTACAGAGACATCGATGTATGTGGCTAGGTGGTCAGAATAGTTATTGAGGTCTATGGTTCCAGACTCTATAGGATTTATGTCACCATATGTCAGTATTGCATCAATAAGTGTGGCCGTTGTTTCGGTTATTCGTATTGGTTCATTGGTGTGTGATCTCAAACCATAAGTTACTATTATGTGTCTTAGTTTATTCATATTTTGAGATGGGAGATCTTGATTCAAGTCTCCCAATATTATTGTTGGTTTATCTTGGTCGATTACTCTGTCAATTGATATATTAATAGGATCCCAGGTTTTTATTGGACTGTTTGGCGGACAGTAAGAAATCTCTGAGCACTATACATGACTTCCAGAATTATATTTTCTAAACTATTAATTTCCAGGTCTGTTCGTCTGGGGTATTCTAGGTTTTCACTTGCATATATGGCAACCTCGCCGCCATGTTCGTTGCGATCTTTCCTGATCGGTGGATGAAAGTTTTGCAGATTTAAATCAAGATTTGTTAACAGTTTCTGTCAGCTTTGTTTCGGTAAAACAGATAATGCCATATTCGTTATCTCATCAGTTATGTTTTCCAGTTTATTCCGTAGGCCTTCAATATTCAGATGCATTATTGATAGGCCATGTGTTTCATTATCTGATACATTTGTATCGGGGCCTGGATTTGGATGGATATCACCGCTACACATCAGTATAAACATAACTAATGCGGAAAACATGGTCATCGTAAGTAAGGACATGGGTACTGATGATCTTAGCAATTCGCTATCCGATTTTACTTCATTAACACGATTATTTTCTTTAAATGCCACTATATCGCGCTGCTTTATGTATTCAAGCATCTCCAGGTAATTTAGTTTGGTCTTTAACCCGCACACGTTGACGGACGTGATTTTAACCGTCGAGCCTTTGTTGCGCATGTCTTCCTCCATGTGTGTGGACAGTTAGAGCATTCTCCATGGATCTAGGGGTAGGCATGGTCATGCTAGCGCATGTGGCAGTGACGGGGGCTGTATTGGTAGCGATAATAGTAGCAGTAGCCGCAAAAACGGCAGCAGTAGCAGTACCAATGGCAGCAATAGTAGCAGTAGTATCAGTAGTAGCGGCAGCAGTAGTAGTATTGGTAGTAGCGGCAGCATTATTATTATTAGTAGTAGTAGTAGTAGTAGTAGTAGTAGTAGTAGTAGTAGTAGTAGTAGTAGTAGTAGTAGTATCAGCAGCAGTAGTAGTATCAGCAGCAGTAGTAGTATCAGCAGCAGAAGTAGAAGTGATAGCAGCAATACATTTCTTAGTTTTATTATTAGGGGGCCAAGCTTGGCACCCTAATGTTTCCGGTTTTATTATTGTTATTGTTCTGTTTATTTTTATTATTCTGCCATTTCCTTTCTGCCACTATTCGCGAAGACAAAAATGCTGGTGAAATTGAAGCTTGGCATGGCAAGAGGGCCTTATTAGCGCAAAATTTTTACGTGTGAATGGATATGATTTTCTAGATAGGTTGGTGGCCATCTTAGATTTCCGGAAAATTTTCGCGAGTTTTAAAAAATCTTCAGAACCACTGAAGAGAATGAGCTTAAATGTGGTGAAAATCATCAGAGAGTGCCTCTCACAAAGGTTTGTTCAAGAGAAATCGATAGTTCGAAAAATACGGATTTGCGTATGGACCAATCAGAATCAAGCCGTCTAGCGGAAATATTGAATTTTTTATTTGAAGGAATTTTAAGCCCAAATTGTTCATATATAGGTTTTGGGGGTCGAGAAATTAAAATCTGGTATTTGCGAATCTGTCCGGTTAACGGTTCGGCGGCCATCTTGGATTAGTTTCCCGCCAAGTTTCCCATAGTAAAGCAATTGGAAATTTAAAATGCCTTCTCCTCGGAAACCACTGGGTGAATTTCAATTATATTTTGCAGGAAGCATCGTTACGTAATAGAGATCTGATTTTGCTCAAACAACGCTGGTCGGCCTATTAGGCCAGCGGCCATTTTGGATTTTGTAGTATTTCTGGAAACGTTTTTTAAAATCTCCTCCGAAACCACTTAGCGGAGTGATTCAAAACTCATGAAATAACATCGAGGGCATGGACTAAACCAAGTTTATTCAAGAGAATTTGATTGGCCGAGAACTTGGGTGGCCATCTTGAATGACGTAGTTTTCGTGAAAACGACTTCTTCTCCAGAACCACTGAACGGATCGGGCCGAAATTTGGGTGATATGATTAGGGATTGAGGGGCATTAGAGTTTGTTCAAGAGAAATTGATACGTCCAAAAACCTGGCCGCCATCGACCAATCAAAATTCATCATGATTGGCGGCCATTTTGAATTTTTTCTTTTCGATCGCTGGTATCACACTTGGAGAGCCGTTCTCAAGATGCAGTTCTTCCGCAGGCCCATACAGCTTTTCAAGAAAAGAGGTTGACAAAGGCCAGATCTCTTCTCTCAGCAGCTGATACGTACTGCAACATTGAAGTATGTGCTCTGTGGTCTGTTCTGCTTCTCCACAAGGACAAGCGGGCGATGTCGTAAGGTGGAACCGACTGTACATGTGATTGTTTAGTCTGTTGTGTCCAGTTCTGAGACGAAAAATCGTCACTTGCTCTGGCCTCGAGATATGATGGTAGGCATCTTCTGATTGAGGTGTTCTATAGAGTGACTTGATGATAGTCTTCATCTCTGTATGGGTAACCATGTTTTCTGTCTGATTCTCTTCTGCACCCACCTTTGCCATCTTGTCTGCTTCCTCATTTCCTTGGACTCCACAGTGTGAGGGGATCCACTGCAGTGCTATCCGAAAGCATTTGATGGTTTGTAGTGCTTCTTCAAGTTGTGGCAGCTTACCTTTGGTGATAGCCTCAATGACAGAGCGGGCATCAGATAAAAAGACAATCTGTGCAATAGGGTCTGCTGTTCTGCTGATGGTATTAGCTGCATGAACCAGTGCTTCGACTTCAGCTTTGTAGTTTGTGCAGTGTTTGCCTGTCCGTATTGTAGCTGACTCATGTTGTCCGTTTGGATACCGTATGTGCAGTCCGGCACCTCCGCTCCTAATTGCATCTTTGGCTGTCCCATCTGTGTAGATCCTTATCCATGTCTCCTGAGGGTACATTTCTTCCAGCATGGCTAGGGTCAGGGCCTTTTTACTCACAGCACTGTGTTCATCTTTGGTTGTGAGATGAGGTACTGTGGTGCGAATAGCTATGCTCTCTAGTTTGTTTCACAGGGTGGAGGATCAAGCGTGTGGTTTAGGTCTTTTGAAGTGCTTTTGTCTCTTTCACAAAACTTGATCTTTTAAGTCTTTCTGATGATAGCTGTGCTTGCCTGATCTTCATCGGGTGGTTGTTGAACGATTTGAACTTTGCAGCTTGGATCAGTGCTTTGCATTTCCTTCCTTTGCTAAGTGGGGGATGCCTGCTGTCTGCTCCATTTTTTCTATTGGTGTTGATCTTATTCCACCAGTGATGATGCGCAGTGCCTGGTTTTGTACTCTGTCGAGGTTCTGTTGATGAGATTTAGCTGCTGTCATCCATGAGCTGGATCCATACTCAAGGTGTGGTCGTACGGCACCTAGGTAGATGGTCTTGAGGATCCTTTCATTGGCACCCCACTTTGTCCCTGCCAGCTTCCTCATGATGTTTAGCTCATCCATTTCTCTGTCTATCCGAATTTCTGTCCATCCATCCATTCATAGGTCGGTCGGTCGGTCGATCGAACAGATTATCCATCAATCCATGTATTTATTCAGCTTCACATATACAGACGTGTGTGAGCATATATATATGTATGAATTACTGAACATCCTAGATCTGTAGAGCGTTAAAGGTGCATATTACACAAAATCACTGAAAATAAAATTGTTAAAATTATATACTCTTAGAGGCTTAAATTCATCTTTCCAGAGTACCCACCCATCATATGACGTCATGATGAACTGCGTGATGTGTACAATGACATCATAATGAATGACGTCATGAATGGCGTCGATAAGTACGCCACGAACGCATATTTGAAGACATAGGATTTGTAGCAACAGCACCCAGTCAAATTAGGTACAAAATATTCAACAGCCTCCCTGTATAGTTTTCAGGAAGTTGATAGCTAGTGAATTTGGGGATCGATCAATCCCAACACGGCGATGTGTGGGTGGAGCTTAGTTAGTGATGGGCGGGGCATGGCTAAAAATGGAAAGGTCCGTTGTGTACCTCAATGTAATGAAACGAAAAAAATCTTAACATATGATAATTTCATTTCATATCAATAAATATCGTAGTTTTAGTTGCGAATTTGAATTAGGGACTCGTGCCTCTAATTCAATTTGACCAGTTAAAAGACTATATTAATTTATACGTGATGAAATTCTCATATGCTAAGATTTATTTCGTTTCATTACATCTAGGCACACATATGGAAGGCCATCACCGCCAAAAATACAAAACGCAAATGGAACAGGCTAATTCCAAATGGACCAGAAAGAAATACCAAACAATCCAGGCAACGCCGTCAAACAGAACAGACTAATGCCAAACAGAACAGACTAATGTGTCAAACAGAACAGGCTACTGTCAAACAGAACAGACTATTGTTAAACAGAACAGGCTATTATCAAACAGAACATACTTATGTGTCAAACAGAAGAGACTAATATCAAACAGAACAGGCTATTGGCAAACAGAATAGATTATTGTCAAACAGAACAGACAACTACGACAAACAGAACAGACATCAATTAAAAACAGAACAGACAACTACGACAAACAGAACAGACATCAATGACAAACAGAACAGACATCGATGACAAACAGAACAGACAACTACGATAAACAGAAAAGACAACTACGACAAACACAACAGACAACTAAGACAAACAGAACTGACAACTACGACAAACGGAACAGACATCAATGATAAACAGAACAGACAACTACGACAAACAGAACGGACAATAATGAAAACAGAACAGACAACTACGCCAAATGAAATTGGCTAAAGTCGAATAAGCTATTTAGTCAAACAAATAGAGGGGGCCACTCTCGTCTCTATACAAGAGAAGTTAACTCTTCAGTCTCACTTGGTACCCCCATAGAGGTATTGACTAGAGAAAGCGCGCCCTATACCCCACTATTACACTCGACGTCTAGGGCTCAGCCAGGCCGGTTTTGCTGTTAGTATGGCAAAAGAGCGACTAGCGGCTCTATGTATACAAACAAACCCTTGTTGCGTAAAAACTACTCGAGAGTTTTAAATAAAAGTAGACCCCTCATTTCAACGAAATTCCTTTCAAAATAGTCAGCAATATTCATTACTGGTGTTGCTCTATACCGTGTCTAAGTAGTCAACAAACAAACCACTGTTGAGTAAAAACTAATTACTAATTAATCTTGGTAGACATGGCTGATATGGGTAAATATATCTTAGGAACAAACAAATAGATCAGAAAAATTTAGAGATTTATTAAAAATAATAACCTGATAAACGAGATAAATCAGATTGCAGACCCTCGCCCTCCCATTTTTTGTCACATAAAGTTTTCAGATTTTCCAGATTTTTTGGATTTTTGATTTTTTCAGACCATGCCAAAAGTTGTAGAATCCTAAGTGTTAAACTGTGAATCAAATTGGACCAGCAGTTTACAAGATATCCATAGATTCCGATTTTGATCCGATCTGGACCCATTTTTTACTCGGCTCCCCATGCCTGGAAATCCTCATGCACGGCAAGTTCCTTCGCTGTGTTAATGAGCATGCCTTGAATGCAAAACTGACCCATTTCAAAAATTGCAAAAACCAATTTTATTCACTATCAATTCGTGTCATAATTAATAACCACAAAACAGAGATTTCATTGAGCGTTCAGTCAAATCATAACAAACATACAGCACGTCATTTGATCACAGATTAGCTGCGTTAATAACATGTGTATCCAGCATTTCGCTGTAACACATTACGACACCGAGCTCTCATAGTGTTGATGAGTCGAGTGACACGATGTTGCGGGATAGCCACCCACTCCTCTTGTAACACATGATGCGTGCCACCAAGCAGTGCCATCGCTCACTCTACTGTAAACAGCTCGCTTCAACTGATCTCACAAATGCTCTATGGAATTGAGATCTGGAGAGTTAGGTCACAAAATTCTCTCAATTCCATGGGTAGTCAAAAACTGATTAACGACTCTTCCCCGGTGTGGACGTGCATTGTCATCAATGAAGAGAATTGATTATGACACTGGATTGTGACGTCAAGCTATATGTAACATAGTTGATTATGACGTCATGTGATTGATCCATAAACTGGATTCCTCCATTTCGATAGGTGTGTTCCCCAGAGTAGTCCAAACAGCCTATGAAGAGTTTCAGAGCGATCCGATAAATAGTAACCAGAGTTATCATCCAGAAACCACTCTGCCACCCGCCCGGACGGCGCCATCACAAAATACTTGGCGGGGTATAAAAATGATACTTAATCTTGGTGTGAAATGGGTAAATATATCTTAGTAACAAACAAATGAATCAGATAAATTAATCTAGATTTATTAGAAATAATAACATGATAAATTAGATGCATATTTACAAAAATACACAGTAGCTTCATTGTGAAATAGAGATATTGACATACTACAGGATAATGATAACAAATATTGTTTTAATCATTTAATCGTCATGCCAGACAAAAATCGGTCTCTACAGTGGTCTGGAGGAATGTCGATTTGAAGGACAAGAAACAAATATATTTGAAATTTTATCACTGGAATGACTGGCTCGATTACAAAGCCAGTCGTTCCCATGGTAAAAGTAAAAAAACAGCCAACGAATAGGCAATCACTACTTAAGCAAAATATTAATAAAAACTTTTTGGACAAATCTTTACCATCAAAGCATTAACTGCCGTTGTCTATGCCGGCTTCAAGTCAGATTGATTTCAAGATATGCAACAGCCTACCTATCACAGGTTGCAGACCCTTTTCCCACTCGATTTTCTCACCATGCACACAGTTTTCTGATTATCAGGATGTTATGAGATTTTCTGTATTTTTCGGATTGTGCCGAAAGTTGTTGAATCCTAGTGTATGGTCACATGCTTTCTTGTGTTGAAACGTGGGCCATACTGGACCAGTAGTTTCTGAGATATTCATAGATCCATAATTAGATCCGATCCGTTCCAGATTCTTTTAACCAGATCACGGCCGAATTCTGGAAATCATCGTGTACGGCATTTTTTTAGATACAGACGTGTGCGGACAAAAGTACCCTCTTCCCCTTACAGGGAAATGGTAACAAATCAAATTTATTTACAAATCCAGGTCACATTTTACACAAATGTACAATATTTACAAATAACTATGTACATATATATTATTACAAATATTATTATTATCATCATTATTACAATCACTAGTACAGTCACCAGCACTGGCTACCTTGATTATTATTATCATTTTGATTATTATCGTCATCATCATCAGTATTACCATCACTGTCAACATTATGGCATTATAAAAATATGTTATTATGATTATTATAACTTTAACATTATACAACTTATTTCATTTTAACACCAATATTATTCTTATTACAAATATATTATCTTTATATCATTGTCATTTTGTAGAATTGAGCCATCATAGATGTAGCAATATAATATAAATAATTGCAGTATCAAGTATATCATTCTGTCGCTATATCATTATCATTGCGGGTGTCCTTAATTTGGCAATAATTTCATCACTATTGTGGAATAATCTACAAGTATTATACAGACATTATACAAAGTAAATTCAATTAACGGTAAGATAGATCTATACAGAACTGAAAGATAGTTTTTGGGCATTTATATTAGCACAAAACTAAGGCGTCAAGTCCAAAACAGTTTCAAAATATTTCGCAGCTTATCCGCATGATTTGAAATTGAATCGCTCCAGCTTGAAAGTGATAATTACTCCACAATCAAGTTGATTTATTTTCACATTGGGAGATATATTACAGAGATAACAGAAAGCTGTTGTTATCGAGAACAGCAACATATTTTAGCATAACCAATTAAAAAAGCAAAACAGTTTCACATGTGGAAGATCTATAAGATCTAAGGGCAATGAAAGCCAATAATCATTTTGATGGTCAAAAAATCAAGTTTTGCTGAATCAGTGTCCATTCGCCGGACAAGACTATTTTTGAAAATTTAGAACTGGAATGACTGATTCTGTTACCGAGCCAGTCCTCCGAGTGGTACATTTAAAAAATGACCTCTTGACCTGCGAATGGACATTGTCCAAGACCACTGCAGAGCCTGTCGGTGGCTCAGTTGACCACTAAATTGCCAAAGGTGTCGTACATCATTATCATGCCATATTACTGACCTTGAAACAGAATTGAATTGGTCAATTTGCTTCTGACATTACGGCCCTTGATACCTTCTGTGCATAGCCGGCCAACATGAAAGTGCTTCACTATAGTGTATTCCTTTATGATTAATTTAATTAGCGACATTACATTACTTTCAGGAAACTCAGAATCATAGATATGCTCACTAAGGGAGGGAAATAACTGTCCCAATGGAAGACATGACAATACCTTGAATTGTACTTGTAGTAACAGATTTCGTGAGCTATCCGGCCTACCATTGACAATGAACCCTCTTATATGCACTTTTCAGTCATGTTGCAAATTTTAACAACGTCCAGTGACGGCACTGTTAATCCACCATTGTTTTTTAAACCAAAAATTCAGAAAAGTTAACTGCATCGGCTGCAGCTGTTAAGGCTGCTGAACATGTGCTACAAGTAAGGCTCCTCAACAATTTTCGAACAATAAATCCTGCAATATACACAACAATATTCTGTGCATATACAGACAGACTGCAACACTGCAAAACTATAACAAGCTGGGAATATTCATGCTCATTTGATACAACATCTACATCAGCTGTATTGGCATTACCTGGAGGCAAAACCCACGACTTAAAGAACACTGTGTGTGTCATTGTACGTTTCTAATTCTGCTTGCTGTTGGAGAGGTGTACCAACTATTATTACCCCTGAGTAATGTCACATGACCAAATGCTGTTATTTAATTGGTTAAGATCAGGGATGGATGATCTTGTATTTCCCTCACGCGAGGGCAATACTACACGGTATCCCCCGCGCGAAAAACGTGTTTTAGTTTTACTGCGCAGCTAACCATAAAGCTCTTTATAATAATATGCATGTTGCTAAAATGTCGGATACGCGCCCGCTTCGGAATTGTTGAATTTCAAGATTTCAAGTGACTCAATTTCAAGACAACTATACGTGAACGTTGTTGCATATTTTGAAACTAATCTGACGGGAGCTGTTGTTGCAGCAAGGTTTTATATCCCGCAAAATACTTGTATTCGAATAGCGAATGCATTACTCGACAAATTAATTATAGCCATAAAAACGGCGAGTTATTTATCGATCGCAAACTCTCTAGTGTGACCACAACCATAGACGGCGTTTTTAGCGTACAGCCTAGTCAAAACGTGTCAATTTTACTCTTGCAGAACTAGCCTAGAGATGTCTAATTCAAGAAGTGCTTATCTAATTATATTGTCACGTTATGAGCAAATCTCTATCTTCGACGTCTGAGGGGGTAATAAATTCGTTACACCAGTGTTTTGACGCGGGTAAAGGCTGTGTTACCTCACGCGCAGACAATTATATTTGATTGCGCGGGTGGTAACAGCCTGTACCTCTGTCAAAACACTGGTGTAACTAATAATATACCTATATCATCCTGCTGGGTAAAATTGCTACGTACGCTGACAGGCTGCACGAAACTGCTGAGATGATGGGTTGTTGTTCCAACAACGTCTACCGCGTTTCAAACTGAAAAACCATCAAGCATAACAGGAAGAGCCATACATGCTGCTACAAACCCAATTATTGGTGTACGATTTCATTCAGTAATCATTGGTACCCCCATTTAGTTGAAGACAACAGAGGTACTGAAGGGAATTGTGGTGAAAGGATACCCAGAACGGACTTTTAGATTCACGTAGGACAGCTTTATACCCTTTAGCATAAGCATTTCTTGAATTTAGCATGTCAAACAGACGATCAAAGAAAGACCAGAACTCAGCAGTGGGTCCACATTCAATGAACTCGGGCAATTCTAAGACATTCTCAACAAAATCTAAAGCCTTAGATACAGATGAAGTTAAAGCTTGCATTGCAAGCTTCACTTTCATCTTTTGCTGATACCATTCGATGTGATTCCTTCGCAATCGGTTTGCCAGCCGGAAACCTTCGCTTGTTTGCAGATCATACAATTTCTTAACGTAAGACCGCTGAACTTGCTTACCATCCATGTTTACTAAAATGCCATTATGGGCAAATGAATTTCTGCTAAGCTTAATCATGTGGCAGGGATCTAGAAATACAAATACCTTTGTGGTGGGATCGACCGGATTGGCAAAATAGGGCTGGATGGTAGTAATATCTGGTCCCAGCACTGCACCTAGATGATTGGCCATGGATATGTTAACAGTTGATCCATCAAAAGTCAAAGATACAATAGAAGCCCCGCAATCATGAACTTTCAAGTTCAAGCATGGCTTGTAATCACTAGGGCTTGTAGAATTTACTGATCACTATACCTGCTCAGCACCTAGTAACTTATCAAAGTTAATGTTAAGCCTCAAAGACAGCTGAAAATCATGAAAGCCTGAAAAAGAGTTAACATGTGTTCCTTGGAATTAAATGTCATGTCTGTCCTTACAGTCTATAAGCACCACAGCTCCCATCAAATTCATTTGTTATAATAAATAGAGGACTTATTCTGGTTGCAATATGCCATGTTGATAACACTATAATAAGCATATATATAAAAGATGCTCGAATGCTAATATCCGTATCGAGTTCAGCAAGCACTTGACCATTAAATTAATCATCTCCTTAAAGACAACATTAAGTTTTATAGCGAGTGCACACACAGAACTCGAGGTAAGGATCAGTGTTTCTCATGGCATCTAAATTGTTTCGGTTTCGGTGACCACATCCCTAATTTACGGGTCTTAAACTGCAATCTGGATTTCCCGTGCTTTCTCATTCATGCTAAAATTGCCATAAAAAGGATGGACTAGCATCATAGGCAACTATATATGCAAATTTAATATCATTAAATTGTCAATATTGTCATAGAAAACGTCCATATGCAGACCAAGAGATCTTTCTTCTTCTTTCGATCGCTGGTATCACACTTGGAGAGCCGTTCTCAAGATGAAATCTGTGGTTTTCTGCAGTTCTTCCGCAGGCCCATACAGCTTTTCAAGAAAAGAGGTTGACAAAGGCCAGATCTCTTCTCTCAGCAGCTGATACGTACTGCAACATTGAAGTATGTGCTCTGTGGTCTGTTCTGCTTCTCCACAAGGACAAGCGGGCGATGTCGTACGGTGGAACCGCCTGTACATGTGTTGGTTTAGTCTGTTGTGTCCAGTTCTGAGACGAAAAATGGTCACTTGCTCTGGCCTCGAGATATGATTGTAGGCATCTTCTGATTGAGGTGTTCTATAGAGTGACTTGATGATAGTCTTCATCTCTGTATGGGTAACCATGTTTTCTGTCTGATTCTCTTCTGCACCCACCTTTGCCATCTTGTCTGCTTCCTCATTTCCTTGGACTCCACAGTGTGAGGGGATCCACTGAAATGCTATCCTAAAGCATTTGATGGTTTGTAGTGCTTCTTCAAGTTGTGGCAGCTTACCTTTGGTGATAGCCTCAAGGACGGAGCGGGCATCAGATAAAAAGACAATCTGTGCAATAGGGTATGCTGTTCTGCTGATGGTATTAGCTGCATGAACCAGTGCTTCCACTTCAGCTCTGTAGTTTGTGCAGTCTTTGCCCGTCGGTATTGCAGCTGACTCATGTTGTCCGTTTGGATACTGTATGTGCAGTCCGGCACCTCCGCTCCTAATTGCATCTTTGGCTGATCATCTGTGTAGATCCTTATCCATGTCTCCTGAGGGTACATTTCTTCCAGCATGGCTAGGGTCAGGGCCTTCTTGTTTATATCACTGTGTTCATCTTTGGTGAGATTAATCATTATTTTTTTTTAATTTATAAATGGAATGTCTGGTTAGATGTTATCGAGCCAACCACTCCTGTGTGACAAAATTTTCAATATAAAAAATAGCCTTGTTTTAGTGTGCAAATGGACAACTCTGAAGGCCAGTACATTACATAGGTAGTTTTGGCTTGAGTGTTAAAGGGTTAATGTTAAATGCAAAAAACGTAACGACTAAAGACCCGGTTTTGTATCAAGGTCACAGTGGCCTAGACCGAACTACTTAACTCTCACAGTGATTCCTGACAGTACACACATGCAAGTATACATTGCTAGTTCCGGTGTAAGCTTAACCAATCCCGAAATAAAAGCCAAACCAAAGTCCTAAACGTGAAACTTAACGGAAATAGGAAAAGTGATACCTATGCTTCGCTTCTGCTTCAAAGGTGAGACAACAAGTATCAACAAAACGTTGCGAAATAATACAAGTTGTATATATTCATTGAATATGGTCCAACCTGTTTAAGATGAGCTGGAAAGTCAAACAGAGTCGGAACTGCATCACAAGTCAGTCTTCTACATTCCCTAGCTCCGCCTTCAAAGCATGCGGATGTGAAATGCTGGCTGCAAATCTGTTGGTATTTCAATCGTCTCCAATTCTCTTCTCATCTGTGTCAGCCATCTTTTGAGCAGTTTTATTGGTCGTCTCAAGAGCCCTCCCTAGGTAAATGGACCCTGAAAATTGGTTGGTAGATTAGATTATATATCAAACAAACTGAATAAAAGAATTTAACCACTGCCATGACTATTCACGGCCATTTTGGAATTGTTCCCCTGCCCACACCCCACCCCACACCCCACCCCATCAACTGTATCATGGCGGTTTCTGGCAAAATTGTTTTATAGCTGTTTGGTGTTGTTTCGGCTGGGACGCCCCACTAGTCCAACAGCCCAGTAGTCCGACAACACAATAGTCCGACAATTTTACACACCAGTTCAACAACCGATTAGTCCGACAGTCCAATAGTTCGACAAATTTACTCACTAGTCCAATAGCTCACTAGTCCGACATCCCAATAGTCCGATAATTATACCTAGTAGTCAGACAGCCCAACAGTCCGACAAACAGAAAATTTACAAATCCAGTAGTCCGACAACCCAGTAGTCCGACAATAGTAATTTTATCAGATGGTGCAATTGTCTTAAAACCGTGCAGATGTTGAAGTAGGATAAGAACGGCACGTCGTCATCGGAAATACCTAAATGTTTTATATTATAGACCTATATATTACTGCAGCCTTTATCAAACAAAGCAGTCTTGGACACTATACAAATGAGTGAAGGGCATGTAAACAACAATAACAGCAATAGATCCAGCATTTGATCCGATCATGATCTGTTTGGATAAATGGATGGATAGATGACTGGAGGGTTTGGGTTGGAGCAAGGGCGGACTACTGCTTACAACAAGAGCAATCGGAGATTTCAGACCCTCGCCCCCTCCCTCCACCCACCCCCACCCCACCCCACCCCCCAATTTTTTTGGTTAGATTGTAAGAAGTGTTTTCTAATTATCCAGATATTTGTTAGATTTCTCTGATTTTAACAGAACACGCCAAAAGTTGTGGAATCCTAGTGTATGGTCTCACACTTTGTTGCGTTAAAATTTGAGCAAAATCGTATTAGTAATTTTCAAGATATGTATCTATCCAGAATTTGATCTGATATGGCTCCGGGCTTTTTATCCGGATCACGGCCAAAGTCTGGGAATCCTGCTGCACGGCAATGTCCTTCCTCGTGTTAAGGATGAGCCGAACCGGACCAGCAGTTTTTTATACAGATGCGGACTGACACACACACGCACGCACGCACGCACGCACGCACGCACGCACGCACGCACGCACGCACGCACGCACGCACGCACGCACGCGCCAAGGTGCGGTGTGGTTATCATGCTTGGGCAGACATAGAGACGACTAATATTTTGTGTGGATCGTTTCAAACAATTAAAGATGCAGGTGTCAGATGGTCGGTTATGGAGAAATAAATATAAAGATTATTTTAAGATTTCGAAAACGGGAAACAACATCCTAAATTGAATAATTTTCCGCCATTATCATTGCACCCTCCAAATTATAACATAAACAAGAGGCCCAAGGGGCCTGTGTTGCTCACCTGGAGCACTATGCATTTTTGTCAAAATGGTTGGTGGGTGGGTTAGTAGTCTTTTAAACGAGTTTGTGGACATTTTTGCAAGTCCAATATGGCCGCCAAACACGCTACATTTTGATTAGTCCATTCTGCCATGTTTCTGACTAAGCTCCTTCCCTTGAACAAACTTTAATGGCACTCAGTGCCTAATCATATCTCTCAAATTTCGGCCCAATCCGCTCAGTGGTTCTGGAGTTGTTTTGGCAAAAAATAGGTCATCCAAGATGGCCGCCAATCCATTTGGCTAATCAAGTTCCCTTGAACAAACTTTGTGCAGCTCTTGTCCTAGATGATATTTCATGCGTTTTGAATTGATCTCCCAAATCTTTAAAGACATTTCTAAAAATCGACCAAAATCCAAGATGTCACGAAAATACATTTTTAATTTCCCATTGCTTGAGTATGGGAGATTTTGGCGGCTAAATGATCCAAGATGGTCCCTAAACCGTTTATTCGACAGTCTCGAAAATGACAATTTTGAAATCACAATACGCACAAACACAGATAAAACCAATTTCGGCCTCAAAATCAATCAAATAAAAAAAATCCAATATGGCCGCCAAACACGCTATATATTGATAGGCCCATAGTGGCCAGCTTTTTTTTATGGATCAACTTCTCTTGAACAAATTTTAATGGCCCTTAGTCCCTAATCATATATCACAAATTTCTAGGGAAGTTCTGGGGAAGAAATTATTTTTGCGAAAACGAGGGCATCCAAGATGGCCGCTGAACCATTTGGTCAATCAAGTTCCGTTGAACAAACTTGAGTGAGCTCTTGCCCTAGATCATATTACATGAGGTTTGAATTGATCCCTCAAACGGTTTTGAAGAAGATTTTTAAAGACATTTCTAAAAATCGGCCGAAATCCAAGATGGCCACCGGCCAAATTGGCTGATCGGCTTCGTTTGAACAAAATGAAATCTCTATGCCATAGGGATGCTTCCTGCCAAATATAATTCAAATCGGCCCAGTAGTTCTCGAGAAGACATTTTAAATTTGCCATTGCTTTAGTATGGGAGCTTTTGGCGGGAAAATGATCTAAGATGGCTGCCAAACCGTTTATCCAACAGTTTCGAAAATTGCAAATTTGAGATCAGAATACCCAAAAACCTATATAAACCGAATTTCGGCCTCAAAATCCATCAAATAAAAAAATCCAATATGGCTGCCAAACACACTATCTTCTGATTGGTCCACCGCGGCCATATTTTTTGACGAATCAACTTCTCTTGAACAACCGTTAATGACCCTTAGTCGCTAATTATATATCACAAATTTCGGCCTGATCGCTTCAGCGGTTCTGGGGAAGAAGTCGTTTTTGCGAAAACTAGGTCATCCAAAATGGCCGCTGAACCATCTGGTCAATCAAGTTCGCTTGAACAAACTTGGTTCAGCTCTTGGCCTAGATCATATTTCGTGAGTTCTGAATCGATCCCTCAAATGGTTTTGGAGAAGAAGATTTTTAAAGACATTTCTAAAAATTGTCCGAAATCCAAGATGGTCGCCGGCCAAATTGGCTGATCGGGTTCCTTTGAACAAACTTGAATCTCTACGCCTTAAGGATGCTTCATGCCAAATATAATTGAAATCGGCCCAGTAGTTCTCGAGGAGATATTTTTAATTTCCCATTGCTTTAGTATGGGAGCATTTGGCGGGAAAATGATCCAGGATGGCCGCCAAACCATTCATCCGACAGTTTCGAAAATTGCAAATTTGAGATCAGAATACCCAAAAACCTATATAAAACCAATTTCGGCCTCTAAATCCATCAAATAAAAAAATCCAATATGGCGGCCAAACATCCTATATTTTTATTAGCCCACGGCGGCCATGTTTTTTGACCGATCAACTTCTCTTGAACAAACTTTACTGGCCCTAATAATATCTGCCAAATTTCGGCCTGATCCCTTCAATGGTTCTGGAGAAGAAGTTATTTTCACTAAAACTAGGTCACCCAAAGTGGCCGTCGAACCATTTGACCAAATAAGTTCCCTTGAACAAACTTGGTTGAGCTCTTGCCCTAGATCATATTTCATGAAGGTTCCTTCAATTCCTCAAGCGGTTTCGGAGAAGATTTTTAAAGACGTTTCTAAAAAATCGGCCAAAATCCAAGATGGTCGCCGACCTAATTGGCTGATCGGCTTCATTTGAACAAACTTGGATCTTTAAGCGCCTACAGTAAATAAGGATAATATGAACAGTAATAAAGAAATTATAAATTACGCTCCTAAGACCGGGAAGGGACATATTAGTCATCAGTGCCATATACGGAAAACATAATTAGATGTATAATAGTATAGCTACTCGAGTACCTAATAGTCGTCGGTACGGAACAGGTTACTATGTTACTGAAATTGAGGCGCTAACATATTCATAGCGCGAGTTGACACGTTCTCTGGAGCAGGAGAGGTTTCCGCGGGTGATTTCCACAGCTGGTCACCGCAGGTTGGATCCGCAAGCTGACTCCTCCAAGCAGGGTAGACACGGTGCATACTCATGGCAGTGAACCAGAACAGTGAAGTAGCATCTATTAGATAGTCTCTATAACTAAATCATAATTTATACGGAAGTGAGAAAGGTCTCCGTCCGGCGATGGTAGTAAAAGTTAAAGGTTGCCCATTAACAGACAGGGCGGTATAATAATGTTAAGCAGATACATAACTTGGCACACAGTGTGGGATGCGTCACACAACTCTTGCAGCATAACTAGCAAAGTCCGCCAGACTGTGATCGAAAAGGTAATTAAAACACACACGACATGCAGTGCAGAATTTAGTGTCCACTTTTCAGCGTGGATGGCAGATCCGGCGAGTCGTCCAATTAATCAATCAATCAATCAATTACATTCTATTTATGTAAGTAGGCTACTAGCCTGTTATGAAAGATTTTAAAAACAATTACATTTCCTTATATGTCAGCATGATAGTAATCTGTGTTTATGTCTGCAGCATAATAGTCATAATATACTGGTTGGGTAGCCCACAGTTTGTCAAGTCTCCCCTCAAATGATGCTATTGTTGGTGCTTCTATTACATGGGATGGGAGGCTATTCCATGTGTTCACCACTCTATACTTAAAGGAGTATTTTAGGATGTTTAAGCGGGGCCGAGGTTTATACAATTTTAAACTATGCCCTCTGGTGATAGATTCTTGTCTTAGGTCAAAGAAATCGCATACATCTGGGTCATACTTTTTTGTTATTATTTTATAAGCTTCTATAATGTCGCCTCTTAATCTACGATATGCAAGTGTTGGTATGTTAAGTCTTCTAAGCCTCATTTCATAATTTAGGTGCGACAATCCTGGGACAGTTTTGGATGCTCTGCGCTGGACATTTTCTAACAAATCTATATGCTTTTTAAGATATGGACTCCAAACCTGGTTAGCGAATTCAAAATGTGGTCTTACCATTGATGTGTAAAGAGTTTTGAATGTTTTTATATCTAGAAATACGAATGTTCGTCTTATAACCCCTATTATGGAATTTGCTTTATTAACCTTATCTAATATGTTTCTCAAAAGACAGCTTACTATCAATAATAACACCAATGTCTTTTTCAAACTTGGTGTGTATAGGTAATTGGAGACCCATTTTTAGTTATTGTATAACTGTAATTGGTATGAGTAGTATTACCAATTCTCATAATTTTACACTTTTCGTTATTGAAATGTAATAGCCATTTATTAGTCCAGTCATTTAGTGAATATATATCAGATTACATCTCATTACAATCATCTACTGACTTAATGCCATGAAAAGGTTTGGTATCATCGGCATATAAATATAATTCACTAGTGTTGCTTACCACATCAGGGAAATCATTAATGTATAGGATGAACAGTACTGGTCCCAGATCTGTACCCTGTGGGACTCCACTGGAAACCGGCTTCCATTCTGATGGTTGCCCATTAACAATAACCCTCTGGCTGCGACCTGACAAAAAGCTTCCTATCCACTTAATAATTTTGGGATTGAGGTTATATATGTTCAGTTTATGAGCAAGTCTCTGGTGGGGTACCTTATCGAATGCTTTTAGAAAATCGAAGTAGGCCACATCTATGCTTTCACCATTTTCAAGTATATATAGCCACTTGTCTATAACCTTCAAAATTTGCAATGTGGTGGATCTACCTGGGATAAAATCAAATTGGCAGTTGCTAAACAGGTTATTAGTTTTCATATGTAGCATTATTGAATCTGTGATCAATGTTTCTAATAATTTGCAAACAATACTTGTCAAACTTACAGGCCTATAGTTGCACGCATCTTTCCTATCTCCCTTTTTAAATATAGGAGTAATATTTGCTTGTTTCCAAGGTACGGGTATCTTACTGGTATTTAATGATGTTTCAAACATAATTTTTAATGGCAGTGCTAAGGTATTACTTAGTTCCTTTAATACTCGAGGATGGATGCCACCTGGCCCTGGAGATTTTGATATGCTTAATTTCTGCAATTTATTTTGGTTAATGTCAGTGTTTATCTGTAACGTATTTTGTTGTGGGACAACCATGGCCTCAATCTGTGGAAGCTTACCATGAGGCTCGCTAGTAAAAACAGATGAAAAGAAGTTTGCTAGAACGGCTGCCTTTGCACTATCTGAAGCTGTGAGATTGTTCTTGTTATCGTCAATGTAGAGTTCAGGGATTGACCGCTTAATTTTTGTTTTAGTCTGAACATAGGCCCAGAAATTCTTTGGATTATTTTTAATTTTGTCTGCAATTTTCTGCTCGTGTGTCTTTGTTATCTTTCGAGTCTCTTGTCGGATTTGGTTTCTCAGTTTATTATATTCAAGTTGTATGGTGTCACCCCCTGATAATCTATATTAAGAAGCAAGAATCACCATAGCTCTACATCGTGTAGGATACATTCCAGGCCCGCACGGCCCCTCCCGAAGAGTTTGCGTTTAGGAAAGTCTGGATGCGGAAAGTCTAATTTGAAATTTAGTTTATTACTCCCGGATGGCCGTCCGGGAGTATCCAAAATTCTTTAGAAGCCGAGGACGTCCTACACCGCGGATGTGCTGGGTTCCATAAGACACCAGTTCAATTGAAGATCACTGTTAGGTCAGCAAGTTACATCCGTCATCCAGGTGGTCGAGTCATCCTGCACGGGCCTGCTTCCACCCCGGTGATGCCCTCAATCCTTGTTTTTTACCCCTTTTATACTCGCTGTGACTTCAGGGCCGAGCGCCTCAACCAATCAGCGGCCGAGAGCCAGCCAATCAGCGTACTTGTATGCTAGTGACGTATCGACCACGTGTACACAGATCTTTGTATTTAGTTTAATATATACACGTGACTACGACGTTATAGCAATATTCCAAGTATAATCTAGCGGCGAGCTTCGACGATAACTCAGCCATTTCCGAGCCGATTTAAAAATAGTTTACAGTTTTGGAAAGCTCGTTTAAGTTTTGTCCTAACTAGTACCAAGAAAAACGGGAACGGATAAATTATAAGTATTTACAAGTACCTACTCGGTACACCATAAACAAGCACTCGCTTCCAATTCCGTGACGTGTTGTCAGGGAAGCTCAGACACGCGCGCGCTTGCGCACCACATGTTCTATCAGACTTAGCCGATTTTTAACAAGAAATCTCTCGTATAGGGCTTGCATATGCTCATTGCTCTACCCAGGGGGTGGGTGCGCTTTAGAACAAATCCGGCATGACCGATCCGTACCGAGCCATGCTGGGACGGCCGGCACCCATCCGGTCAATCTGTACTACACATACATCTCTGCCATATCCTCGGATACGTGTTAGCTAGATAACCCTGCCAATGAAGGAAAGCACTGCGAAAACATATAGTTATAAATGTGAGTCTGATAAGTTGATTTACCGGCCCGCAGTGCATATCTGGGCACATTGGAACTTAATCCTAACGACAGGTAAAAAATTAGATCCGTAGGAAGCAGTGACGGACGAGACGTGCATCTCCATCCAACTCGTCGGAGTGTCTGGGAAGAACCTTGGAATCTGCCATGCCCTCACGGGAAGGATGCTCGCGATGATATTCGCCTCTCTATCCCCGCCTTAAACGATATGTCAGTGATCAAACTTGCTTATGTGAAATGTAGCCATTGGCCAGGTGGTGTTTTATGTGGTTGCAGAGGAAGGTAGCCGGATTCTCATCAAATTCAGATGCGTTGCGATGTAACATGTAGGTGGAGGTAGATGCTCTTTCAAAGCAACATACGGGAAGCGAGGCGTCTGTGCCCATTGGACATCGTATCTAACAATAGGTAGGAATTCCTGCCACTTGCGGCCAAAGCTAGTCTTCGTTTCTAACACTTAATTGGTAGGATAGACTGTAGCAGAAGACCCGCATAAATAAAGAGGCATCTACTAATACAGCATCTTGAAACTACATAAGATGGTGACGTGGAAACTCTACGGAAATCACTCGTTGCGTCTTCACGTAAACCAGTACACATCACGTTAATTATGGCTTCACTAGGATTTTTCAACACTTAGCATTTTCTGATGAACAAAAGAGTGGCCCTTTATGCCAACTCTTTTTTTCCGCTTCGGCGTTGAAGGCATTTTCCTGTGATGGAGGTCCGCGCGAGGCACCTTCCTCTCGCACCATCATGAAACATTCGGTGACGGAGGCCCGCGCGAGGCACTTTCCTCTTGCAGCAACAATGTTCTCTCTGTGTATGTTAGGGGTATATTAACTTATATTAAGTTACTCAGTGATCTCTTATGCGGATGCTTCTCTTGCGGATATACCTCTGCGGATTCAAGGAACTGTGTGGTACCTCCGGCGACACCACGTAGAAAGGACACCAGCTAGCTCTATATTGTGTATTATTGTGCTCATTTTACTGTCAAAGGATTCATCTTGTTTGTATAGTACTTATTTATATTACTAGTATATTATTCTAATCATTCCATTCTCTAAATTGGTATGGATAGACACACCGGTGACACAAATAGTTGAGACGACACTGTGTGGTTCAATCTCAACGGAAATGGTCGCATGGCCCCATTGGAACATCAGTGTTCCACCGGCTCTAGAAGTCGGCTTTTTACACCGCGGAGAGACATCATATGGGATCTGCGACCCCGGGATCCGCAGCTAACCAGCCAACCTGGTCATCGTGCACTTGCCGTGCGATGGGCGAATATCTGTCAGCAGACCAGCACATACCCCCGCGAGCTACAGTACCATTCAATCAAAATTTCCCTAAACTGAACCACTCTCACCGGGTAAGTGCAAAACAGAAGAGGACCTTCGCGTTTATCAATTCGTCTGTAGAATCCCTGCGGATAAAGGTCTCAGGCATCCCTAGTCTACCAATTTCTGAGTTTGAAGTGGTCCAGGATAACATCCATTGGAGTGAAAAAACTGCTAACGCATTGTATTATAGCTGGTTAACCTTTCTTAATTTAAACTAACTGAGGGTCAAGGTACTAACCATCTCGGTAACGGGCTGGGTAGTGATATTGTTAATCGCACTGGCTCTACATTATCTGAAGCAAAAAAATCAATACTCAATTGTGGCCTAACATTTGTGTCAACTCCTAGGTCCAAATTAGGCACAGATGCACTTTTAGATAATGGTTCAATGGAAGTCCTTGACTATTCCCATCGTGTCAAATTAGCCGACTTTTTCGAAACTCGAAAGATAATATTCTGCCATTCATTGAAAAAATTGGCTAGGCACCTGACTTAAAATTAATCGACCCAGCGATTTCTGACAGTATTAAAATTGTAAAAGAACGTGTTGAAAATGTTGAATTTCCGGTAAATCATAAAAATTTGTCATATGAGGAACGTCAAGCATTAACAGGATTGCGTAAAAACAACGACATTGTCATTAAACCTGTTGATAAGAGATCTGCTGCTGTAATAATGCTTAAAGACAACTACATTCGTGAAGCGCATCGTCAACTCAGTAATCCAAAACATTACCAAAAATTAGATGAACCACTCTGGCAAAGTAACTGCGACAAATTTAATGAAATTCTCCAAAATATGGTTGATAACAAGAGTTTAACGCAGAAACAGTTTAAATACCTCGTTGCGAAACGAGACTCAAAACAACGTACATTTTATCTGTTACCCAAAATTCATACGCCTATTGATTCTTGGTCAGATCCTATGATACCACCAGGACGACCTATAACATCGGATTGTGGTTCTGAATTATTGATTATCACCTACAACCAATTGCGAATAGACATTTCAGCTTCTTGAAAAATACTGAAGACTTTCTATCACAGGTCTCTGAGATCTCGATACCTCCAAATTCATTTTTGATTACGCTCGACATCGATGCTATGTACACAAACATTGACACCGAAAAAGGCCTGGATTCTGTCCGTGAAGCATTTGAAAAATACCCCGATAACAATAGGCCGACTGACAAAATATTAGCTCTCTTAGAGTTAAACTTAGGCAATGATTTTGAATTCGCGGCTAAAACATACCAACAAATTTGCGGCTGCGCAATGGGTAAGCGTTTCAGTCCAAGTTTTGCCATCATCTATGTAGCAGAGTGGGCTTCTCTTTTACCGCAGGTACCTCGATGATATTTTCCTTATTTGGCATCATACAAAAGAAGAATTTAATGAATTTTTCGCCATTTTGAACAATCATGACCCGAATATCAAGCTAAAAGCCAACATTGACCATATGTCTGTAGACCTTATACAAAGGTGTAAAGTATGACACAACTGGACACCTTAATTATAAACTGTATTTTAAGCCCACATATTCTCATCAACTACTTCACAAGAAATCTTTCCATCCACCTCATACCTTTAAAGGAATTGTAAAATCACAAATCATCAGTTTTCATAGAAATTCCAGTAAATCCACATGCTCCCTCTTATTCAAGGCCCTCAAGCCGAGAGGCTATTCGTCTAGATTCTTGCGCAAAATTAAATCTGAAACTTTACAGGATTTGGAAACTATCCCTGATAATGCTGCAGATCACATGCGTACCAAGATTCGTCACAATCGTCCAAGTACAGGCGTAGGAGAATCTCGAAAATGTGGAAAGAAAATGTGTAAATTAGACCTACTTCTTCCAAATCAAAAAACATTTATGAGCTTTCAGAACAAAGACAAATTCCAAATTCAGTCTTTAGTTTGCTATTCCAAAAACGTGATTTATGTAATATCTTGTAAATTATGCCAAAAGCAATATGTCGGTGAAACCAAATGCCCTTTAAGATGGCGAGCGACTAGACACCTTTGTGATATTAGACATAAAAAAGACACGCATGTCGCTGAACACTTTAACCTTCCTGGTCATTCAATCGCTCGGGACCTTGAAATTATACTTATTGAACAACCACCTCTCTCTAACACCGCTGAAGAACTGATAAACAAAGGATATTTAGAGACTAATTTTGAATTAAGCAATTAGAAACAAAATGGTTGAGGGGCATAAATGTTGATCCAGGTCTTGCTGATCACAGTGAAATAATTCGATTCACTCTGACATATAATTGAAATGTTGAAATTTCCGAAATTTTGAAAGATGAATATCATTAATTACAGGATAATTTAAGACAACCTCTCAACTTGCGCCCAGTAATAATAGCATTTAGGAAAAATCCGAATCTACGTGATATAGTGGTCAATTCTAAAGTAACTGGACAATCATCATCATCTTAAAGTTGTCCGATATTTTTACGGCAATATAAAACGAAAATAACAAATCTCAGGCAATAAAATAAATAAAAGATATTTTCAATTTTTTGATAATTCTGAGCCAGCGCCTTAACCATATTCCTACCCACCCACCCACCCACCCACCCATCAATCCGCCCGTCCGTCCGCCCGCCCACCCGTCCGTCCGTCCGTCTTTACATTAAAAGAAAACGCATTGGCACAGGAATTTAATTAAAAATTTCTTTACCTAAATTTGTCCTATCGAGACCAAGTTTAGATTTACTTAGAGTGGTCCCCCCTTGAGATTAGTTGGGGTAAAGTGAACTTATCAGTAGGTCGCTTTAACAGGTAAAGGCTGGGATTGATCCTACATTATAGAGAAATCACGCACACGAATGCACACGCACGCACGCACGCACGCACGCACGCACGCACGCACGCACGCACGCAATAATACATGCGCACAGTAATACATGCACGAATGCATGCACGAACGGACGCACGAATGCATGCACGCACACAACCATGCACTAATGTACTCACGAATTAATGCACCCACACCCACATACACACCCCCACGCAAGTATAGATGCACGCACGTACGGATGTACGAGCACACACCCACACACATACACACATACGAACAAATGCACGGACGCACGAACGAACGAACGCACGCACGCCAGCACGCACGCACGCACGTACGCACGCACGCACGCACGCACGCACGCACGCACGCACGCACGCACACACACACACACACACTTTTGCAGACAACTAAAAGATGTCCTACGGATATGATTTCATGTTGCCCCACCATTGATTTTGGTTGGGATTAGATTTATTTAAGAATAGGTAGGGAGGGATGAAACCTTGTCATTGTTATCAGGAACTATGAGGTCTAACTTTGATCTTACTAGCAAGTCTTTCAGGTTTGGATTTCTATTGTAAGCTATTACTGGTCGTGCTTTGATCGGTTCCTTTAATTTAGATTGCAACTGTGAAAATACGTCTTTCATGGATTTCGCTGATTCAACATTACGTCTATTGCATATGAGTTGAAATAGGATAATTTTGTTCTTTTGTGATATTCCTGAATCTACATTTATTCCAAATGGTGCTTTTGTTTGGCGTGTTCTAATCCAATGACCTTCTCGTATTTTACGAAACGAACTCGTTTCTTCTTCACTATCGAAGGTCGGAATCTGTTCTATTGGCATGATTTCAAAATGATGCTCAACTGAATGATCAGGAAGTTGGAAATGTTGAGCAATTGGCGTATCTGCTGAGGTGTTAATATCAGAAACGTGGCGTCTAGCACGCACTCTAAATGCATTTTTTGTTTCACCAACATACTGTTTCTGGCAAAGGGCACAATTGATCAAATAGACTACATTCTCAGAATCACAATGCATATTTGTTCGGATATGATATTCATTTTTAGTTTGAAAACTCAGGAATGTTTGTTGGTTTACAATATAGTTGTTTACTTTGCATCTGTTTTTGTCGCATTTAGAAACTGATCCATCGCACATGATTGGTTTATTGTGTTTAATTTGGACAGGTACAAACTCGGGTCCGCTATGAGGTTTTAGATTTTCAAGCTCATTGATGGTGTCTGCTTTAACTATTCGAAGAAAACGGGCTGAATAGCCTCGTGCTTTCAAAGCATCAAACAGAGTAGAGCATGCACCATTCAGGTTTTGCCTGTTGCTAGAGTTTCGAAAGAATCTTATGATTTGTGATTTGATCAGACCTTTAAATGTTTGTGGAGGATGAAATGATTTTTTGTGAAGCAGCTGATGGGAGTCTGTTGGCTTAAAGAATACTTTATATTCTAATTTTCCAGAGGAGTCAAATTGAGGACCCTTATAGATCGTGACATCTAAAAAGTCAACTGATGTTCCACTAATAGTAGCTTTTAGCTCGATGTTTGAATCTTGGTTATTTAAAATGCTAAAAAATTCCCAAAAGTCTTCATGTGAATGTTGCCAAATTATGAAGATGTCATCTAGATATCTGAGGTAAAGAAGAGGCTTTTTGGCTGATTTGTTCAGTGCCTCCTCTTCCCACTCTGCAACATAAATCGTGGCAAAATTTGGGCTGAATCGTTCACCCATTGCGCATCCACAGATTTGAAGGTAATTTTCACCATTAAATTGGAAATCGTTTCCTTTAAGAATTTCCGTGTCTGGTCGATCTGGATCAGGAAATTTGACAAAAGAATTCTTAATAGCAGTGACTCCAGCATCAATATCTATATTGGTATACATAGCATCTATGTCTAATGTGACTAAATATGCATCTTTCGGAACTGACAATTTGGATAACTTTGAAAGAAAGTGTTCTGTGTTCTTGAGAAAGCTCTTGTGTCTATTAGCAATGGGCTTTAAATAGTAATCAATATATTCTGAAATGCCATAAGACTCACTGCCACAATCTGAACTGATGGGGCGTCCAGGTGGTGTCAATGGATCTAACCAGGTGCTGATAGGTTTATGGATTTTAGGCAAGATATAAAATGTCCGATTTTGTGGATTATTCTCACCTAGCAGATACTTTAGCTGTTTCTTATTGATGTACTTATCTGTATGCAATGAATTAAGTATTTCAATGAAATTTTGTCGGTTTTGAGGCCAAATTAAATTATCAAGTTTTCTGTAATGCCTGGTGTTAGTTAACTGCCTTTCGGCCTCGCGGATGTATGTGTGACAATGCTATGTGTGTCCACGCCATGTGTGTCCTCGTTATTTGGGTCCACGCTATGCGTGTCCACGCTATGTGTGTCAATGCTGTGTGTCAATGCTATGTATGTCAATGCTATGTGTGTCTACGCTATGTGTGTCCACGCTATGTGTGTCAACGCTATGTGTGTCAATGCTATGTGTGTCCGTGCTATATGTGTCAACGCTATGTGTGTCAATGCTATGTGTGGCAATGCTATGTGTGCCCACGCTATGTGTGCCAATGCTATGTGTGTCCACGCTATGTGTGTCAATGCTATGTGTGTCCACGCTATGTGTGCCCACGCTATGTGTGTCAATGCTATGTGTGTCCACGCTATGTATGTCCACGCTGTGTGTCCACGCTATGTGTGTCAATGCTATGTGTGTCCACGCTAAGTGTGTGCCCACGCTGTGTGCCCACGCTATGTGTGTCAATTCTATGTGTGTCCTGGCTGTGTGTATCAATGCTGTGTGTTTCCACGCTGTGTGTCTACCATATGTCTGTCCATACTATGTGTGCCCATGCTATGTGTGCCCATGCTATGTGTGCCCATGCTATGTGTGCCCATGCTATGTGTGCCCATGCTATGTGTGTCCTCGCTGCGTGCCCATGCTATGTGTGCCCATGCTATGTGTGCCCATGCTATGTGTGTCTGCACCATGCGTGCCCGCACCATGTGTGGCCACGTTATGTGTGTCAATGCTATGCATGTCCACACTATGTGTGTCAATGCCATGTGTGTCCACGCTATGTGTCCACGCTATGTGTCCACGGTATGTGTCCACGCTATGTGTGTCCATGCCATGTGTGTCAATGCTATGTGGGTCCACTCTGTGTGTAAATGCTGTGTGTGTCCACGCTATGTGTGTCCACGCTATGTGTGTCAATGCTATGTGTGTCCACGCTAAGTGTGTCCACGCTATGTGTGTCAATGCTGTGTGTGTCCACGCTATGTGTGTCCACGCTATGTGTGTCAATGCTATGTGTGTCCACGCTAAGTGTGTGCCCACGCTGTGTGCCCACGCTATGTGTGTCAATTCTATGTGTGTCCTGGCTGTGTGTCTACCATATGTCTGTCCATGCTATGTGTGCCCATGCTATGTGTGTCCACGCTATGTGTGTCCACGCTATGTGTGTCAATGCTATGTGTGCCCATGCTATGTGTGTCCACGCTATGTGTGCCCATGCTATGTGTGCCCATGCTATGTGTGTCAATGCTATGTGTGCCCATGCTATGTGTGTCCACGCTATGTGTGTCAATGCTATGTGTGTCCACGCTAAGTGTGTGCCCACGCTGTGTGCCCACGCTATGTGTGTCAATTCTATGTGTGTCCTGGCTGTGTGTCTACCATATGTCTGTCCATGCTATGTCTGTCCATGCTATGTGTGCCCACGCTATGTGTGCCCATGCTATGTGTGTCCACGCTATGTGTGCCCATGCTATGTGTGTCTGCACCATGCGTGCCCGCACCATGTGTGGCCACGTTATGTGTGTCAATGCTATGCATGTCCACACTATGTGTGTCAATGCCATGTGTGTCCACGCTATGTGTCCACGCTATGTGTCCACGGTATGTGTCCACGCTATGTGTGTCCATGCCATGTGTGTCAATGCTATGTGGGTCCACTCTGTGTGTCAATGCTGTGTGTGTCCACGCTATGTGTGTCCACGCTATGTGTGTCCACACTATGTGTATCCATGCTATGTGTATCCACGTTATGTGTGTAAATGCTATGTGTGTCCACGCTATGTGCATCCATGCTATGTGTGTCCATATTATGTGTATCCACGCTATGTGTGTCAATGTTATGTGTGTCCACGATATGTGTGTCCACGCTATGTGTGTCCACACTATGTGTATCCATGCTATGTGTATCCACGCTATGTGTGGCCACGTTATGTGTGTAAATGCTATGTGTGTCCACGCTATGTGTATCCATGCTATGTGTGTCCATATTATGTGTATCCAGGCTATGTGTGCCAATGCTGTGTGTGTCCACGCTATGTGTGTCAATGATATGTGTGTCCTTGCTGTGTGTCCACACTATCTCTGCACATGCTATGTGTGTCAATGCTATGTGTGTCTATGCTATGTGGGTCCACATTATGTGGGTCATTGCTGTGTGCCCACGCTATGTGTATCCACCCTATGTGTACATGATGTGTGTTCACGCCATGTGTGTCAATGCTATGCGTGGTCATGCTATGTGTGTCCACGCTATGTGTGTCAATGTTATGTGTGTCCCGGCTGTGTGTATCAATGCTGTGTGTGTCCACGCTGTGTGTCCACCCTGTGTGTGTCCATGCTATGTGTGTCCACGCTATGTGTGTCCATGCTATGTGTGCCCGCGCTATGTGTGCCACTGTTATGCGTGTCCTCGCTGTGTGCCCACGCTATGTGTGTCCATGCTATGTGTGCCCATCTTATGCGTGTCCATGCTATGCATGTCCACGCTATGTGTGTCCACTCTATGTGTGTCCACACTATGTGTATCCACGCTATGTGTGTCCATGATGTGTGTCAATGCTATGTGTGTGTGGGTTATGTGTGTCAATGCTATGTGTGTCCACACTATGTGTGTCAATGCTATGTGTGTCCACGCTATGTGTATCCATGATATGTGTATCCACGCTATGTGTGTCCAGGCTGTGTGTCAATGCTATGTGTGTCAATGCTATGTGTGTCCAAGTTATGTGTGTCCGTGCTGTGTGTCCACGCTATGCATGTCCTTGCTGTGTGTCAGCGCTATGTGTGTCCATGCTATGTGTATCCGTGCTATGTGTGTCCACGCTATGTGTGTCCATGCTATGTGTGTCAACGCAATGTGTGTCCAGGCTATGTGTGCCAATACTATGTGTGTCCACGCTATGTGTGTCCACGCTATGTGTGTCCATGCTATGCGTGTCAATGCTATGCGTGTCCTCGCTGTGTGTGTCCAAGCTATGTATGTCCACGATATGTGTATCGATGTTATGTGTGTCCACGCTATGTGTGTCCACGCTATGTGTGTCAATGCTATGTGTATCTGAACAATGTGTGTCCACACTATGTGTATCCGCACTATGAGTGTCAGCGCTATGTGTGTCCATGCTATGTATGTCAATGCTGTGTCCACGCTATGTGTGTCCATGCTATGTGTATCAACACTATGTGTGTCCATGCTACGTGAGTCTACGCTATGTGTGTCAATGCTATGTGTGTCCACGCTATGTGTGTCCACACTATGTGTGTCAATGCTATGTGTTTCAATGCTATGTGTGGCCACGTTATGTGTGTCCATGTTATGTGTGTCCACATTATTTGTGTCAATGCTATGTGTATCCGCACTATGTGTGTCCACGCCATGTGTGTCAATGCTATGCATGTCCTCGCTGTGTGTCGGCGCAATGTATGTCCATGCTATGTGTGTCCACGATATATGTGTCCACGCTATGTGAATCCACGATATGTGTATCCACGCCATGTTTGTCCACACTATCTGAGCCCATGCTATGTGTGTCAATGCTATGTCTGTCCACACTATGTGTGTCCACGCTATGTGTATCCATGCTATGTGTGTCTGCAACATGCGTGTCCGCACTATGTGTGGCCACGTTATGTGTGTCAATGCTATGCATGTCCACACTATGTGTGTCAAGGCTATGTGTGTCCACGCTATGTGTCCACGCTATGTGTGTCCACGCTATGTGTGTCAATGCTATGTGGGTCCACCCTGTGTGTCAATGCTATGTGTGTCCACGCTATGTGTGTCCACGCTATGTGTGTCCACACTATGTGTTTCCATGCTGTGTGTACATGCTATGTGTATCCACGCTATGTGTGTCCATGCTGTGTGTGCCCACGCTATGTGTATCCACGATATGTGTGTCCATGCTGTGTGTCAATTCTATGTGTGTCCGGGCTATGTGTGCCAATGCTATGTGTGTCCACGCTATATGTGTCCACGCTAGGTGAATCCATGCTATGTGTATCCTCGCTATGTGTGTCCACACTATGTGTGTCAATGCTGTGTGTCAATGCTATGCGTATCAGCGCTATGTATGTAAGCATTATGTGTGTCCCCGCTATGTGTGTCCGCATATGTGTGTCAATGCTATGCGTGTCCATGCTATGTGTATCCACGCTATGTGTATCCACACTATGTGTGGCCGCGCTATGCGTGTCCATGCTATGTGTGTCTGAGCTATGTGTGTCAACGCTATGTGTGTCCATGCTATGTGTGCCCACGCTATGTGGGTCCAAGCTATGTGTGTCAATGTTATGCGTGTCCTCGCTGTGTGTCCGCGCTATTTGTGTCCATGTTATGTGTGTCCACGCTATGTGTGTCCACACTGTGTGGCTACGATATTTGTTCGCGCTATGTGTGTCCAAGCCATGTGTGTCAACGCTATGTGTGTCCATGCTGTGTGTCAATGCTATGTGTGTCCGGGCTATGTGTGCCAATGCTATGTGTGTCCACGCTATATGTGTCCACGCTATGTGAATCCACGCTATGTGTATCCACGCTATGTGTGTCCACACTATCTGAGCCCATGCTATGTGTGTCAATGCTATATCTGTCCACACTATGTGTGTCCAGGCTATGTGTCATGGATGTGTGCCCACACTATGTGTATCCATGCTATGTGTGTCTGCACTATGTGTGGCCACGTTATGTGTGTCAATGCTATGCATGTCCACACTATGTGTGTCAATGCTCTGTGTGTCCACGCTATGTGTCCACACTATGTGTATCCACGCTATGTGTGTCAATGCTATGTGTGTCCACGCTGTGTGTCAATGCTATGTGTGTCCACGCTATATGTGTCCACGCTATGTGTCCATACTTTGTATATCCATGCTATGTGTGTCCACGCTATGTGTGTCCACGCTATGTGTGTCAATGCTATGTGTGTCCCCGCTATGTGTATCCATGCTATGTGTGTCCATGCTATGTGTGTCCACGCTATGTGTGTCAATGCTGGGCGTGTCCACGCTATGTGTGTCAATGCTATGTGTGTCCTCGCTGTGTGTCCGTGCTATGTGTGTCCACACTATATGTGCCCATGCTATGTGTGTCAATGCTAAGTGTGTCCACGCAATCTGTGTCCACGCTATGTGTGTCCACGCTGTGTGCACACGCTATGTGTGTCAATGCTATGTGTGGCCACGCTGTGTGTCAATGTTAGGTGTGCCAATGCTATGTTTGCCAATGCTATGTGTGTCCACGCTATGTGTGTCCGTGCTATATGTGTCAATGCTATTTGTGTCAATGCCATGTGTGTCAAGGCTATGTGTGTCCGCGCTAGGTGTGTGTCAATGCTATATGTGTCCTCGCCATGTCTGTCCACGCTGTGTGTCAATGCTATGTGTGTCCACGCCATGTGTGCCCATGCTATGTGTGTTCACGCTATGTGTGTCAATGCTATGGATGTCTTCGCTGTGTGTGTCAATGCTATGTGTGTCCATGCTATGTGTGTCCATGCTATGTGTGTCCACGCTATGTGTGTCCATGCTATGTGTGTCCGCATATGTGTGTCAATGCTATGTGTGTCAACGCTATGTGTGTCCAAGATATGTGTGTTCGTCCTATGCGTGTCCGCGCTATGTGTATCCACGCTATGTGTGTCCATGCTATGTGTGTCTGCGCTATGTGTGTCAACGCTATGTGTGTCCATGCTATGTGTGCCCACGCTATATGAGTCCAAGCTATGTGTGTCAATGTTATGCGTGTCTATGCTATGTGGGTCCACATTATGTGGGTCATTGCTGTGTGCCCACGCTATGTGTATCCACCCTATGTGTACATGATGTGTGTTCACGCCATGTGTGTCAATGCTATGCGTGGTCATGCTATGTGTGTCCACGCTATGTGTGTCAATGTTATGTGTGTCCCGGCTGTGTGTATCAATGCTGTGTGTGTCCACGCTGTGTGTCCACCCTGTGTGTGTCCATGCTATGTGTGTCCACGCTATGTGTGTCCATGCTATGTGTGCCCGCGCTATGTGTGCCACTGTTATGCGTGTCCTCGCTGTGTGCCCACGCTATGTGTGTCCATGCTATGTGTGCCCATCTTATGCGTGTCCATGCTATGCATGTCCACGCTATGTGTGTCCACTCTATGTGTGTCCACACTATGTGTATCCACGCTATGTGTGTCCATGATGTGTGTCAATGCTATGTGTGTGTGGGTTATGTGTGTCAATGCTATGTGTGTCCACACTATGTGTGTCAATGCTATGTGTGTCCACGCTATGTGTATCCATGATATGTGTATCCACGCTATGTGTGTCCAGGCTGTGTGTCAATGCTATGTGTGTCAATGCTATGTGTGTCCAAGTTATGTGTGTCCGTGCTGTGTGTCCACGCTATGCATGTCCTTGCTGTGTGTCAGCGCTATGTGTGTCCATGCTATGTGTATCCGTGCTATGTGTGTCCACGCTATGTGTGTCCATGCTATGTGTGTCAACGCAATGTGTGTCCAGGCTATGTGTGCCAATACTATGTGTGTCCACGCTATGTGTGTCCACGCTATGTGTGTCCATGCTATGCGTGTCAATGCTATGCGTGTCCTCGCTGTGTGTGTCCAAGCTATGTATGTCCACGATATGTGTATCGATGTTATGTGTGTCCACGCTATGTGTGTCCACGCTATGTGTGTCAATGCTATGTGTATCTGAACAATGTGTGTCCACACTATGTGTATCCGCACTATGAGTGTCAGCGCTATGTGTGTCCATGCTATGTATGTCAATGCTGTGTCCACGCTATGTGTGTCCATGCTATGTGTATCAACACTATGTGTGTCCATGCTACGTGAGTCTACGCTATGTGTGTCAATGCTATGTGTGTCCACGCTATGTGTGTCCACACTATGTGTGTCAATGCTATGTGTTTCAATGCTATGTGTGGCCACGTTATGTGTGTCCATGTTATGTGTGTCCACATTATTTGTGTCAATGCTATGTGTATCCGCACTATGTGTGTCCACGCCATGTGTGTCAATGCTATGCATGTCCTCGCTGTGTGTCGGCGCAATGTATGTCCATGCTATGTGTGTCCACGATATATGTGTCCACGCTATGTGAATCCACGATATGTGTATCCACGCCATGTTTGTCCACACTATCTGAGCCCATGCTATGTGTGTCAATGCTATGTCTGTCCACACTATGTGTGTCCACGCTATGTGTATCCATGCTATGTGTGTCTGCAACATGCGTGTCCGCACTATGTGTGGCCACGTTATGTGTGTCAATGCTATGCATGTCCACACTATGTGTGTCAAGGCTATGTGTGTCCACGCTATGTGTCCACGCTATGTGTGTCCACGCTATGTGTGTCAATGCTATGTGGGTCCACCCTGTGTGTCAATGCTATGTGTGTCCACGCTATGTGTGTCCACGCTATGTGTGTCCACACTATGTGTTTCCATGCTGTGTGTACATGCTATGTGTATCCACGCTATGTGTGTCCATGCTGTGTGTGCCCACGCTATGTGTATCCACGATATGTGTGTCCATGCTGTGTGTCAATTCTATGTGTGTCCGGGCTATGTGTGCCAATGCTATGTGTGTCCACGCTATATGTGTCCACGCTAGGTGAATCCATGCTATGTGTATCCTCGCTATGTGTGTCCACACTATGTGTGTCAACGCTGTGTGTCAGCGCTATGTGTGTCAACGCTATGTATGTAAGCATTATGTGTGTCAATGTTATGTGTGTTCCCACTATGTGTGTCAATGCTATGCGTGTCCGCACTATGTGTATCCACGCTATGTGTATCCATGCTATGTGTGGCCGCGCTATGCGTGTCCATACTATGTGTGTCCATGCTATGTGTGTCTGTGCTTTGTGTGTCAACGCTATGTGTGTCCACGTTATGTGTGCCCACGCTATGTGGGTCCAAGCTATGTGTGTCAATGTTATGCGTTTCCTCGCTGTGTGTCCACGCCATGTGTGTCAACGCTATGTGTGTCCACGCTATGTGTGTCCACACTGTGTGGCTACGATATTTGTTCGCGCTATGTGTGTCCACGCTATGCGTATCCACGCTATGTGTGTCCATGCTGTGTGTCAATGCTATGTGTGTCCGGGCTATGTGTGCCAATGCTATGTGTGTCCACGCTATATGTGTCCACGCTATGTGAATCCACGCAATGTGTATCCACGCTATGTGTGCCCACACTATCTGAGCCCATGCTACGTGTGTCAATGCTATGTCTGTCCACACTATGTGTGTCCAGGCTATGTGTCATGGCTGTGTGTCGACACTATATGTATCCATGCTATGTGTATCCACGCTATGTGTGTCCATGCTGTGTGTCAATGCTATGTGTGTCCGGGCTATATGTGCCAATGCTATGTGTGTCCACGCTATATGTCTCCACGCTATGTGAATCCACGCTACGTCTATCCAAGCTAAGAGTGTCCACACTATCTGAGCCCATGCTATGTGTGTCAATGCTATGTCTGTCCACACTATGTGTGTCCAGGCTATGTATCATGGCTGATTGTCCACACTATGTGTATCCATGCTATGTGTGTCTGCACTATGCGTGTCCGCATTATGTGTGGCCACGTTATGTGTGTCAATGTTATGCATGTCCACACTATGGGTGTCAATGATATGTGTGTCCACGCTATGTGTGCCAATGCTATGTGTGTCTACGCTATATGTGTCCACGCATGTGTCCATACAATGTGTATCAATGCTATGTGTATCCATGCTATGTGTGTCCACGCTATGTGTGTCCACACTGTGTGGCTACGATATTTGTTCGGGCTATGTGTGTTCACGGAATGTGGGTTAATGCTATGTGTGTCCACGCTATGTGTGTTCACGCTATGTGTGTCAATGATATGTGTGTCAATGCTATGTGTGTCCGCGCCATGTGTGTCAACGCTATGTGTATGCACACCATGTGTGGCCGTGCTATGCTTGTCCGCGCCATGTGTGTTAACGCTATGTGTGTCCACGCTGTGTGCCAATGCTATGTGTGCACACGCTATGTGTGTCAACGCTATATGTGTCCACGCTATGTGTGCCAATGTTATATTTGTCCACGCTATGTGTATCAATGCCATGTGTCCAAGCTGTGTGTCCATGCTATGCGTGTCCACGCTATGTGTGTCCATGCGATGTGTCTGCGCTGTGTGCCAATGCTATGCGTTTCCTCGCTGTGTGTCCACGCTATGTGTGTCCACGCTATGTGTGTCCACACTATGTGTTTCCATGCTGTGGGTACATGCTATGTGTGTCCATGATTTATCTGTCCACGCTATGTGTATCCACGCTATGTGTGTCCATACTGTGTGTCAATGCTATGTGTGTCCGGCCATGTGTGTCAACGCTATGTGTGTCCAAGCTATGTGTGTCCGTGCTATGCGTGTCCGCACTATGTGTTTCCACGCTATGTGTATCCATGCTATGTGTGGCTGCGCTATGCGTGTCCATACTTTGTGTGTCCATGCTATGTGTGTCTGCGCTATGTGTGTCAACGCTATGTGTGCCCACGCTATGTGTGTCCATGCGATGTGTCTGCGATGTGTGCCAATGCTATGCGTTTCCTCGCTGTGTGTCCACGCCATGTGTGTCAACGCTATGTGTGTCCACGCTGAGTGTCAATGCTATGTGTGTCCACACAATGAGTGTCAATGCTATGTGTGCACATACTATGTGTGTCGACGCTATGTGTGTCCACGCTATGTGTGCCAATGCTATATTTGTCCTCGCTATGTGTATCAATGCCATGTGTCCATGCTGTGTGTCCACGCTATGTTTGTCCACGCTATGTGTGTCCATGCGATGTGTCTGCGCTGTGTGACAATGCTATGCGTTTCCTCGCAGTGTGTCACGCTATGTGTGTCCACACTATGTGTTTCCACGCTGTGTGTACATGCTATGTGTGTCCATGCTGTGTGTCAATGCTATGTGTGTCCGGGATATGTGTGCCAATGCTATGTGTGTCCACGCTATATGTGTCCACGCCATGTGAATCCACGCTATGTGTCTCCACGCTATGTGTGTCCACACTATCTGAGCCCATGATACGTGTGTCAACGCTATGTGTGTCCAAGCTATGTGTGTCCGTGCTATGCGTGTCCGCACTATGTGTTTCCACGCTATGTGTATCCATGCTATGTGTGGCTGCGCTATGCGTGTCCATACTATGTGTGTCCATGCTATGGGTGTCTGCGCTATGTGTGTCAACGCTATTTGTGTCCACGCTATGTGTGCCCACGCTATGTGTGTCCATGCGATGTGTCTGCGCTGTGTGCCAATGCTATGGGTTTCCTCGCTGTGTGTCCAGGCCATGTGTGTCAACGCTATGTGTGTCCACGCTGAGTGGCAATGCTATGTATGTCCACACAATGTGTGCCAATGCTATGTGTGCACATGTTATGTGTGTCGACGCTATGTGTGTCCACGCTATGTGTGCCAATGCTGTATTTGTCCACGCTATGTGTATCAATGCCATGTGTCCACGCTGTGTGTCCACGCTATGTGTGTCTACGCTATGTGTGTCCATGCGATGTGTCTGCGCTGTGTGCCAATGCTATGCATTTCCTCGCAGTGTGTCCACGCTATGTGTGTCCACACTATGTGTTTCCATGCTGTGTGTACATGCTATGTGTGTCCACTCTATGTCTATCCACGCTATGTGTGTCCACGCTATGTGTGTCCATGCGATGTGTATGCGCTGTGTGCCAATGCTATGCGTTTCCTCGCAGTGTGTCCACGCTATGTGTGTCCACACTATGTGTTTCCATGATGTGTGTACATGCTATGTTATGTGTGTCCATGCTTTATGTGTCCACGCTATGTGAATCCACACTATGTGTGTCCATGCTGTGTGTCAATGCTATGTGTGTCCGGGCTATGTGTGTCAATGCTATGTGTGCACATGCTATGTGTGTCAACGCTATGTGTGTCCACGCTATGTGTACCAATGCTATATTTGTCCACGCTATGTGTATCAATGCCATGTGTCCACGCTGTGTGTCCACGCTATGTGTGTCCACGCTATGTGTGTCCATGCGATGTGTCTGCGCTGTGTGCTATGCGTTTCCTCGCAGTGTGTCCACGCTATGTGTGTCCACACTATGTGTTTCCATGCTGTGTGTACATGCTATGTGTGTCCATGCTTTATGTGTCCACGATATGTGTATCCACGCTATGTGTGTCCATGCTGTGTGTCAATGCTATGTGTGTCCGGGCTATGTGTGCCAATGCTATGTGTGTCCACGCTATATGTGTCCACACTATCTGAGCCCATGCTACGTGTGTCAATGCTATGTGTATCCACTCTATGCGTGGTCATGCCGTGTGTCAATGCTATGTGCGTCCGGGTAGTGTGTGCCAATGCTATGTGTGTCCACCTAATGTGTGTCAATGCTATGTGTGTCAACGCTGTGTGTCAGCGCTATGTGTGTCAACGCTATGTGTGTCAGCGCTATGTGTGTCCATGCTATGTGTGCCCACGCTATGTGGGTCCAAGCCATGTGTGTCAGTGTTATGTGTGTCCATGCTATGGGCGTCAATGCGTTGCGTGTCCTCGCTGTGTGTCCGCGCTATTTGTGTCCATGTTATGTGTGTCCACGCTATGTGCGTCCACACTGTGTGGCTACGATATTTGTTCGCGCTATGTGTGTCCACGCTATGTGTGTCCACGCTATGTGTGTCCACGCCATGTGTGTCCACGCTATGTGTGTCAATGCTATGTGTGTCAATGCTATGTGTGTCCGCACCATGTGTGTCAACGCTATGTGTTTCCACGCTGTGTGTCAATGCTATGTATGTCCACACAATGTGTGCCAATGCTATGTGTGCACACGCTATGTGTGTCCATGCGATGTGTCTGTGCTGTGTGCCAATGATATGCGTTTCCTCGCTGTGTGTCCACGCTATGTGTGTCCACACTATGTGTTTCCATGCTGTGTGTACATGCTATATCTGTCTATGATTTGTGTGTCCACGCTATGTGTATTCACGCTATGTGTGTCCATGCTGTGTGTCAATGCTATGTGTGTCCGGGATATGTGTGCCAGTGCTATGTGTGTCCACGCTATATGTGTCCACGCTATGTGAATCCACGCTATGTGTATCCACGCTATGTGTGTCCACACTATCTGAGCCCATGCTATGTGTGTCAATACTATGTCTGTCAACACTATGTGTGTCCACGCTGTGTGCCCACGCCATGTGTGCCAATGCTATGCGTGGCCACGCTGTGTGTCAATGTTATGTGTGTCAATGCTAGGGGTGTCAATGCTATGTGGGTCCACGCTATGTGTGTCCACGCTATGTGTGTCAATGTTATGTGTGTCCATGCTATGGGCGTCAATGCTATATGTGTCAATGCTATTTGTGTCAATGCTATGTGTGTCAATGCTATGTGTGTCAGCGCTAGGTGTGTGTCAATGCTATATGTGTCCTCGCCATGTGTGTCCACGCTGTGTGTCAATGCTATGGATGTCTTCGCTGTCTGTGTCAATGCTATGTGTGTCCATGCTACGTGTGTCCACGCTATGCGTGTCCATGCTATGTGTGTCCGTGCTATGTGTGTCAACGCTGTGTGTGTCAGCGTTGTGTTTCCGCACTATGTGTGTCAGCACTATGTGTGTCAATGATATGTGTGTCAATGCTATGTGTGTTCACACTATGTGTGTCCGCGCTATGTGAGCCAATGCTATGCCTGTCCTCGCTTTGTGTACACGATGTGTGTCCCTGCTATGTGTGTCCGCGCTATGTGTATCCACTCTATGCGTGGTCATGTCGTGTGTCAATGCTATGTGCGTCCGGGTAGTGTGTGCCAATGCTATGTGTGTCCACGCTATGTGTGTCAATGCTATGTGTGTCAACGCTGTGTGTCAGCGCTATGTGTGTCAACGCTATGTGTGTCAGCGCTATGTGTGTCCATGCTATGTGTGCCCACGCTATGTGGGTCCAAGCTATGTGTGTCAATGTTATGTGTGTCCATGCTATGGGCGTCCATGCTTTGCGTGTCCTCGCTGTGTGTCCGCGCTATTTGTGTCCATGTTATTTGTGTCCACGCTATGTGTAGCCACACTGTGTGGCTACGATATTTGTTCGCGCTATGTGTGTCCACGCTATGTGTGTCCACGATATGTGTGTCCACACCATGTGTGTCCACGCTATGTGTGTCAATGCTATGTGTGTCCACGCTGTGTGTCAATGCTATGTATGTCCACACAATGTGTGCCAATGCTATGTGTGCACACGCTATGTGTGTCCATGCGATGTGTCTGCGCTGTGTGCCAATGCTATGCGTTTCCTCGCTGTGTGTCCACGCTTTGTGTGTCCACACTATGTGTTTCCATGCTGTGTGTACATGCTATATCTGTCTATGATTTGTGTGTCCACGCTATGTGTATTCACGCTATGTGTGTCCATGCTGTGTGTCAATGCTATGTGTGTCCGGGATATGTGTGCCAATGCTATGTATGTCCACGCTATATGTGTCCACGCTATGTGAATCCACGCTATGTGTATCCACGCTATGTGTGTCCACACTATCTGAGCCCATGCTATGTGTGTCAATGCTATGTCTGTCAACACTATGTGTGTCCAGGCTATGTATCATGGCTGTGAGTCCACACTATGTGTATCCATGCCATGTGTGTCCGCACTATGCATTATGCATGTCCACACTATGTGTGTCAATGACGGTGTGGCTACGATATTTGTTCGCCCTATGTGTGTTCACACTATGTGTGTCCAGGCTATGTGTGTCAATGCCATGTGTCAATGCAATGTGTGGCCGCGCTATGCGTGTCCATGCTATGTGTGTTAATGGTGTGTGTCCACGCTATGTGTGTCCACGCTATGTGTGTCAATGCTATGTGTGTCATTGCTATGTGTGTCCGCGCCATGTGTGTCAACTCTATGTGTATCCACACCATGTGTGGCCGCGCTATGTTTGTCCGCGCCATGTGTGTTAACGCTATGTGTGTCCACGCTGTGTGTCAATGCCATGTGCGTCCACACAATATGTGTGAATGCTATGTGTGTCCACGCTATGTGTGCCAATGCTATATGTGTCCATGCTGTGTGTCAATGCCATGTGTCCACGCTGTGTGTCAACGCTATGTGTGTTCACACTATGTGTGTCCATGCCATGTGTCTGCGCTGTGTCCCAATGCTATGTGTGTCCACGCTATGTGTGTCCACACTATCTGAGCCGATGCTATGTGTGTCAATGCTATGTCTGTCCACACTATGTGTGTCCAGGCTATGTATCATGGCTGTGTGTCCACACTATGTGTATCCATGCTATGTGTGTCTGCAATATGCGTGTCCGCATTATGTCTGGCCACGTTATGTGTGTCAATGCTATGCATGTCCACACTATGTGTGTCAATGATATGTGTGTCCACGCTATGTGTGCCAATGCTGTGTGTGTCCACGCTATATGTGTCCACGTATGTGTCCATACTATGTGTATCAATGCTATGTGTATCCATGCTATGTGTGTCCACGCTATGTGTGTCCACACTGTGTGGCTACGATATTTGTTCGCGCTATGTGTGTTCACGCTATGTGTGTCCACGCTATGTGTGTCAATGCTATGTGTGTCAATGCAATGTGTGTCCGCGCCATGTGTGTCAACACTATGTGTGTCCGCACTATGTGTGTCAAAGCTATGTGTGTCCAAGGTATGTGTCCAGGCTATGTGTGTCCGCGCTATGTGTATCCACACTATGTGTGTCCGCACTATGTGTGTCAATGCTATCTGTGTCTGCGCTATGTGTGTCAATGCTATCTGTGTCCGCGCTATGTGTGTCCACGCTCTGAGTCAATGCTATGTGTGTCCACGCTATGTGTGTCAATGCTATGTGTGTCCACGCTATGTGTGCCCATGCTATGTGTGTTCACGCTTTGTGTGTCAATGATATGTGTATTCTCGCTATGTGTGCCACGCTATGTGTGTCCAAGCTATGTGTGTCCGTGATATGCGTGTCCGCGCCATGTGTATCCACGTTATGTGTATCCACACTATGTGTGGCCGCGCTATGCGTGTCCATGCTGTTTGTGTCCATGCTATGTGTGTCTGTGCTATGTGTGTCAACGCTATGTGTGTCCACGCTATGTGTGCCAACGCTATGTGGGTCCAAGCTATGTGTGTCAATGTTATGTGTGTCCATGCTACGTGCGTCAATGCCATGTGTGTCCTCGCTGTGTGTCCATGCTATGTGTGCCCTCGCTATGTGCTTCCAAGCTATGTGTGTCAATGTTATGTGTGTCCATTCTATGTGCGTCAATGCCATGTATGTCCGCGGTATGTGTGTCCACACTGTGTGGCTACGATATTTGTTCGCGCTATGTGTGTCCACGCTATGCGTGTCCACGCTATGTGTGTCCATGCTATGTGTGTCAATGCTATGTGTGTCATTGATATGTGCGTCCGTGCCATGTGTCCCAACGCTATGTGTGTCCACGCCCTGTGTCAATGCTATGTGCGTCCACACAATGTGTGCCAATGCTATGTGTGCCCACGCTATGTGTGTCAACGCTATGTGTGTCCACGTTCTGTCCACGCTATGTGTGCCAATGCTATATTTGTCTACGCTATGTGTGTCAATGCCATGTGTCCACGCTGTGTTTCCACGCTATGTGTGTCCACGCTATGTGTGTCCATGCGATGTGTTTCCATGCTATGTGTGTACATGATATATGTGTCCATGCTTTATGTGTCCACGCTATGTGTATCCACGCTATGTGTGTCCATGCTGTGTTTCAATGCTATGTGTGTCCGGGCTATGTGTGTCAATGCTATGTGTGTCCACGCTATATGTGTCCAAGCTATGTGAATCCACGCTATGTGGATCCATGCTATGTGTGTCCACACTATCTGAGCCCATGCTATGTATGTCAATGCTATGCCTGTCCACACTATGGGTGTCCACGCTGTGTGTCATGTCTGTGTGTCCACGCTATGTGTATCCATGCTATGTGTGTCTGCACTATGCGTGTCCGCACTATGTGTGGCCACGTTATGTGTGTCAATGATATGCATGTCCATACTATGTGTGTTAATGCTATGTGTGTCCACGCGAGGTGTGTCCACGCTATGTGTGTCAATGTTATGTGGGTCCACTCTGTGTGTCAATGCTATGTGTGTCCACCCTATGTGTGTCCACGCTATGTGTCCACACTATGTGTGTCCATGCTATGTGTATCCACGCTATGTGTGTTCAGGCTGGGTGTGTCCATGCTATGTATGTCCACGCTGTGTGGCTACGATATTTGTTCGCGCTATGTGTGTCCATGCCATGTGACTCCACGCTATGTATCTCAATGCTATGTGGGTCCTTTTTTGTTGTCAATGCTATGTGTGTCCACGCTATGTGTGTCCACGCTATGTGTACACACTATGTGTGTCCATGCTATGTGTATCCACGCTATGTGTGTTCACACTTTGTGTGTCCACAGTGTGTGGCTACGTTATTTGTTCGCGCCATGTGTGTCCACGCTAGGTGTGTCCACGCTCTGTGTGTCAATGCTATGTGTGTCCGCGCCATGTGTGTCCACGCTATGTGTGTCCACGCTATGTGTGTCAATGCTATGTGTGTCAATGCTATGTGTATCCGCGCCATGTGTGTCAACGCTATGTATGTCCACGCTGTGTGTCAATGCTATGTGCGCCCACACAATGTGTGCCAATGCTATGTGTGCCACGCTATGTGTGTCAACGCTGTGTGTCCACGTTGTGTGTCCATGCTATGTCTGCCAATGCTATATTTGTCCACGCTATGGGTGTCAATGCCATGTGTCCACGCTATGTGTGCCAATGCTATATGTATCCACGCTATGTGTGTCATTGCCATGTGTCCACGCTGTGTGTCCACGCTATGTGTGTCAATGCTATGTGTGTCCTCGCTATGTGTGTCCACGCTGTGTGTCAATGCTATGTGTGTACATGCTATGTGTGTCCATGCTATGTGTGCCCACGCTATGTGCGTCCAAGCTATGTGTGTCAATGTTATGTGTGTCCATGCTATGTGCGCCAATGCTATGTATGTCCGTGCTATGTGTGTCCACGCTGTGTGTCAATGCTATGTGCGTCCACACAATGTGTGACAATGCTTTGTGTGCCACGCTATGTGTGTCAACGCTATGTGTATCCACGTTGTGTGTCCATGCTATGTGTGCCAATGCTATCTTTGTCCACGCTATGTGTGTTAATGCCATGTGTCCACGCTGTGTGTCCACGCTATGTGTGTCCATGCGATGAGTCTGCGCTGTGTGTCAATGCTATGCGTGTCCTCGCTGTGTGTCCACGCTATGTGTGCCCACACTATGTGTTTCCATGCTATGTGTGTACATGCTATGTGTGGCCATGCTGTGTGTGTCCACGCTATGTGTCCACGCTGTGTGTCAAAGCTGAGTGGAAATGCTATGTGTGTCCGGGCCATGTGTGCCAATGCTATGTGTGTCCATGCTATATGTCTCCACGCTATGTGAATCCACGCTATGTGTGTCCACACTATCTGAGCCCATGCTATGTGTGTCAATGCTATATCTGTCCACAGTATGTGTATCCAGGCTGTGTGTCATGGCTGTGTGTCAACGCTATGTGTATCCATGCTATGTGTGCCTGCACTATGCGTGTCCGCACTGTGTAGCCACGTTATGTGTGTCAATGTTATGCATGTCCAGACTATGTGTGTCAATGCTATGTGCGTCCACGCTATGTGTGTCCACGCTATGTGTGTCCATGCTATGTGGGTCCACTCTGTGTGTCAATGCTATGTGTGTCCACGCTGTGTGTCCACACTGTGTGGCTACGATATTTGTTCGCGCTATGTGTGGCCGCACTATGTATGTCCATGCTATGTGTGTTAACGCTATGTGTGTCCACGCTGTGTGTCAATGCTATGTGTGTCAATGCTATGTGTGTCCGCGCCATGTGTGTCAATGCTACGTGTATCCACGCTGTGTGTGGCCACGCTATGCATGTCCGCGCCATGTGTCTTCGCTGTGTGCCAATGCTATGCGTGTCCTCGCTGTATGTCCACGCTATGTGTTTCCATGCTAAGTGTGTACATGATATATGTGTCCATGCTTTATGTGTCCACGCTATCTGTATCCACGCTATGTGTGTCCATGCTGTGTGTCAATGCTATGTGTGTCCGGGCTATGTGTGTCAATGATGTGTGTCCACGCTATATGTGTCCAAGCTATGTGAATCCACGCTATGTGTATCCACGCTATGTGTGTCCACACTATCTGAGCCCATGCTATGTATTGCAATGCTATGCCTGTCCACACTATGGGTGTCCACGCTGTGTCTCATGTCTGTGTGTCCACGCTATGTGTATCCATGCTATGTGTGTCTGCACTATGCGTGTCCGCACTCTGTGTGGCCACGTTATGTGTGTCAATGCTATGCATGTCCACACTATGTGTGTCAATGCTATGTGTGTCCACGCTGTGTGTCCACGCTATGTGTGCCAATGCTATATTTGTCCACGCTGTGTGCCAATGGCATGTGTCCACGCTGTGTGTCCACGCTATGTATGTTCATGCGATGTGTCTGCACTGTGTGACAATGCTATGCGTGTCCTCGCTGTGTGTCCACGCTATGTGTGTCCACACTATGTGTTTCCATGCTATGTGTGTACACACTATGTGTGTCCACACTATGTGTGCCCACGCTATGTGGGTCCAAGCTTTGTATGTCAATGTTGTGTGTCCGTGCTATGTGCGTCAATGCTATGCGTTTCCTCGCTGTGTCCGCGCTGTGTGTCCATGCTATGTGTGTCCACGATATGTGTGTCCACACTGTGTGGCTACCATATTTGTTCACGCCATGGGTGTCCACGCTATGTGTGTCCATGCTATATGTGTCCACGCTATGTGTGTCAGTGCTATGTGTGTCCACACTGTGTGTCAATGCTATGTGTCAACACAATGTGTGCCAATGCTATGTGTGCCCAAGCTATATGTGTCAACGCTATGTGTGTCCACGTTGTGCGTCCACGCTGTGTGCCAATGCTTTGTGTGCCCAAGCTATGTGTGTCAACGCTATGTGTGTCCACGTTGTGTGTCCACGCTATGTGTGCCAATGCTATATTTGTCCACGCTATGTGTGTCAATGCTATGCGTGTCCTCGCTGTGTGTCCACGCTATGTGTGTCCACACTATGTGATCCCATGCTATGTGTGTACACGCTATGTGTGTCCGTGCTATGTGTGTCCTTGCTGTGTGTCCACGCTATGTGTGTCCACGCTATGTGTGTCCACGCTATGTGTGTCCATGCTGTGTGTCCGCGCTATGTGAGCCAATGCTATGCATGTCCCCGCTGTGTGTCCACGATGTGTGTCCATGCTATGTGTGTTCATGCTATGTGTATTCACTCTATGTGTGGTCATGCTGTGTGTCCATGATGTGTGTTCACGCTATGTGTGTCAATGCTATGTGTGTCCACACTATGTGTGTCAATCCTATGTGTGTCAACACTATGTGTATCAGCGCTATGTGTGTCAACTCTGTGTGTCAGCGTTGTGTTTCCGCGCTATGTGTGTTTGCACTATGTGTGTCAATGCTATGTGTGTCAATGCTATGTGTGTTCACACTGTGTGTGTCCACGCTGTGTGTCAACGCTATGTGTGTCCAAGCTATGTGTGTCCAGTCTATGTGTGTCCCTGCTATGCGTGTCCATGCTATGTGTCCACACAATGTGTGTTCATGCTATGTGTCTGCGCTATGTGTGTCCATGCTATGTGTGTCCACACTGTGTGGCCATGCTATGTGTATCCATGCTATGTGTGTCTGCACTATGCGTGTCCGCACTATGTGTGGCCACGTTATGTGTGTCAATGATATGCATGTCCATACTATGTGTGTTAATGCTATGTGTGTCCACGCGAGGTGTGTCCACGCTATGTGTGTCAATGTTATGTGGGTCCACTCTGTGTGTCAATGCTATGTGTGTCCACCCTATGTGTGTCCACGCTATGTGTCCACACTATGTGTGTCCATGCTATGTGTATCCACGCTATGTGTGTTCAGGCTGGGTGTGTCCATGCTATGTATGTCCACGCTGTGTGGCTACGATATTTGTTCGCGCTATGTGTGTCCATGCCATGTGACTCCACGCTATGTATCTCAATGCTATGTGGGTCCTTTTTTGTTGTCAATGCTATGTGTGTCCACGCTATGTGTGTCCACGCTATGTGTACACACTATGTGTGTCCATGCTATGTGTATCCACGCTATGTGTGTTCACACTTTGTGTGTCCACAGTGTGTGGCTACGTTATTTGTTCGCGCCATGTGTGTCCACGCTAGGTGTGTCCACGCTCTGTGTGTCAATGCTATGTGTGTCCGCGCCATGTGTGTCCACGCTATGTGTGTCCACGCTATGTGTGTCAATGCTATGTGTGTCAATGCTATGTGTATCCGCGCCATGTGTGTCAACGCTATGTATGTCCACGCTGTGTGTCAATTCTATGTGCGCCCACACAATGTGTGCCAATGCTATGTGTGCCACGCTATGTGTGTCAACGCTGTGTGTCCACGTTGTGTGTCCATGCTATGTCTGCCAATGCTATATTTGTCCACGCTATGGGTGTCAATGCCATGTGTCCACGCTATGTGTGCCAATGCTATATGTATCCACGCTATGTGTGTCATTGCCATGTGTCCACGCTGTGTGTCCACGCTATGTGTGTCAATGCTATGTGTGTCCTCGCTATGTGTGTCCACGCTGTGTGTCAATGCTATGTGTGTACATGCTATGTGTGTCCATGCTATGTGTGCCCACGCTATGTGCGTCCAAGCTATGTGTGTCAATGTTATGTGTGTCCATGCTATGTGCGCCAATGCTATGTATGTCCGTGCTATGTGTGTCCACGCTGTGTGTCAATGCTATGTGCGTCCACACAATGTGTGACAATGTTATGTGTGCCACGCTATGTGTGTCAACGCTATGTGTATCCACGTTGTGTGTCCATGCTATGTGTGCCAATGCTATCTTTGTCCACGCTATGTGTGTTAATGCCATGTGTCCACGCTGTGTGTCCACGCTATGTGTGTCCATGCGATGAGTCTGCGCTGTGTGTCAATGCTATGCGTGTCCTCGCTGTGTGTCCACGCTATGTGTGCCCACACTATGTGTTTCCATGCTATGTGTGTACATGCCATGTGTGGCCATGCTGTGTGTGTCCACGCTGTGTGTCAAAGCTGAGTGGAAATGCTATGTGTGTCCGGGCCATGTGTGCCAATGCTATGTGTGTCCATGCTATATGTCTCCACGCTATGTGAATCCACGCTATGTGTGTCCACACTATCTGAGCCCATGCTATGTGTGTCAATGATATATCTGTCCACAGTATGTGTATCCAGGCTGTGTGTCATGGCTGTGTGTCAACGCTATGTGTATCCATGCTATGTGTGCCTGCACTATGCGTGTCCGCACTGTGTAGCCACGTTATGTGTGTCAATGTTATGCATGTCCAGACTATGTGTGTCAATGCTATGTGCGTCCACGCTATGTGTGTCCACGCTATGTGTGTCCATGCTATGTGGGTCCACTCTGTGTGTCAATGCTATGTGTGTCCACGCTATGTGTGTCCACACTATGTGTGTCCATGCTATGTGTATCCACCCTAAGTGTGTTCACACGGTGTGTGTCCATGCTATGTGTGTCCACGCTGTGTGTCCACACTGTGTGGCTACGATATTTGTTCGCGCTATGTGTGGCCGCACTATGTATGTCCATGCTATGTGTGTTAACGCTATGTGTGTCCACGCTGTGTGTCAATGCTATGTGTGTCAATGCTATGTGTGTCCGCGCCATGTGTGTCAATGCTACGTGTATCCACGCTGTGTGTGGCCACGCTATGCATGTCCGCGCCATGTGTCTTCGCTGTGTGCCAATGCTATGCGTGTCCTCGCTGTGTGTCCACGCTATGTGTGTCCACACTATGTGATCCCATGCTATGTGTGTACACGCTATGTGTGTCCGTGCTATGTGTGTCCTTGCTGTGTGTCCACGCTATGTGTGTCCACGCTATGTGTGTCCACGCTATGTGTGTCCATGATGTGTGTCCGCGCTATGTGAGCCAATGCTATGCATGTCCCCGCTGTGTGTCCACGATGTGTGTCCATGCTATGTGTGTTCATGCTATGTGTATTCACTCTATGTGTGGTCATGCTGTGTGTCCATGATGTGTGTTCACGCTATGTGTGTCAATGCTATGTGTGTCCACACTATGTGTGTCAATCCTATGTGTGTCAACACTATGTGTATCAGCGCTATGTGTGTCAACTCTGTGTGTCAGCGTTGTGTTTCCGCGCTATGTGTGTCAATGCTATGTGTGTCAATGCTATGTGTGTCAATGCTATGTGTGTTCACACTGTGTGTGTCCACGCTGTGTGTCAACGCTATGTGTGTCCAAGCTATGTGTGTCCAGTCTATGTGTGTCCCTGCTATGCGTGTCCATGCTATGTGTCCATGCTATGTGTCCACACAATGTGTGTTCATGCTATGTGTCTGCGCTATGTGTGTCCATGCTATGTGTGTCCACACTGTGTGGCCATGCTATGTGTATCCATGCTATGTGTGTCTGCACTATGCGTGTCCGCACTATGTGTGGCCACGTTATGTGTGTCAATGATATGCATGTCCATACTATGTGTGTTAATGCTATGTGTGTCCACGCGAGGTGTGTCCACGCTATGTGTGTCAATGTTATGTGGGTCCACTCTGTGTGTCAATGCTATGTGTGTCCACCCTATGTGTGTCCACGCTATGTGTCCACACTATGTGTGTCCATGCTATGTGTATCCACGCTATGTGTGTTCAGGCTGGGGGTGTCCATGCTATGTATGTCCACGCTGTGTGGCTACGATATTTGTTCGCGCTATGTGTGTCCATGCCATGTGACTCCACGCTATGTATCTCAATGCTATGTGGGTCCTTTTTTGTTGTCAATGCTATGTGTGTCCACGCTATGTGTGTCCACGCTATGTGTACACACTATGTGTGTCCATGCTATGTGTATCCACGCTATGTGTGTTCACACTTTGTGTGTCCACAGTGTGTGGCTACGTTATTTGTTCGCGCCATGTGTGTCCACGCTAGGTGTGTCCACGCTCTGTGTGTCAATGCTATGTGTGTCCGCGCCATGTGTGTCCACGCTATGTGTGTCCACGCTATGTGTGTCAATGCTATGTGTGTCAATGCTATGTGTATCCGCGCCATGTGTGTCAACGCTATGTATGTCCACGCTGTGTGTCAATTCTATGTGCGCCCACACAATGTGTGCCAATGCTATGTGTGCCACGCTATGTGTGTCAACGCTGTGTGTCCACGTTGTGTGTCCATGCTATGTCTGCCAATGCTATATTTGTCCACGCTATGGGTGTCAATGCCATGTGTCCACGCTATGTGTGCCAATGCTATATGTATCCACGCTATGTGTGTCATTGCCATGTGTCCACGCTGTGTGTCCACGCTATGTGTGTCAATGCTATGTGTGTCCTCGCTATGTGTGTCCACGCTGTGTGTCAATGCTATGTGTGTACATGCTATGTGTGTCCATGCTATGTGTGCCCACGCTATGTGCGTCCAAGCTATGTGTGTCAATGTTATGTGTGTCCATGCTATGTGCGCCAATGCTATGTATGTCCGTGCTATGTGTGTCCACGCTGTGTGTCAATGCTATGTGCGTCCACACAATGTGTGACAATGTTATGTGTGCCACGCTATGTGTGTCAACGCTATGTGTATCCACGTTGTGTGTCCATGCTATGTGTGCCAATGCTATCTTTGTCCACGCTATGTGTGTTAATGCCATGTGTCCACGCTGTGTGTCCACGCTATGTGTGTCCATGCGATGAGTCTGCGCTGTGTGTCAATGCTATGCGTGTCCTCGCTGTGTGTCCACGCTATGTGTGCCCACACTATGTGTTTCCATGCTATGTGTGTACATGCCATGTGTGGCCATGCTGTGTGTGTCCACGCTATGTGTCCACGCTGTGTGTCAAAGCTGAGTGGAAATGCTATGTGTGTCCGGGCCATGTGTGCCAATGCTATGTGTGTCCATGCTATATGTCTCCACGCTATGTGAATCCACGCTATGTGTGTCCACACTATCTGAGCCCATGCTATGTGTGTCAATGATATATCTGTCCACAGTATGTGTATCCAGGCTGTGTGTCATGGCTGTGTGTCAACGCTATGTGTATCCATGCTATGTGTGCCTGCACTATGCGTGTCCGCACTGTGTAGCCACGTTATGTGTGTCAATGTTATGCATGTCCAGACTATGTGTGTCAATGCTATGTGCGTCCACGCTATGTGTGTCCACGCTATGTGTGTCCATGCTATGTGGGTCCACTCTGTGTGTCAATGCTATGTGTGTCCACGCTATGTGTGTCCACCCTATGTGTGTCCATGCTATGTGTATCCACCCTAAGTGTGTTCACACGGTGTGTGTCCATGCTATGTGTGTCCACGCTGTGTGTCCACACTGTGTGGCTACGATATTTGTTCGCGCTATGTGTGGCCGCACTATGTATGTCCATGCTATGTGTGTTAACGCTATGTGTGTCCACGCTGTGTGTCAATGCTATGTGTGTCAATGCTATGTGTGTCCGCGCCATGTGTGTCAATGCTACGTGTATCCACGCTGTGTGTGGCCACGCTATGCATGTCCGCGCCATGTGTCTTCGCTGTGTGCCAATGCTATGCGTGTCCTCGCTGTGTGTCCACGCTATGTGTTTCCATGCTAAGTGTGTACATGATATATGTGTCCTTGCTTTATGTGTCCACGCTATCTGTATCCACGCTATGTGTGTCCATGCTGTGTGTCAATGCTATGTGTGTCCGGGCTATGTGTGTCAATGCTGTGTGTCCACGCTATATGTGTCCAAGCTATGTGAATCCACGCTATGTGTATCCACGCTATGTGTGTCCACACTATCTGAGCCCATGCTATGTATTGCAATGCTATGCCTGTCCACACTATGGGTGTCCACGCTGTGTCTCATGTCTGTGTGTCCACGCTATGTGTATCCATGCTATGTGTGTCTGCACTATGCGTGTCCGCACTCTGTGTGGCCACGTTATGTGTGTCAATGCTATGCATGTCCACACTATGTGTGTCAATGCTATGTGTGTCCACGCTATGTGTGCCAATGCTATATTTGTCCACGCTGTGTGCCAATGGCATGTGTCCACGCTGTGTGTCCACGCTATGTATGTTCATGCGATGTGTCTGCACTGTGTGACAATGCTATGCGTGTCCTCGCTGTGTGTCCACGCTATGTGTGTCCACACTATGTGTTTCCATGCTATGTGTGTACACACTATGTGTGTCCACACTATGTGTTCCCACGCTATGTGGGTCCAAGCTTTGTATGTCAATGTTGTGTGTCCGTGCTATGTGCGTCAATGCTATGCGTTTCCTCGCTGTGTCCGCGCTGTGTGTCCATGCTATGTGTGTCCACGCTATGTGTGTCCACACTGTGTGGCTACCATATTTGTTCACGCCATGGGTGTCCACGCTATGTGTGTCCATGCTATATGTGTCCACGCTATGTGTGTCAGTGCTATGTGTGTCCACACTGTGTGTCAATGCTATGTGTCAACACAATGTGTGCCAATGCTATGTGTGCCCAAGCTATATGTGTCAACGCTATGTGTGTCCACGTTGTGCGTCCACGCTGTGTGCCAATGCTATATTTGTCCACGCTATGTGTGTCAATGCTATGCGTGTCCTCGCTGTGTGTCCATGCTATGTGTGTCCACACTATGTGATCCCATGCTATGTGTGTACACGCTATGTGTGTCCGTGCTATGTGTGTCCTTGCTGTGTGTCCACGCTATGTGTGTCCATGCTGTGTGTCCGCGCTATGTGAGCCAATGCTATGCATGTCCCCGCTGTGTGTCCACGATGTGTGTCCATGCTATGTGTGTTCATGCTATGTGTATTCACTCTATGTGTGGTCATGCTGTGTGTCCATGATGTGTGTCCACGCTATGTGTGTCAATGCTATGTGTGTCCACACTATGTGTGTCAATCCTATGTGTGTCAACACTATGTGTATCAGCGCTATGTGTGTCAACTCTGTGTGTCAGCGTTGTGTTTCCGCGCTATGTGTGTTTGCACTATGTGTGTCAATGCTATGTGTGTCAATGCTATGTGTGTTCACACTGTGTGTGTCCACGCTGTGTGTCAACGCTATGTGTGTCCAAGCTATGTGTGTCCAGTCTATGTGTGTCCCTGCTATGCGTGTCCATGCTATGTGTCCACACAATGTGTGTTCATGCTATGTGTCTGCGCTATGTGTGTCCACGCTATGTGTGTCCACGCTGTGTGTCCATGCTATGTGTGTTCACGCCATGTGTATTCACTCTATGTGTGGTCATGCTGTGTGTCAATGATATGTGTCTGGGCTATGTGTGCCAATGCTATGTGTGTCCACGCTATGTGTGTCAATGCTATGTGTGTCCACACTGTGTGTCAATCTATGTGTGTCAACACTATGTGTGTCAGCGCTATGTGTGTCAACTCTGTGTGTCAGCGTTGTGTTTCCGCGCTATGTGTGTCTGCATTATGTGTGTCAATGCTATGTGTGTCAATGCTATGTGTATTCACACTGTGTGTGTCCACGCTATGTGTGTCAATGCTATGTGTGTCCAAGCTATGTGTGTCCAGTCTATGTGTGCCTGCGCTATGTGTATCTACGCTATTGCATCCACGCTGTGTGGCCGCGCTATGCGTGTTCATGCTATGTGTGTCCATGCTATGTGTCTGTGCTATGTGTGTCGCTGCTATGCGTGTCCACGCTATGTGTCCACACAATGTGTGTTCATGCTGTGTCCGCGCTATGTGTGTCCAGGCTGTGTGTCCACACTATGTATGTCCGTGCTATGTGTGTCCACGCTACGTGTGTCCATGCTATGTGTGTCCACGCTATGTGTGTCTATGGTGTGTCAACGCTATGTGTGTCCCCCATATGTGTGCCAATACTATGTGTCTCCACGCTGTGTGTCCACGCTATGTGTGTCCATAGTGTGCGTGTCAATGCTATGCATGTACTCGCTGTGTGTGTCCACGCTATGTGTATCAAGGTTTTGTGTGTCAATGCTGTGTGTCAATGCTATGTGTGTCAATGCTATGTGTATCCACACCATGTGTGTCCAGGCTATGTGTATCCGTGCTATGATTGTCAGCGCTATGTGTGTCCACACTGTGTGTCCATGCTATCTATATCAATGCTGTGTGTCCACGCTGTGTGTCTGTGCTATGGGTGTCCATGCCATGTGTGTCAATGTTGTGTGTCCACACTATGTGTATCCGCGCTATGTGTGTTCACGCCATGTGTGTACCCATGCTGTGTCATTTCTATGTGTGTGCATGCTATGCGTAGCAATGCTATGAGTGCCCACGCTATGTGTGTCCACGCTATGTGTGCCCACGCTGTGGGTCCACGCTATGTGTGTCAATGTTATGCGTGTCCATGCTATGTGCATCACTGGTATGCGTGTCCTCACTGTGTGTCCGCGCTATGTGTGTCCATGCTATGTGTGTCCACACTGTGTGGCCATGCTATGTGTTCGCACTATGTGTGTCCACGCTATGTGTGTCAATGCTGTGTGTCAATGCTATGTGTGTCCGTGCCATGTGTGTCAACGCTATGTGTGTCCACACTGTGTGCCAATGCTACGTGTGTCCACGCTATGTGTGTCAAATACCATGTGTCAACGCTGTGTCCACGCTATGTGTGTCCATGCGATGTGTCTGCACTTTGTGTGCCAATGCTATGCGTGTCCTCGCTGTGTGTCCACGCTATGTGTTTCCATGCCATGTGTGTACATGCTATGTGTGCCCATGCTGTGAGTCCACGCTATGTATATCCACGCTATGTATATCCACGCTATGTGTGTCCATGCTGTGTGTCAATGCCATGTATCCGGGCTATGTGTGCCAATGCTGTGTGTCTACGCTCTGTGTCTACGCTATGTGAATCCACGCTATGTGTACCCACGCTGTGTGTGTTCACGCTGTGTGTCCACGCTATGTGTGTCCACACTGTGTGGCTACGATATTTGTTCGCGCTATGTGTGTAAGGACCACCTTATTATAGTTTAGCCAGATTAGTGTTTTTATAATAGTTTTGCCAGATTAGTGTTTTATAATAGCTTAGCCACTTTAGGACCACCTTATTATAAGTTTTGACAAAAGTTTAAGCCAGATTAGTGTTTTATAACAGTTTTGCCAGATTAGTGTTTCATAATAGCTTAGCCACTTTAGTGTTTTAGCGCAAATAATCTAGGAAATATGGCCTCCAACAGAAATCAACAAACGTAAGTTTTTATTGTAATATATATACTGTAATAATATGTTTGTTTTGCTTACAATATAATATATCTTCGTAAACAGACACCATATCTTCCAATCTTGTTTTTAACCACACACACTCACAAGCGCACACACGCACACACACACACACGCGCGCGCGCACGCACCTGTCCACTATGAATCCAGAGGATAACAGGCCACAGACCAGGAGCCAGACAGAGTTACACCCAAAGTCCACACCCACACCAATACAAACCACACAATCAGTCAACCCTACAGAAGAACACACAACTACAACGCACAACCCAACAGCAACCACCCCGCCGTCACCACCACCACCACAACAATCGGCCACCTCTGCAGCCACTACTAACACCACCACATTAACAACAAAAGCACACACGGATGCAGAAACACAGACACGCCTACCACCAATCTTCAGCAAAGACGATTTAGAGCACCCTGTCAACCAACAGCACGAAAACACATTTCAGCAACTATACAAATCCCTATACAAAACAGAACAACTGCAGCACCACATACAGAACATAGAACATGCCATCAAGACCAACACACATATCGTTAAGCCAGACATAGCACTAGCCATCGTAGACCCCAACACAGAAACCACTGCAGAGATCGACTCGATCTTAAAAGCCGCGGCTAACAGCATCCAACACGCAATCCTAGAACATTACTACAAAAAACTACACTACCACAAACAGCAAGCACACATAATTGAAGGGAATCTGTTAGACTCACACACATACGAAGCGGACAGAGCTGTTGCTAAGGCACACAGGATAGCTGCTAAGTTCGCCACAACCAACATAAAGACACACACAACAAACACAAACAGGACACACAATGACACACACAAACAAAGCACACAAAACCCAGTCATGCGAAAGGCAAACATCCCGCCTTTGATGGATCTACAACATCAAATAAACCACACGCAGAAGCAAGTACACCCAGCACAACACGCACCAACAGAGAGACGCCACAGACCACCGCTGTTGCCAACACCTCAACCAGCACAAAGACAACACACACAGCAAAACCCACATACATACACAAGACCACAAACACCACAGAACAACCAAACCACAACTCAATGGTTTAGACCTACACAGCTCAAACAGCAACCACAGATCAACACAGAGAGACAACCGAGGAGTAACCCACTTCACCTGCCAAAAAACGGGGGAGCACCACACATACAGAACAAACCACATTCACCACAAACCACCTTCAAACCAGGGCAAGTTGGACCAAAACAAACATCACAAACCAACCGCCACTACACAAACAACCGACACTTTATAATACCCTACTCAAGACAACCACCTCCCATCCACCACGCACATCCATCACCACAGAGCAGATGTACCTTCCCAGAACACAACCTATCACACACTCAACACACCAACCCAGAACCCAACCCATCCAAACAACATCACAGACAAGTACAAGCACACCACAAACCAAATCATATGCCGAAGCCATAAAACAATCCAAAAACGAAAATGTGAAAAAACTACTCTTAGAAATAATCGGCCAATTAGACGTTTAACATCAGGTACACAACTACAAAAACGCAGAAAACAACGCATCATCAACAAACAAAAAACAACACCAGATATTGTCGTTAACCTGTCCAACCACAAACTTACCAAAACAGAAAATTCCGTTCTAAACAAAGGCCTTTCATTTGTACCCACACCACACCACATATCACCAGACACAAATACATTGCATAGATCAATTCATCAGGAAGTTAGAATGCAAATACTACTTTTACAGCAACAACCTTGAAAAACCCACAGCACCATCCAAATTCAAACTACCCTCAGAATGGAGACCAAGCACAACACCCAATGCCATCAACAAACTCCGGTCATCACTCACCAAGCTTATCACCAAACCACCCGACAAGTCACCACGATCCAACATCACACACCATGAGAAAACAGCCCTCAAAACATTAGCTAATAACACAAACATAGTCATCAGACCAGCAGACAAAGGCTCCGCAATAGTCATTCTCAACAAAACAGACTACATTGCAGAAGTACACAGACAACTTACAGATGTCGCATACTACACCAAACTCAGTGAAAATCCCACTTTAGAATATAAAGACACCATAGATGCATACATTAACGAACTTCTAATCACCGGAGCCATCACAGGACAGACACACAGATATCTCACCGAATTCAAAGTCAGAACTCCGCGCATCTACATTAACCCTAAGATACACAAAGGCAAAATACCTCCACCCGGACGCCCGATTGTATCCAACTGCGATGGCCCCACGTCACGCATTAATGAATTCACAGACCACATACTAAAAGACACGGAAAATTATATCCCAAATCTACTACGAGACACCACTGCATTCATCCAACATATAGAAAACACTACAGTGGATGCTGGCTCAATCCTATACACAATGGATGTCAGATCACAATACACAAACATCCCACACGAAGAAGACATACAGATTGTCACAGAACATTACAGACATACACTTGAAAAAACAAACACAAACAACAATAACCACACACCTGCACACATCTACCCAGACGAATTGGCCCAAATAATGAGATACATTCTTACAAAAAACAGCTTCCAATTCAATGAAGACTACTACATACAAACACATGGAACAGCCATGGGAGCCAAGTTTGCTGTCAAATATGCTAACATTTACGTGTACACCATAGTAAGCAGAATGTTATCAACATGGATGGGCAGCACTCCATCCCACTTAGTTAGATACATAGATGACATATTTTTCATTTGGAACACCAGTGAGAACGAACTACTTGAATTTCACGCACACATGAATAAAGAGCATCCCACAATAAAATTTGACTTGGAATATTCAACGGAAAAAATCCCATTTTTGGACACAATGGTATACAAAGAAGATAACAAACTTAAATTGGACCTATACAGAAAACCTACAGACAAACAACAGTATCTTCACAAACAATCAAGCCACCCTAAAAACACAAAACATTCCATAATCTACAGCCAAGCATTAAGATACAAACGCATCATCACAGATCCTACTAGATTAAAACAACGCACACAGGAACTAACAGATGCATTCATCCACCGGGGATACAAAGAGACAGAAATTAAAGCCATCATAGAAAAAACCGAGAACACACAGAGAGAAGACATTCTTTACAAACAACCCACACAAAAACAGCCTAGGCCAGCTTGCATACTACACTACCACCCATCATTAGAACACATAGGCAAATCCATTCGAACCTACTGGGAAAAGTACATCTTGTCTTCACCAATCTTAGCACCAATTTTTCCCAACTACCCAGTAGTAGCATTCAAGAAAAATAAAAGCATTAGGGACCACCTAGTCCACTCTAGCCTAATTAAAATAAAAAATCCAGATGCTAACAATAAGATCGTACCGACACCAAATGACACTCACGACATAGTAGGGACACTCCGACAATGCAACAACAACAATTGCATCACATGCAAACAATACATGAACACTGCTGACAAATTCACTAGTTTCGTCACTGGTAAAGACTACAAAATCAACACACAAATGAGCTGCAATACCACCAACATTATTTACCTCATAGAATGCAAACAATGCAGCTCTCAATACATAGGAGAAACAAGTCAGACACTCAGCAAACGACTCACACAACATATCCATGCAATCCGACACCAAACAGACACGAGAATCTCATGGCATTTCAACCATCCAAGACATTCTATGAAAGACATCACGATAAGACCAATTGAAAGAATTTTTACAGATAACAAAAAACTAGGATTAAACAGAGAACACTACTGGATCAAAGAACTCAAAACGATGCACCCGTTCGGAATAAACAAAAAAGCATAACACACTCACTCACTCACCCACCCACCCACCCACCCACCCACCCACCCACCCACGCACGCACCCGCCCGCCCGCCCGCTCCCTCGCCCGCTCGCCCGCCCACCCACCCACCCACCCACCCACTCACTCACTCACTCACTCACACATAGGAGGTTTGACGGAAGTTTGCAGACTGGCAGGTATGCATAGGTAACTATGTAAATACCTGGGTCGGCGTTTTTAAATGCTATGTGTGTCAATGCTATGTGAGTCAATGCTATGCGTGTCCTCGCTGTGCGTCCATGCTATGTGTGTCCACGCTGTGTATCCACTCTATGTGTGGTCATGCTGTGTGTCAATGCTATGTGTGTCCGGGCTATATGTGCCAATGCCATGTGTGTCCACGCTATGTGTGTCAATGCTATGTGTGTCCACACCGTGTGTCAATCCTATATGTGTCAACGCTATGTGTGTCAGCGCTATGTGTGTCAACGCTATGTGTGTCAGCGTTGTGTTTCCACGCTATGTGTGTCAAATGCCATGTGTTCACGCTGTGTCCACGCTATGTGTGTCCATTCGATGCGTCTGCGCTATGTGTGCCAATGCTATGCGTGTCCTCGCTATGTGTTTCCATGCCATGTGTGTACATGGTTGTGTGTCCATGCTGTGAGTCCACGCTATGTATATCCACGCTGTGTGTCCATGCTGTGTGTCAATGCCATGTGTGTCCACACTGTGTTCCCATGCTATGTGTGTACAAGCTATGTGTATCCATGCTTTGTGTGTCCACGCTATGTGTATCCACGCTATGTGTGTTCACGCTATGTGTGTCCATGCTATGTGTGTCCACGCTATGTGTGTCCACACTGTGTGGCTACGATATTTGTTCACGCCATGTGTGTCAATGCTATGTGTGTCCGCGCCATGTTTGTCCATGCTATGTGTGTCCACGCTATGTGTGTCCATACTGTGTGGCTACGATATTTGTTCGCTCCATGTGTGTCAACGCTATGTGTGTCCACGCTGTGTGTCATGCTATGTGCATCCACACAATGTGTGCCAATGCTATGTGTGCCCACACTATGTGTGTCAACGCTGTGTGTCCACGTTGTGTGTCCATGCTATGTGTGCCAATGCTATATTTGTCCATGCTATGTGTGTCAATACCATGAGTCCACGCTATGTGTGCCAATGCTATATTTGTCAACGCTATGTGTGGCAATGCCATGTGTCCACGCTGTGTCCACGCTGTGTGTCCATGCTGCGTCTCAATGCTATGAGTGTCCGCGCTGTGTGTGTCAATGCTGTGTGTCCTCGCTATGTGTGCCCACGCTGTGTGTCAATGCTATGTGTGTCCACGCTATGTGTGTCAATGCTATGTGTGTCCACGCTGTGTGCCCATGCTGTGTGTTCACGCTATGTGTGTCAATGCTGTGTGTCCTCGCTGTGTGTGTGTGTGTCCATGCTATGCGTGTCCACGCTATGTGTGTCCATGCTGTGTGTCCGCTATGTGAGCCAATGCTATGCGTGTCCTCGCTGTGTGTCCACGATGTGTGTCCATGCTATGTGTGTCCACGCTATGTGTATCCAATCTATGTGTGGTCATGCTGTGTGTCAATGCTGTGTCCGGGCTATGTGTGCCAATGCTATGTGTCCACGCTATGTGTGTCAATGCTATGTGTGTCAACGCTGTGTGTCAGTGTTGTGTTTCCGCGCTGTGTGTCTGCAATATGTGTGTCAATGCTATGTGTGTCAATGCTATGTGTTCACACTGTGTGTCTACCGTGTGTCAACGCTATGTATGTCCAAGCTATGTGTGTCCAGGCTATGTATGTCTGCGCTATGTGTATCGACGCTATGTGCATCCACGCTGTGTATCTGCGCTATGTGTGCCTGCTATGCGTGTCCACGCTATGTGTATCAATGCTGTGTGTCCCCACCGTGTGTGGCAATGCTATGTGTGTCAATGCTATGTGTGTTCACACTATGTGTGTCCACGCTATGTGTGTCCAAGCTATGTGTATCCACACTATGTTTTCCTATGCTGTGTGTACAAGCTATGTGTCCATGCTTTGTGTGTCCACGCTATGTGTATCCACGCTATGTGTGTCCATGCTGTGTGTCAATGCTGTGTGTCCAGGCTGTGTAATAACAGATCCCTCGCATACACACACATACGCACATATGCATGCATAGACACACAGACGCACACCCACGCACATACACAAACACACACACATATACGCACGCACACACACACACACACACACACACACACGAGGTTTGATGGACACTAATGACCAGTATGCACACATAGATTCTGTCTAAGTGAGACATACAAAATCATTTATGCTGCAGCAGTGATGTGTCAATGCCATGTGTGTCCACACTATGTATCCACACTATGTGTGTCAATGCTATGTGTGTCCACACTATGTGTCCACGCTATGTGTGTCATGGCTGTGTGTCCACACTATGTGTATCCATGCCGTGTGTCTGCGCTATGCGTGTCCACACTATGTGTGGCCACGTTATGTGTGTCAATCCTATATGTGTCAACGCTGTGTGTCAGCGCTATGTGTGTCAATGCTGTGTGTCAGCGTTGTGTTTCCACGCTATGTTTGTCAAATGCCATGTGTCCACGCTGTGTCCACGCTATGTGTGTCCATGCGATGTGTCTGTGCTATGTGTGCCAATGCTATGCGTGTCTTCGCTGTGTGTCCACGCTATGTGTTTCCATGCCATGTGTGTACATGCTGTGTGTCCATGCTGTGTGTCCACGCTATGTATATCCACGCTATGTGTGTCCATGCTGTGTGTCAATGCCATGTGTGCCCGGGCTATGTGTGCCAATGCTGTGTGTCCATGCTCTATGTGTCCACACTATGTGTGTCCACGATATGTGTGTCCACACTATCTGAGCCCCTGCTATGTGTGTCAATGCTATGTGTGTCAATGCTATGTGTGTCCACACTATGTGCATCCACGCTATGCGTGTCTGCACAATGTGTGGCCACACACTATGTGTGTCCATGCTGTGTAGCCACGCTATGTGTGTCAATGCTATGCGTGGCCACGCTATGTGTGCCAATGATATGTATGTCAATGCTATGTGTGTCAATGCTATGTGTCCACGCTATGTGTGTCCGCACTATGTGTGTCAATGTTATGTGTATCCGTGCTATGTGTCAATGCTATGTGTGTCAATGCTGTGTGTCAGTGCTGTGTGTCAATGCTATGTGTGTCAATCCTATGTGTGTCCACGCTATGTGTATCAATGATATGTATGTCCATGCTATGCGTGTCAACGCTATGTGTGTCCATGCTATGTGCATCCACATTTAAAGCCGTTGTGCCAATTTCCAGTAAATCTGGATACGGTCACATTTAACAAAGTTATCCTAATGCTATTCAAGAATGCAATGGACCTCAGGATGGAGAAAGGTACAAGTGCTTTCTTGGGTTGAGGCATGGTGATGAGTGTGCTTTCTCCAACAGCATTTGCATGGAGGTGTTGTTCACAGTTCATGATTTGTGTGATGGGTGCTGAGATAGTATCACCTATATGCTTGAGAAGGTCGTTGTTGATGTCGTCTTCCCCAAACGTACAACCATTCTTTAGGGTCGTTATTGCTTTTCTACACTCTGCTTCTTTCATTGGGTTCTGCCTTGGTCATGGTTGGCCGTCAAATGGGGATAGTGGCTCATTTTCTGAATCGGTGAATTAATCTTTGAACCATCCTGTGATTGCCTCAACTTTACCCTGGTCCGAGCCAATGATGTGTCCATCTGAGTTTTGTACGGAGAGTGGTTTCTGTGGCGTATGTATGTACGATTACTGTATTCTGTGGCTGTAGTAGTAGAATCAAAAAAGCATCCGCTTTTGTTTCTACGAGAATTCTTAATACTTACCAGATGTACTATTAAGATAATGTCTATTATCTAGTCTAGCTCAAAATAAACAATTAAAACTCTGCACTCTCCTGGTCCTGCCCCTACTGTGTCCGGGAATACCATAGCCGCAGGTACCGAGTCAATTCCCAATCACAGTCAGATTCGTCTTATGTTCGGCTTGGCAAACTGCGAAAGCAGCTCAGCCTCACCTCAGCGGGGCGGCTGAGGCAGGGCCATAGTACATCTGGTAAGTATTAAGAATTCTCGTAGAAACAAAAGCGGATGCTTTTTTGATTCTACTTCGAATAATACTTACCAGATGTACTATTATGATAAACTCCGGATTTCGACAGCCAGAATATTGCCGGTGGGAGGAGGTGAGGCTCGAACCAGCACTCAACTACCATCCAACAGAGAAGGTTGTGAAGAGACTAAAACCCTGGCATACGCTTGGGTTCTGCTATCTGACTCATAGAGTGCTAAACTTCCATGGTCTAGACCGCGCTCCCCCCCCCCCTCTTTTGTCCGCACAAAATTCAGAGGGCTGTCACTGGGGATGCAACACCCACCAGACCCGTGTCAGCCCCAAGCCTCAGCTAGGGCAGTCCAGTAGAGTGCAAAGAAGCTACTACAACTTCTAATTTTGAAAAAAATATCAGTATATCGACTAGATTTTCAAATTGGAATGAGTCTAATGTCTGGTTGATAGGATAAGAATACTCTTGTACCAGACTATTTACCTAAGCAGTCTGGTATTTCGACTGTAAGTAAACATATTTATAGTCACTTAATTAATGTAAACACTCACCATTTTGAGTGCTTGATCTTTTCTTGATCACAGGAGCTCGGCCCAATCCACGGTCGTACTCAGTCATGTGCATAGCGTTTGTTCAGTGTAGGCGGAAGACTTTAGTGATGTGTGCGAAGTAGTGGTCGGACGTGGCTTAGTTTAGGTTCGACAGATTGGCGACGGCTACCGGATTAAGTGAGCTGGAGATGATGCTGCTAGTGCTCGGACCTGATGGGCATTTGCATGATCAATTTGCTTTCCTGTAGCGATTTTGTGTGACATCTTAATAGCGTCAACTATCCAACGAGAAATAGTATCTTTCGAGGCACGTAAATGGGGAGCTTTGAGACATAACCACAGAGATTTCGGGTCGTCTCTCCACTCATTTGTACATTTCTTATACATTTTAAGACATCTGACAGGACACCAAACAGAAGAGTTTGGGTCATGTCTAGTTAAACTTGGCAAATTGATCGGCTGACCTGGATATTTGAGTGACTGATTCTTTGCCAGGAAACAAAGACGTGGAAGTAGTCTTAAACCTTCACCCATGACGACAAAATGGTCTTGTTCGGCAGAAAGCACATGAATTTCGCTTCTCCTTCTCGCCGACTCTGCTGCAACCAAGAAAACTGATTTAATAGTTAACAGTTTAATCTCAATAGATCTAATCGGTTCAAAAGGAGCCTGTCCTAAAACCTGTAGAACAAGATATAGATTCCATGATGGGATAGGAATTGGCTGTCTAGGTCGCAGATTGCTCATTCCTTTGATAACTTCATTCAAAGTGTCATTCTCCACTCCTTCAACCGTGAGACTGGGAATGACTGAAGCTAATGCAGACTTATATGCAGCTAGGGTAGACGGTACAAGTTTGTCAGCTTCGTATAAATGACAGATAAAATCTGCTACGTGTTGAACAGATGCAGAAAAGGGATCAATATCTCTTCTCACACCACTGTGCAAATTTGTTGATTCTATAATTATATGTCTTTGTGGTTGAAACTCTTCTGGCTGAAGCAACAAACTTCGCTGCTTGCTCAGAAAAGCCACCCTCAATTGCACGCTGCTTGACAACATCCATGCAGTTAATTTGAACATTTCTGGTCTGTCGTGAAGGTACAGACCCTTGTTCTGAGAGATTAAATCTCTTGTGTCTGGAAGAGGGATTGGATTGCAGACCAGAAGGTCCAGCAGATCCGTAAACCATGATCGGCCTGGCCAATAAGGGGCGATCAGTAGTACTTGGCACATCCCCTCTCTTATCTTTGCCATAACTTTCGGGATGAGAATTGTTGGAGGATACGCATACGTGTACATTCCTTCCCAACTTATCGCCAGTGCGTCTACTGCTAGAGCTAGCGGGTCCGGGATCGGTGACACGTAAGTGACCATCTTTGCGTTTTGATTCATCGCAAACAGGTCGACATTTGGCTTGCCCCATTGTTTGAATAGAACCTTCGCTACCGCTTGGTTGAGCTGCCATTCCGTCGGACGACAAACCGTCCTTCGACTGAGAGCATCCGCTAGGATGTTCAATCTTCCTGGAATGTGTGCTGCCCGAAGAATAATATTCCTCTCTTGGCACCACAGCAGAAGGTTCCAAACCATCATACACAACTCCGGTGATCTCGTCCCGCCCTGGCGGTTCAAATAAGACACCACTGTTGAGTTGTCTGTGCTTACTAGGACAATTTTGTCTTGAATTAGACTCTAGAACTTCTGCAGTGCAAATACCACCGCTAATAGCTCGAGCACATTGATATGTTTCTGCGCATTGGTCCGATCCCATTCCCCTGACACTGACTGATTGTCCAATACCGCTCCCCAACCTGTCAACGATGCATCCGTGAACATCTGAGGTTGAGGAGGTTGTAGAGGAACACCTCGCAGGAGATTCTGTTCCGACAACCACCACTGAAGGTGGAATATCAATGGTTCTTTTACTGGTATTCTCAGAGATAACGGATCTGTTCTCTGTGACCAGAATGACATTAGATACATCTGAATCGGCCTGCGCCTGAGTGCCGCATATGGAACCACCTTCTCCAGAGATACTAGTAAATCCAGTATTCTGAGAAATTGGCGCGCCGTCAAATAGGCTCCTAGAGAAACCGACTCCAAAACTGCAATCAGGCTTTTCACTCTGCTCTCCGCCGGAAAAGCTACGCCGTCCCTGAGATTGAAAAAGATTCCCAGATAAACAAACTCCTGGGATGGAGTCAGTTCTGATTTCTCTAGATTCACAATCCACCCTAGATTCTTTAATAAGTCTAGTACTACCTGCAGATTGCTGCGCAGAGTGACTGGATTCCCCGCCTTTAGCAGCCAGTCATCTATGTAAGTGTGAACAGCTATGTTTCTCCTGCGAAGTAAAGAAGTCATGGCGAGAACCACCTTGGTGAAGACCCTCGGAGCTGTGATCAGGCCGAAGGGAAGCGCATTGAATTCCCAAACATTGTCTTGGAATGCAAATCGAAGGTACTTCTGAAAAGGAATTGACATTGGAATATGAAAATATGCATCCATCAGATCTATCGACACCGCCCACATGCCTTTCCTCAGCCCTGTCATTACCGCTGCCACCGTCTCCATCTGAAATCTGGGAGAAAGAATAAATTTGTTCAACGGTTTGAGATTGAGAATTGGTCTCCACCCTCCGGTACGCTTCGGAACAAGGAACATGATCGAATAGAAGCCCAGTGAAGACTGATCGCTGACTAGATGAATCGCCTTCTTCTGATGAAGAGATTCTATTTCTGATCGAATGGCGTCTAGACGGTCTACTTCCCTTGGAATAGGAGTCCATATTGGAGTCGAGGTTAACGGAACTAACGATTGATGGATGAGCCAATCCGGATCGTAGCCGTTTCTTACCCACTGACAAACTAAACAGTCGCGCATGACCTGTTCCCATTGGTTTAGGAATAGCTGAAGTCTGCCTCCGACGGAAGGAATCTGCACACAGTTGTCGGTCAAGATTAGCCGATAAGACGCTAAATCGCTTGGGTGAAGATTCTCGACTCCATTTGTCTCCAAAGCCACCGGAACTGGTTCCGCCGGAAACCCGTCAGGAACGAGCCCCTCGGCCGCCCCGCGGCTTCTTGTGGTACGACGGTCCGGAACCGCCGCCACGGCTATCCTTACGGTAGCCGCCTCGGCCCGAACCGCCACCCTTCCTGTCTTCCTCATACGGCCTCTTAATAGAGGACTTGTATGAGGATGAACGGCCAGGTCCTTGTGATCCGGATGACCTATGGGCATCACGGCCAGAAGGACGGAAGGGCGATCTAGGACGCTGCCTCTGCTGCTCCTGTCTATGCTGATGGTAGGACTGTTGCGGCTGAGTCCTCTTAGTCGACTTCCACGACTTGCCGACCACTTCTTGCTCCGCCACCATTGACGCAACCTTGGAGAGCGCTTGTCGTGCCGAGCCGCCGAACAAGCCTGGACCTATGAAAGGCGCAGAAGATAATGCAGCCCTCATCTCTGGTCCTGGTTCTACACAATCGAGAACCATTCTCCGTCGCTCTGCCAACGTTCTAGTGATTACCCTGGCCAGGCAATCCTGAGACAGGCGCATGGTGTCCCGAACAACTCCGGGAGCAGCCTCTGGCACCTGTCCGCCTTCCGCCGTGCAGTCCAGCATACCCTGCAGGACGGTACACCCGTGCGACAGCGCAGCCATGGCTGCCCTCGCCGCATCCTCAATGAGCGTGAGCTCATTGAATGGGTCTTTGTTGGTCTGAGAAACCAAAGGACGTGACCGCCTCTTAGCCTTCCCAGCCAACGGCCTATTCAGTGCCTCTCGTTCCGCAACGGAAAGCCGTGGAACCCGGGCGTACTGATGATAAGCCTGCTCCGGAAAACGGACCCTACTCCTTATCCCCTTCGGGGCCTTTGGCAATGCATAGTCTGGCTGAACCAGACGGTATGCCGCAACTTCCAACATGTCAGAAGTCTGCGTGCCCAACGGGAGTGTCGACATGGCAGAAGAGCCACTTGACAGAGCGCTAGCCGCACGCTCTGACATCCGTTCCATCGCCGGATCGCGCTGAGATTCTAGATCAGATGCCAACCCGAGACGATTGGTCATCCATCCAAGGACCTGCACCCATTCAGCTTCGGTGCAGAAAACGGACTCGTCCATCAATGAACTCCCGTTTTCACCCTCCCTCTCTCCCTTAGATGAGAGGGCCACCGACGATCCATGCTGAGCGCTATGATACACGTCTCTGCCAGGACAGAGCGCATCCATAATGCGACTACCAGCGGCACTGGTGTCTAGCGAATCGCCAGACCCGGATTCCCCGCAGTCCATCGGCTCCAGCACGGGATCCGGGACTACGACCGCCTTAACTACGGCTGGTACCGTCACTCCGATAGGAGCCGCACCTAATGCCGCCGGGATACCAGCAGGAACCGCAAAACACGGCTCCGCCGGCATCTCCGGTTGCACAAATAGCGGATGGAAAATGCCCGACGGAACGTCGACATCACCATCCGCCTGGCAAACCCGTACAAATCCCGAGGGCGACCCATGGGACGTACTAGGTCTTGCCGTCATCGAAAGATCCGGCATGCCGGAATCTTCCATTAGCAGCAGATCTTCCTCCTCTATCGTCGGCTCTTGAGCCAAGGATAGAGAAGGGGCAGGTGCATGACCCTCAGCAGAACTAGCCGGACCACCTAATGGTTGTCCTGCACCAGCTTGCCTCACCGGGACCGTGGACTGCAATGAGTCAAACATCGCCTTGAACTGGGCTGCCTATACGCCCAGCGCTGAATCCATTCGTTCATTCAGACGACCTTCAAGTCCCATAAGAGACGCCTGCTGCAACTTCGCTGCCTTGTCCTTCGCGATCCTCTCCAGCCTCGCACGTCGATCCCTGTCGAACTCTGCCACCATTGCCGACGACCACTTCACACACACATCACAAGGGCTCCCGACCTTGCACTGAGCGCACGCCACACAGTGATGTCCCAAATACTTCCGCTTCATGAACCTGTTGCACTTCTGGCACAACGTGTCCGGATTCTTAGGTTTCCGCCAACACAAAGAAAAATTAAAACGCTGCACATGACACTTGATGACGAGCAATACGCACAACTGACTTGATAGTTAAGATTTCTTAAACACATTAACTTTCTCTTAAATTAATGATAATCAAGTCTTAGGCAGGATCTTATTTGAAACTTTTTTGAGTGAAAATTCTTTAAAAACACAACTCAGCCTTTAACTAGCGTTAAATAACCAAGAATACAGCGCCGATCGCTACAAACACCCTCGACAATGAAGCGAGAGCTAAAATCGGCGACAAACAGAGTGCCCGGACACACCAAGCCAAGAACGACATAATTCATGGGCGCCGCCATCTTGGCTAAGGGCGCATCCATCTTAGAGGGACCGAGTCGCAAGAGAAAATTAACCGAGTACCCGAATTAAACTAAAGGTTAACGGGTACAGAAGCGACTCCAACAATGGCTATCATTCTAAAAGAATGTGCCAATTTAAGGAAATTTCAAACAGTCATTATGGCACGAATGTATAAATTCTAGATTGATACAACCTGCCCCTGTGATGATTTTCCTAGTTCCTCCATGAAGCCACCGATACAATCCTTTTTCACAACTGATAACCTCTTAAATTTAACAAATTTGAGCACACTGCACTTTGCGACTTCTCAAAAGCGCAAAATAGACGAATCTGACTGTGATTGGGAATTGACTCGGTACCTGCGGCTATGGTAATCCCGGACACAGTAGGGGCAGGACCAGGAGAGTGCGGAGTTTTAATTGTTTATTTTGAGCTAGACTAGATAATAGACATTATCTTAATAGTACATCTGGTAAGTATTATTCGAAGTAGAAACATCCTACAGCTGCAATCAGTCCTTCTTCGCTTTTGCCCACTGTGTCTTGTCCTTAGCCAAAATCCTTAGCTCCTTCAGGTCCATTCTTGACTTGAGTGTACTGAGTCCTGCTTTCTTGGAGTCACCTCAAAGCATGCTTAAAAATGTATGCAATAACGTCCTCTCCTGGCATTGTATTTGCTGGCTCCGAGTAGGGAGAATTTCATGGCTCTCTGTGCTGGTGTCTCTTCTGGCATCCTTAGCACATGGACAAACATGGATGACTTTTACAGACAGCGGCGACGTATTACACATCTTGTATAGTGCATCATTGGAAATTATGCTGTCTTAATGCCTTGACTGCTTTGAACATTTTCGGAAAGATAGTTAGAGATTCAAGTAATGATATGCATGTAAATCCATTAAACCAGTGGAAACACCGTTAATTGGCAAATATATATATATATTTATTGATTTATAGTATGATTTAAGATATGTTGATGAACAATGGATATAAAATAAATGCTTGTTAATGGATGAATCCAGTTTATCGATCAATCATATGACATCATAATCAACTACGTCACATGTACGCTGACATCAGAAACAATTACATCATGAATGACAAGATTTAGTCTGTCTTAAACGCTTAAAAGTCCATCAAGTTGTACTAATTGTATGTCTTTACTATTTAATAAACATTATATTACATATTTTGAAACTAATTTGACTGGGCACTGTTGCTGCCATATTCAAAATATTCAACAGCTTACCTGTATAGTTTTCTGGAAATTGAGCTCGCGGGAGTGCAGTGATCGATCGATCCCAACATGGACAAAGCGTGGGTGGAGCTTAGCTAGAGATGGGCGGGGCATAGCTAAGACCGGATTCATCCATTATACAACATGTATTATGATTAGATCACAGCAGTATAGTAGAGATCTGTACATGTATTATGATTAGATCACAGCAGTATAGTAGAGAAATACAGAAGCATTATAACATTCTATCTAAACGACATTTCCATTGAGTTTGGATATGTTATCGAGGTACCCTGCTTACCCCTGATTAAATATCCGAATGCCCGAGAGCGTAATCGGATAACGGTATCAAGTGGTACAAATTCTACTTGATTACTGTTTCAAGCGAGAGTAAAAGTGTGTGCATGCATAAACAGGTAAACAAACCATGTGATACCTTTGATCAGAATACCTTGATAACCACCGACGGTCCTATCGCACGGTCTCACCCTCCCACTAACGCTCTTATATTGGGTCCCGTGCTTGCACGCCTTTGATGTTTTCGCTAAGTTCACGAAACTTCATAAATGAGGTCAGTCAACTACCGCCTAATAAAATTGCTCGGTTATTATCAACCTACTAATATACTGTCAATCACATAGATTGACATTCGTTTCTTGCAACCTTTCCGCCGCTATTGGCACGAACCTATGCCTTTATTTTTAGATTTATAGCGAGATTGAAGTAGGCAGAAATCTGATTGGCTACCTGGAAACCGGCAGCCAACATAGTGAGAGATCACGGGTCTGCAAGAATGGCCTCGAACAGCGAAGCAATGTGAGTGGGCGTATGTTAGTACAATGCTCGATAACATATCTGAAACTAGTCTAATGATAGTTAATGTACTCCTGGCTTCCAATGTGAGCAGAGCTGCCTCAATAGCGCATAGTAAGAGCATAGCAGTTTGATTCTAATTGTGTATTTCCTATGGTCGAGGTGAAACATGCTAGGCTAGATATCTGTATAACAATTTGACTGACAGTTGTTGCTGGCAATAAAAGCAACACATTTCATTCACATTGTTAAAGAAATAATGCACAGAATATTTTTCTGAAGACATTTCGAGCAATTTGATTGGCTTTCAGTGCCGACTAAGGCAGCAACAACTGGCACTGATTATTTTGAGAAAAATTTGATAACGTTGTTGCAACAATTTTCAGTCAAATTGTTATAGAAATATTTTGCATGTTACATCGCTACTAGGAACTACTATGCTCTCACTATGGGTTATCGAGGTAGAGTCCGATTACCTTGAGGGCAACAGTACACTGACTATCATTACCGTTTTGGGAATGGTTTTATACTGAGCATTGCACAACAGCGAGAGCACCATTTCAGTGACCAAGTGCTTGAATTTTAAATTTTTAAATAAATTTCCATTTTTTTCTATTTTCAATTTTTTTAAATTAAAAAAAAAAAATGCTTGGTAACTAAGTTAGCATTGCAACAAAACGGTCAAATCCACCACCCACCCCCACACTCTGCTCTTCTATTTGGTTGGACATGAGAACCTAGCAGCTATCACTAGATTCAACCTTAGCCATCCCATGTGGCAGGATTGAATACTGCTGGTAGACTTGATTTCCCTTACCAGTAAAGAAATGGAAACCACGAAAAGGGAGCTAGCTGTTTCTAGTAATATGGAAAACCATTAAGCGCTACCTACCCTGATCTAGTGATGGCAGAAAAATTACTCAAATTACTCCTTTGATACTTAATAGACAAGAAACGTCACATTTTTTATGATGTCAGGAATACTATGTTGAATATTTTGCAACTAATTTGACTGGAAGCTGTTGCTGAAATTAGTTTCAAAATATTCACCAGCTTTCCTAAAATTGAGACAATTTCAAGGGTTCATTTTCAGTGATATTAGTACATGGTTGCTAAGTTACCTTTTCTAAAACATTTACATTTTCTATGAGCAAATATTTCATTGTGACACGTAACTCATATAAGTCAGTCAAATTTCTGACAAAGCAGCCTAAGTGACAGCTATAGAGTGAAGCAACCTAAGTCACAGCCATAGCTTCAAGCAGTCTGAGTCACCGCTATAGCGTGAAGCAGCCTAAGTCAGAGCCTTAGCTTGAAGAAGTGTAAGTCACAGCTATAGTGTGAATCAGCCTCAGTCACAGCCATAGCTTGAAGCAGCCTAAGTCACAGCCATAGCTTGAAGCAGCCTGAGTCACTGCTATACCGTGAAGCAGCCTAAGTTACAGCCTTAGCTTGAAGAAGTCTAAGTCACAGCTATAGCATGAAGCAGCCTAAGTCACAGCTATAGCGTGTCGTCTGCGTTACGCTTAAAACATGATAACTATATTTTATGTAAGTTATACAGAAACCGGAATAATTTTCTTGAATTATTTATGATTGGGATAGATTCTGCTGAATCTTACACCCACATTAACCATTACCACACTGATGTCAAAATTCTTTTTATTGGTTCGACAGCGAAGAATCTGGTGTACATTTTTCAACAAGGTTGGTGGATGATGCTGCTGTCTATCTTTTAATTTAATTTCAAAATTTAAGTTTGACATCAGAGTGGTAAGAGTTAACTGATGACATCGTGAAAAAGTAAGATATTTAGAGTATTAGAGAATGTGAAGACACGATTTAAAAAAACAAAAAACATTTTCTATGTCGTTCATGTACATGTAAGTAAAATATAGTTGTTATCATTATTATTATTATTATTATTATTATTATTATTATTATTCATGCATAGAAAATTTAAATTCAAACTATTTTCATTACATAATTATATAAATATGCAAAATACTCTTATATTTACATAACAATTGATTTTTTAAGGCAACAGATTAGCACAAATGGATGAATATACACGTAAGTAATGGTTAAATCTGATTCTCATTGGATGAGAGAAAAGATTTCTAATCAAAGCATTTGCTATCTATAGGATCTATTAAATAACTATGAACAAGAATAATTTGACTAATATTTGTAAAAAATCTGGGATCTCCATGACATGTCTGGTTAACAGATGTATAGGAGACATTCAGCAAACTGAGTATAAACCAGAACTGCGAAACAAAATGGTTTATTAAAGGTTTGCGGGAATATCACAGTAGAATTTAATACATATCTTATCATTTCTTTGGGAATGGACCCACAAATCCACAGTAGCCTTTGTTACCTATACCAATGGACTAATCTGGCACTGTACCTGGACACACATAATTTGTTGTTAACCAAGCCTTAGAGACCAGAACAGACAAAAGCTTTATTAGTTTCAAAATAGTCAACATCTTTCCTGAGATTTTGAAATTTTAAGGATTAATAAGAGGTTGCCAGTTAAATCTTTAACACTCGAATTTCCTCAAGAAAATTTCAATTTTCTCATAGAAAATGTCCATTTGTAGACCAAGAAAAGACTATTTTTGAAAAGTCATTCGTGGTAAATTTTCAAAAACTGTTTTCTCTTGATCTGCAAATGGACTTTTATGAGAAAATTAAAATCTTGTTGAAAAATTTAACTAGCCTCTACACTGGTATTCAAAAATATTACCGGTAATTTCCACAGACAATTTTGTAAATTTTACTACTAACTTTTTTAATAGTTTCCTCGTGACATGCAAATGAAAATTTTCTATGAGAAAATTCTAATTTTCTTGAACAAATCGTAACCCTTACCACGCTGATGTCAACAGTGTATCTTTTACTGAGTCAATATCACAGAAAGCGATGCACATTTTTCAACAATTTTGGTGGAAGATGTTGCTGTCTACGACAACACCATCTCCCACCAAATTTGTTGCAAAATGAACTTCAGTTCATCTTTTAATTCAATTTGAAAATTTAAAGTTTTGACACCAGAGGGGGTAAAGGGCTGAAGGTTATTAATCTGGTCAGTAAAGGGTTTAATTGAATTTACTATAAACATTGTGAATAGTAACATCATGCAAATTTTAGTGTCAATCTGTCGATAAGTATGAAAAGTTCTATTATCCAAATACTCTGTCCCATCGTCAGTCTGATCATTTGTTCATGAGCTGCAAAATTCTGAGATTCTATTAAACAACCGCAATACACTCAAACCTACTTATGTGACCACCTGCCTTTTGGAACCAAGAGGGTGGTTCTCCAAGGTTGCCAAAAGAACCACCATCTTGTGGAATAACATTATAGCCTGTCACCTGTATTCTAACCACCTTAATACTAAATCTGATCAAAAATTGCTTCTGCACTGGTCTTGGAACATCTCCATTTGCAGACAATGAGACTATTTTTGAAAATTTTCACTATAATAACTGGCTCGATAACCGAGCCAGTCATTCCAATGGCAAATTAAAAAAAAAAAGTTTTCTATTGGTCTGCACGTAGACATTTTTCTTCAAGAAAATAGTTTTCTTAAAGAAATTTGAGCGTTAAAGGTTTAAAAGACCTATCATGACTAATTATTTGTAACAATACACTCAAACCTACTTATGTGACCACCTGCCTTTTGGAACCAAGCGAGTGGTTCTTTAAGACAAATGAGATAAAAGCACCACCATCTTGTGCTTCTGAAAGCATAACATGTCACCTGTATTAAAGGACAACCTGTCTATTGTGACTAACGGGCGGATCCATTTCTAGCTATGCACCTCCCATTTCTAGGTAAGCTTTGCCCATTTCTAGGTAAGCTCCACCCATTTCTCGGTAGGCTCTTCCCATTTCTAGGTAAGCTTCGCCCATTTCTAGGTAAGCTCCGCCTATTTCTAGGTAAGCTCCACCCATTTCTAGGTAAGCCCCGCCCATTTCTAGGTATGCCCCGCCCATTTCTAGGTAAGCTCCACCCATTTCTAGGTAAGCTCCGCCCACTTTTACCATGTACGGTAATTGATTTATGTACTTTCATTCCTAAATTCACAATTGCAGGTAATCTTACAGGTAAGCTATCGAATATCTTGAAACTAATTCGACTAGGGGCTGTTGCCGCATATGTGAGATGTTTAGCTCCCAGTCAAATTAGTTTCAAAACATTGAATAGAATGTTTACTTCATGGCACACTGTCCTATGTTCATGCTGGAGCTATACTTCATTATGATTGTAACATCAGCTCACTAGTGAGTAGTGACGTAATTCATTATGTCTGACACTTGAGTAACTCGAGCCAGCCATTCCAGTGGTAAATTTTCAAAAAAATGTGTATCTTGCCGTGTAAATGGACATTCCACAAGACCATAACAGAAGCCAGTTTTGGCTAAAATGTCAAAGTGTCCATATAATATAAAGTGGGAAGGAAATGGGCCTTGGGAACATCGATTTACCATAGGAGACCATACTTTCATCAAGCTTACACAAATTGTGGAAATATTAACATGTTTATGCGCATAACTGTGGCAAGCAAAAGCTTTCCGCCATTTTGGATTTTACGGCAATTTTGTTCAAACCATTTGGAACTGAGCTAGGGTGCTCGGTCGACTATAGTTGACTAGCTAGTTAACTATTTCAAATTCAACTGGGATCTAGTTAGCTATAGTTAACTATGTTTAGTGGGTCAAACTTGACCGTAGTGTATCAAAGTGCAAGAAGATTGTCATTCATTAATGGTAGGCTAATACCCCCCTTAACTCTAAACCGTCTCACTGCTCAGTTTTTGCCAACAACATAATCCACATGGTATGTCTGGATATTAGGCTTGCGCGATTATTGCTTTGAGTGATTGCGATCGATTATTAAGAAATAATCGTGATTACTCGATTAATCAGCTTGGATACAAATTACCAAGACATAACAACAAAAGAATATCAATGCTAAAAATTGCAATGGTGTTTAGAAAAGTTCATTTGCAGGGCAAGATGACTCTTTTTGAAAATGTATTACTGGAATGCCTGGCTGAATTCTCGAGCCAGGCATTCCAGTAATACATTTTCAAAAATAGTCTTCTCTTGCCCTGCAAATGAACATACATTCACTAAGCAAAATGTATTTTTTCAATACCGATCGCATTAAAAAGTAATCGAAAGTTAGGTTTTGAAATATTTTATGCAATAGAAAATATTCAGGATTATTCGATTATTTAATTTTTATTCATATAAATTCACGATTTAAAACACACACGACAAAAAAAAAAGTACATGTATTGTTCATGAGAGAAAATGTATAACAGCTTAGAGCTTTGACAATAGGGCTGTTGAAAGCTGTCACTGTTGCTGTTTAAATTTACGCAAAGGCACTGATCCAACAGTGAGCTCCATAGAAATAGATCTTCGTATCTCCAACCAATTCAGAAAGGAGAAGCATTTAGCTTATTTACATAACAATGGCTAAATCAATTGCACATTATTTCTAGTGAGCAGTACCATCATTTACAAATCAAAGAGGAAATGTTAGCAAATTTACATAAGAATGCTTAAACTCAATTGCATAGCACTTCAACTGAACAGAATCAGCTCATCCATATAAATACAAGTTTTAGCTAATTTGCATATCAATGACTATTCCATTTGCATAGTACCGTACCCAAACAGTATCAGCTCATCCTAACCAATACAGAAATATTATCCAGTTTACATTCCAATGTCTACACTCATTTGCATCACACCTACCAAAAACAATCATCTCATCCATATATACAAGGCTAAGTTTGGATATGTTATTGAGGTACTCTGAGTAAAGGTATCATGTTACGTGTCTATGCATGCGCACACTCTCTCTTGAAGCAGGAGTAATTGAGTAGAATTTGTATCATGTGATACCATTATCCGATTATACTCTCTGGTGTTCGTATCTAATCGGGGTTGTCATGGTACCTCCATAACATTCCAGCGATGTATAATATATAATATATAATGTAAGTTGAACAAGAACAATTAATGGCCATGCTCAGGAGGAGCATTAACAACATTTGTGAACACCAAACATATGCATGCATGCATGCATGCACACACGCATATATGCAAGCACATGGTAGCAACTTTGGTAAGCACACATCCATGCACCCACACATGCAAATGCATACACACACGCACGCACGCGCGCATGCACGCACGCACACACACCACACCGCGCGCGTGCACACCATTAACAATTTATTGATAGGAATGTCAATTTACAAGCCAATAGCAAACAACATTTACAAATTTACCACTGGAATAACCGGCTCGATAACAGAGACAGTGCTTCCAAAGGTAAACTTTCAACAATAGTCAACTCTTTGCCTGTAAATGGACGATCATTTAACAAATGGTTCACTTTTCTTTGTTAATCTTATATAGCGGGTCTTTGCGACACGTCAGCTTTCAATCGCCTGCTTTTAACCCATACCACTCTGATGTTAAAATTTCAAATTAAATTAAAAGATAAAATAGTGTTCATGTTTAAACAAATTTGGTGGAAGTTGTTGCTACCATAGACAGCAACATCGCACACCACATTTGTTTAAAAATGTACACCTGTTTCGGTGCTATTGACACAGTAAAAGATAGAATATATCAGTGGCAAGGTTAAAGATTGCCATCATCACCTCGCCTCACAAGTTATGCTACTGTTCTCTTGGACATGTCAGAGTGTCCATACTTTAACTGTTTTTAAAACAAATAAAAAACAATAAAATATTTCAATATTTTAACAAATCTATGAAATATATAATCTCTCATTCTTGTCGAAATTTCATTGTCCTCTTCATACGTCGTGTTTTTAAATCGGATAACAATTCATAAGCTTTCTGTATTTTCATGAACTCCTTAGCGGCCTCCTCCTTCTCCGACTCAGGGTGTCGGTCAGGATGCAATTTTAGCATAAGCCTACGATATTGGCTTTTGATTTCTTCCTGAGTGGCGCTGGACGGAAGATCTAGAGCCTGTAGTATAATGATATGAGAGAATTAGGATGAATTAGTGAGGAATGGCATTATAATGACCAGGGTTCATAACCCATTTCAGAATGTGAAATTCCATGACTTTTTCATGAAAAGAATTACAAATTATATTACATGTATTGCATACATTACAGCTCACAAATAACTTTACATGTTTTCAAAACAAAATAAAACACGCTGTTTAATGTTATGAACATAACTGGATTAATCCAGTTATGTTTAAAATATTCAACAGAAATTTTTTTACATCATGTTGAAACTTGTACCAAATAACATACTTCCATTTTTGTTTTGGGAACATACACTTACGCGATTACGTGATTATATCGAAAATCGTGATTATGTTTTAAATTGATTAAAAATGTAAAAATTGAATAATCGTGACTATTTTCTATTGCATAAAATTTTTCAAAACCTAACTTTCAATTACTTACTTTTTCATGTGATCGGTCATGAAAAATTACATTTTGCTTAGTGAATGTATGTCCATTTGCAGGGCAAGAAGATTATTTTTGATAAGGTATTACTGGAATGCCTGTGACACATTTACAAAAATAGTCTTCTCTTGCCCTGCAAATGGACTTTTCTAAACAACATTGCAATTTTCGTCATTGATACTCTTTTGTTGTTATGTCTTGGTAATTTGTATCCAAGCTTATTAATCGAGTAAATAATGGCACAAGGCCTATGTGAACCTGTTAGCTTATTATGAGCCGCATGCACTGTACATGACTAGAGCTGGGAAATAGATTACAAAGCGAAAAAGGTCCCAATTAGTAACCATTTGAATTGTACACCTATGGTAAATTAAAAATTTAATAAGCACTCTGTGAAATATTGTGAAACTGATTCAACTGGGACATGTTGTCGCCAAATGAATTTCAATATATCCAGCAACTTACATGTATTACCTTGAAATTGGGCTTCTATGAACTCATGGTTTAAAGTGTTATACAATGTGAATGATTAAAAGGTGTGTGTACAAAGTGATATACCAGGTGATTGATTAAAAGGTGTGTGTACAAAGTGTTATACCAGGTGATTGACTAAAATGTGTGTGTACAAAGTATTATAGCAGGTGATCGATCAGGTGATCGATTAAAAGGTTTGTGTACAAACTGTTATACCATGTGCTTGATTAAAAGGTGTGTGTACAAAGTGATTGATTAAAAGGTGTGTGTACAAAATGTTATACCAGGTGATTGATTAAAAGGTGTGTGTACAAAGTGTTATACCAGGTGATTGACTAAAAGGTGTGTACAAAGTATTATAGCAGGTGATCGATCAGGTGATCGATTAAAAGGTTTGTGTACAAACTCTTATACCAGGTGATTGATTAAAAGGTGTGTACAAAGTGTTATACCAGGTGATTGATTAAAAGGTGTGTCTACAAAGCATTTTACCAGGTGAGTGATTAAAAGGTGTGTGTACAAAGTGCTATACCAGGTGATCGATTAAAAGGTGTGTATACAAAGTGTTATATCAGGTGATTGAGTAAAAGGTGTGTGTACAGTCCTATATTAGGTGATTGATTAAAATGTGGGTGTACAAAGTGTTATATCAGGTGATTGATTAAAAGGTGTGTGTACAAAGTGTTATAGCAGGTGATTGATTAAAAGGTGTGTGTACAAAGTGTTATAGCAGGTGATTGATTAAAAGGTGTGTGTACAAAGTGTTATAGCAGGTGATTGATTAAAGGGTGTGTGTACAAAGTGTTATACTAGGTGATTGATTAAAAGATGTGTGTACAAAGTGTTATATCAGGTGATTGAGTAAAAGGTGTGTGTACAGTCCTATATCAGGTGATTGATTAAAAGGTTGGTGTACAAAGTGTTATAGCAGGTAATCGATTAAAAGGTGTGTGTACAAAGTGTTATACCAAGTGATTGATTAAAAGGTGTGTGTACAAAGTGTCATAACAGGTGCGTGATTAAAAGGTATGTGTATGGAGTGTTACAGCAGGTGATTGATTAAATGTTTGGTGTACAAAGTGTTATACCAAGTGTTTGATTAAAAGGTGTGTGTACAAAGTGTTATAGCAGGTGATTGATTAAAAGGTGTGTGTACAAAGTGTTATAGCAGGTGATTGATTAAAAGGTATGTGTACAAAGTGTTATAGCAGGTGATTGATTAAACGGTTTGTGTACAAAGTGTTATACCAGGTGATTGAGTAAAAGGTGTGTGTACAAAGTGTTATAGCAGGTGATTGATTAAAAGGTGTGTGTACAAAGTGCTATAGCAGGTGATTGATTAAAAGGTGTGTGTACAAAGTGTTATACCAGGTGATTGATTAAAAGGTGTGTGTACAAAGTGTTATACCAGGTGATTGATTGAAAGGTCTGTGTACGAAGTGTTACAGCAGGTGATTGATTAAAAGATGTGTGTACAAAGTGTTATAGCAGGTGATTGATTAAAAGGTGGATGTACAAAGTGTTATACCAGGTGATTGATTAAAAGGTGTGTGTACGAAGTGTTACAGCAGGTGATTTATTAAAAGGTGTGTGTACAAAGTGTTATACAAGGTGATTGATTAAAAGGTGTGTGTACAAAGTGTTATACTGGGTGATTGATTAAAAGGTGTGTGTACAAAGTGCTATAGCAGGTGATCGATTAAAAGGTGTGTGCACAGTGTTATAGCAGGTGATTGACTAAAAGATGTGTGTACAAAGTATTATAGCAGGTGATCGATCAGGTGATCGATTAAAAGGTTTGTGTACAAACTGTTATACCAGGTGATTGATTAGAAGGTGTGTGTACAAAGTGTTATACAAGGTGATTGATTAAAAGGTGTGTGTACAGTGTTATAGCAGGTGATTGATTAAAAAGTTTGTGTACAGTGTTATACCCGGTGATTGATTAAAGGTGTGTGTACAAATTGTTATAGCAGATGATCGATTAAAAGGTGTGTGTACAGTGTTATAGCAGGTGATTGACTAAAAGATGTGTGTACAAAGTGTTATACCAGGTGCTTGATTAAAAGGTGGGTGTACAAAGTGTTATACCAGGTGATTGATTAAAAGGTGTGTGTACAAAGCGTTTTACCAGGTGAGTGATTAAAAGGTGTGTGTACAAAGTGCTATAGCAGGTGATCGACTAAAAGGTGTGTGCACAGTGTTATAGCAGGTGATTGACTAAAAGATGTGTGTACAAAGTATTATAGCAGGTGATCGATCAGGTGATCGATTAAAAGGTTTGTGTCCAAACTGTTATACCAGGTGATTGATTAGAAGGTGTGTGTACACAGTGTTATACAAGGTGATTGATTAAAAGGTGTGTGTACAAAGTGTTATAGCAGGTGATTGATTAAAAAGTTTGTGTACAGTGTTATACCCGGTGATTGATTAAAGGTGTGTGTACAAATTGTTATAGCAGATGATCGATTAAAAGGTGTGTGTACAGTGTTATAGCAGGTGATTGACTAAAAGATGTGTGTACAAAGTGTTATACCAGGTGCTTGATTAAAAGATGTGTGTACAAAGTGTTATACCAGGTGATTGATTAAAAGGTGTGTGTACAAAGCGTTTTACCAGGTGAGTGATTAAAAGGTGTGTGTACAAAGTGCTATACCAGGTGATTGATTAAAAGGTGTGTATACAAAGTGTTATATCAGGTGATTGAGTAAAAGGTGTGTGTACAGTCCTATATCAGGTGATTGATTAAAATGTGTGTACAAAGTGCTATAGCAGGTGATTGATTAAAAGGTGTGTGTACAAAGTGTTATAGCAGGTGATTGATTAAAAGGTGTGTGTACAAAGTGTTATAGAGGTGATTGATTAAAAGGTGTATGTACAAAGTGTTATTCTAGGTGATTGATTAAAAGATGTGTGTACAAAGTGTTATATCAGGTGATTGAGTAAAAGGTGTGTACAGTCCTATATCAGGTGATTGATTAAAATGTGGGTGTACAAAGTGTTTTACCAGGTGAGTGATTAAAAGGTGTGTGTACAAAGTGCTATACCAGGTGATTGATTAAAAGGTGTGTATACAAAGTGTTTTATCAGGTGATTGATTAAAAGGTGTGTACAAAGTGTTATAGCAGGTGATTGATTAAAAGGTGTGTACAAAGTGTTATAGCAGGTGATTGATTAAAAGGTGTGTGTACAAAGTGTTATAGCAGGTGATTGATTAAAAGGTGTGTGTACAAAGTGTTATAGAGGTGATTGATTAAAAGATGTGTGTACAAAGTGTTTTATCAGGTGATTGATTAAAAGATGTGTGTACAAAGTGTTTTATCAGGTGATTGACTAAAAGGTGTGTATACAAAGCGTTTTACCAGGTGAGTGATTAAAAGGTGTGTGTACAAAGTGCTATACCAGGTGATTGATTAAAAGGTGTGTGTACAAATTGTTATAGCAGATGATCGATTAAAAGGTGTGTGTACAGTGTTATAGCAGGTGATTGACTAAAAGATGTGTGTACAAAGTGTTATACCAGGTGCTTGATTAAAAGGTGGGTCTACAAAGCATTTTACCAGGTGAGTGATTAAAAGGTGTGTGTACAAAGTGCTATACCAGGTGATCGATTAAAAGGTGTGTATACAAAGTGTTATATCAGGTGATTGAGTAAAAGGTGTGTGTACAGTCCTATATTAGGTGATTGATTAAAATGTGGGTGTACAAAGTGTTATATCAGGTGATTGATTAAAAGGTGTGTGTACAAAGTGTTATAGCAGGTGATTGATTAAAAGGTGTGTGTACAAAGTGTTATAGCAGGTGATTGATTAAAAGGTGTGTGTACAAAGTGTTATAGCAGGTGATTGATTAAAGGGTGTGTGTACAAAGTGTTATACTAGGTGATTGATTAAAAGATGTGTGTACAAAGTGTTATATCAGGTGATTGAGTAAAAGGTGTGTGTACAGTCCTATATCAGGTGATTGATTAAAAGGTTGGTGTACAAAGTGTTATAGCAGGTAATCGATTAAAAGGTGTGTGTACAAAGTGTTATACCAAGTGATTGATTAAAAGGTGTGTGTACAAAGTGTCATAACAGGTGCGTGATTAAAAGGTATGTGTATGGAGTGTTACAGCAGGTGATTGATTAAATGTTTGGTGTACAAAGTGTTATACCAAGTGTTTGATTAAAAGGTGTGTGTACAAAGTGTTATAGCAGGTGATTGATTAAAAGGTGTGTGTACAAAGTGTTATAGCAGGTGATTGATTAAAAGGTATGTGTACAAAGTGTTATAGCAGGTGATTGATTAAACGGTTTGTGTACAAAGTGTTATACCAGGTGATTGAGTAAAAGGTGTGTGTACAAAGTGTTATAGCAGGTGATTGATTAAAAGGTGTGTGTACAAAGTGCTATAGCAGGTGATTGATTAAAAGGTGTGTGTACAAAGTGTTATACCAGGTGATTGATTAAAAGGTGTGTGTACAAAGTGTTATACCAGGTGATTGATTGAAAGGTCTGTGTACGAAGTGTTACAGCAGGTGATTGATTAAAAGATGTGTGTACAAAGTGTTATAGCAGGTGATTGATTAAAAGGTGGATGTACAAAGTGTTATACCAGGTGATTGATTAAAAGGTGTGTGTACGAAGTGTTACAGCAGGTGATTTATTAAAAGGTGTGTGTACAAAGTGTTATACAAGGTGATTGATTAAAAGGTGTGTGTACAAAGTGTTATACTGGGTGATTGATTAAAAGGTGTGTGTACAAAGTGCTATAGCAGGTGATCGACTAAAAGGTGTGTGCACAGTGTTATAGCAGGTGATTGACTAAAAGATGTGTGTACAAAGTATTATAGCAGGTGATCGATCAGGTGATCGATTAAAAGGTTTGTGTACAAACTGTTATACCAGGTGATTGATTAGAAGGTGTGTGTACAAAGTGTTATACAAGGTGATTGATTAAAAGGTGTGTGTACAGTGTTATAGCAGGTGATTGATTAAAAAGTTTGTGTACAGTGTTATACCCGGTGATTGATTAAAGGTGTGTGTACAAATTGTTATAGCAGATGATCGATTAAAAGGTGTGTGTACAGTGTTATAGCAGGTGATTGACTAAAAGATGTGTGTACAAAGTGTTATACCAGGTGCTTGATTAAAAGGTGGGTGTACAAAGTGTTATACCAGGTGATTGATTAAAAGGTGTGTGTACAAAGCGTTTTACCAGGTGAGTGATTAAAAGGTGTGTGTACAAAGTGCTATAGCAGGTGATCGACTAAAAGGTGTGTGCACAGTGTTATAGCAGGTGATTGACTAAAAGATGTGTGTACAAAGTATTATAGCAGGTGATCGATCAGGTGATCGATTAAAAGGTTTGTGTCCAAACTGTTATACCAGGTGATTGATTAGAAGGTGTGTGTACACAGTGTTATACAAGGTGATTGATTAAAAGGTGTGTGTACAAAGTGTTATAGCAGGTGATTGATTAAAAAGTTTGTGTACAGTGTTATACCCGGTGATTGATTAAAGGTGTGTGTACAAATTGTTATAGCAGATGATCGATTAAAAGGTGTGTGTACAGTGTTATAGCAGGTGATTGACTAAAAGATGTGTGTACAAAGTGTTATACCAGGTGCTTGATTAAAAGGTGGGTGTACAAAGTGTTATACCAGGTGATTGATTAAAAGGTGTGTGTACAAAGCGTTTTACCAGGTGAGTGATTAAAAGGTGTGTGTACAAAGTGCTATACCAGGTGATTGATTAAAAGGTGTGTATACAAAGTGTTATATCAGGTGATTGAGTAAAAGGTGTGTGTACAGTCCTATATCAGGTGATTGATTAAAATGTGTGTACAAAGTGCTATAGCAGGTGATTGATTAAAAGGTGTGTGTACAAAGTGTTATAGCAGGTGATTGATTAAAAGGTGTGTGTACAAAGTGTTATAGAGGTGATTGATTAAAAGGTGTATGTACAAAGTGTTATTCTAGGTGATTGATTAAAAGATGTGTGTACAAAGTGTTATATCAGGTGATTGAGTAAAAGGTGTGTACAGTCCTATATCAGGTGATTGATTAAAATGTGGGTGTACAAAGTGTTTTACCAGGTGAGTGATTAAAAGGTGTGTGTACAAAGTGCTATACCAGGTGATTGATTAAAAGGTGTGTATACAAAGTGTTTTATCAGGTGATTGATTAAAAGGTGTGTACAAAGTGTTATAGCAGGTGATTGATTAAAAGGTGTGTACAAAGTGTTATAGCAGGTGATTGATTAAAAGGTGTGTGTACAAAGTGTTATAGCAGGTGATTGATTAAAAGGTGTGTGTACAAAGTGTTATAGAGGTGATTGATTAAAAGATGTGTGTACAAAGTGTTTTATCAGGTGATTGATTAAAAGATGTGTGTACAAAGTGTTTTATCAGGTGATTGACTAAAAGGTGTGTATACAAAGCGTTTTACCAGGTGAGTGATTAAAAGGTGTGTGTACAAAGTGCTATACCAGGTGATTGATTAAAAGGTGTGTGTACAAATTGTTATAGCAGATGATCGATTAAAAGGTGTGTGTACAGTGTTATAGCAGGTGATTGACTAAAAGATGTGTGTACAAAGTGTTATACCAGGTGCTTGATTAAAAGGTGGGTGTACAAAGTGTTATACCAGGTGATTGATTAAAAGGTGTGTGTACAAAGCGTTTTACCAGGTGAGTGATTAAAAGGTGTGTGTACAAAGTGCTATACCAGGTGATTGATTAAAAGGTGTGTATACAAAGTGTTATATCAGGTGATTGAGTAAAAGGTGTGTGTACAGTCCTATATCAGGTGATTGATTAAAATGTGTGTACAAAGTGCTATAGCAGGTGATTGATTAAAAGGTGTGTGTACAAAGTGTTATAGCAGGTGATTGATTAAAAGGTGGATGTACAAAGTGTTATACCAGGTGATTGATTAAAAGGTGTGTGTACAAAGTGTTATACCAGGTGATTGATTGAAAGGTCTGTGTACGAAGTGTTACAGCAGGTGATTGATTAAAAGATGTGTGTACAAAGTGTTATAGCAGGTGATTGATTAAAAGGTGGATGTACAAAGTGTTATACCAGGTGATTGATTAAAAGGTGTGTGTACGAAGTGTTACAGCAGGTGATTTATTAAAAGGTGTGTGTACAAAGTGTTATACAAGGTGATTGATTAAAAGGTGTGTGTACAAAGTGTTATACTGGGTGATTGATTAAAAGGTGTGTGTACAAAGTGCTATAGCAGGTGATCGACTAAAAGGTGTGTGCACAGTGTTATAGCAGGTGATTGACTAAAAGATGTGTGTACAAAGTATTATAGCAGGTGATCGATCAGGTGATCGATTAAAAGGTTTGTGTACAAACTGTTATACCAGGTGATTGATTAGAAGGTGTGTGTACACAGTGTTATACAAGGTGATTGATTAAAAGGTGTGTGTACAGTGTTATAGCAGGTGATTGATTAAAAAGTTTGTGTACAGTGTTATACCCGGTGATTGATTAAAGGTGTGTGTACAAATTGTTATAGCAGATGATCGATTAAAAGGTGTGTGTACAGTGTTATAGCAGGTGATTGACTAAAAGATGTGTGTACAAAGTGTTATACCAGGTGCTTGATTAAAAGGTGGGTGTACAAAGTGTTATACCAGGTGATTGATTAAAAGGTGTGTGTACAAAGCGTTTTACCAGGTGAGTGATTAAAAGGTGTGTGTACAAAGTGCTATAGCAGGTGATCGACTAAAAGGTGTGTGCACAGTGTTATAGCAGGTGATTGACTAAAAGATGTGTGTACAAAGTATTATAGCAGGTGATCGATCAGGTGATCGATTAAAAGGTTTGTGTCCAAACTGTTATACCAGGTGATTGATTAGAAGGTGTGTGTACACAGTGTTATACAAGGTGATTGATTAAAAGGTGTGTGTACAAAGTGTTATAGCAGGTGATTGATTAAAAAGTTTGTGTACAGTGTTATACCCGGTGATTGATTAAAGGTGTGTGTACAAATTGTTATAGCAGATGATCGATTAAAAGGTGTGTGTACAGTGTTATAGCAGGTGATTGACTAAAAGATGTGTGTACAAAGTGTTATACCAGGTGCTTGATTAAAAGGTGGGTGTACAAAGTGTTATACCAGGTGATTGATTAAAAGGTGTGTGTACAAAGCGTTTTACCAGGTGAGTGATTAAAAGGTGTGTGTACAAAGTGCTATACCAGGTGATTGATTAAAAGGTGTGTATACAAAGTGTTATATCAGGTGATTGAGTAAAAGGTGTGTGTACAGTCCTATATCAGGTGATTGATTAAAATGTGTGTACAAAGTGCTATAGCAGGTGATTGATTAAAAGGTGTGTGTACAAAGTGTTATAGCAGGTGATTGATTAAAAGGTGTGTGTACAAAGTGTTATAGAGGTGATTGATTAAAAGGTGTATGTACAAAGTGTTATTCTAGGTGATTGATTAAAAGATGTGTGTACAAAGTGTTATATCAGGTGATTGAGTAAAAGGTGTGTACAGTCCTATATCAGGTGATTGATTAAAATGTGGGTGTACAAAGTGTTTTACCAGGTGAGTGATTAAAAGGTGTGTGTACAAAGTGCTATACCAGGTGATTGATTAAAAGGTGTGTATACAAAGTGTTTTATCAGGTGATTGATTAAAAGGTGTGTACAAAGTGTTATAGCAGGTGATTGATTAAAAGGTGTGTACAAAGTGTTATAGCAGGTGATTGATTAAAAGGTGTGTGTACAAAGTGTTATAGCAGGTGATTGATTAAAAGGTGTGTGTACAAAGTGTTATAGAGGTGATTGATTAAAAGATGTGTGTACAAAGTGTTTTATCAGGTGATTGATTAAAAGATGTGTGTACAAAGTGTTTTATCAGGTGATTGACTAAAAGGTGTGTATACAAAGCGTTTTACCAGGTGAGTGATTAAAAGGTGTGTGTACAAAGTGCTATACCAGGTGATTGATTAAAAGGTGTGTGTACAAATTGTTATAGCAGATGATCGATTAAAAGGTGTGTGTACAGTGTTATAGCAGGTGATTGACTAAAAGATGTGTGTACAAAGTGTTATACCAGGTGCTTGATTAAAAGGTGGGTGTACAAAGTGTTATACCAGGTGATTGATTAAAAGGTGTGTGTACAAAGCGTTTTACCAGGTGAGTGATTAAAAGGTGTGTGTACAAAGTGCTATACCAGGTGATTGATTAAAAGGTGTGTATACAAAGTGTTATATCAGGTGATTGAGTAAAAGGTGTGTGTACAGTCCTATATCAGGTGATTGATTAAAATGTGTGTACAAAGTGCTATAGCAGGTGATTGATTAAAAGGTGTGTGTACAAAGTGTTATAGCAGGTGATTGATTAAAAGGTGTGTGTACAAAGTGTTATAGAGGTGATTGATTAAAAGGTGTATGTACAAAGTGTTATACTAGGTGATTGATTAAAAGATGTGTGTACAAAGTGTTATATCAGGTGATTGAGTAAAAGGTGTGTACAGTCCTATATCAGGTGATTGATTAAAATGTGGGTGTACAAAGTGTTTTACCAGGTGAGTGATTAAAAGGTGTGTGTACAAAGTGCTATACCAGGTGATTGATTAAAAGGTGTGTATACAAAGTGTTTTATCAGGTGATTGATTAAAAGGTGTGTACAAAGTGTTATAGCAGGTGATTGATTAAAAGGTGTGTACAAAGTGTTATAGCAGGTGATTGATTAAAAGGTGTGTGTACAAAGTGTTATAGCAGGTGATTGATTAAAAGGTGTGTGTACAAAGTGTTATAGAGGTGATTGATTAAAAGATGTGTGTACAAAGTGTTTTATCAGGTGATTGATTAAAAGATGTGTGTACAAAGTGTTTTATCAGGTGATTGACTAAAAGGTGTGTATACAAAGCGTTTTACCAGGTGAGTGATTAAAAGGTGTGTGTACAAAGTGCTATACCAGGTGATTGATTAAAAGGTGTGTGTACAAAGTGTTATATCAGGTGATTGAGTAAAAGGTGTGTGTACAGTCCTATATCAGATGATTGATTAAAAGGTGTGTGTACAAAGTGTTATACAGGGTGATTGATTAAAAGGTGTGTGTACAATAAACGAAATCAAGGATTTCTTTTTTCACGAGAGAGTTGATACTTACCTCCCTAATACTTTTGATATTGCTAAATATTGGCTTTCACTCAATAAACACTCAGATTAAAACAGTTAGGTGCCCCTACTGGGCAGGGAGTCAGAGCGTAGTCTGGCGGATGCCAGCCCCACCACCGCGCATGCGCAGACTAGCACTTCCTCTGACTAATTTATTGGCTGATACACATGCAACTATAAAGAGCCTGAAGACCGAGCCTCTGTGGGGTGGAGAGGCCGGGTCCGTATCTAGGGAGGTAAGTATCAACTCTCTCGTGAAAAAAGAAATCCTTGATTTCGTTTATTTCACATCAAGAGTATACTTACCTCCCTAATACTTTTGATATTGCCAGAATTCGACAGTGAATTCGGCGGGAGGGAGGCGAGGTCAAAAGACCAGCTCATCCCTATACGCTTTTCTGCGTTTAAGGCACTTAAACTTCTGAAACTGTATGAAAAACAGTCAGAATTTGACTAACCATCGGATAACACCCGCGATGTATGAGAGATGACCGAATGTCATATGCGCTCCCCCTCCTCCTTCCTGGGAGGAAGAGTCGAATGACCTCAATGTCCTATACGCTCTCTACGTACAAGTGCCATGTACTACAGGACAGAGACGAAAAAACTCCATTTTCGTATACTCTCAACAATGAACCACATAAATACACAAAACCATCATCATATAAATAACGGGTAACGTGACAAGACAATCAACAATGGACAACACATACACAAGACTGACCTTGTTGAAATGGCTGCTGACATCCTCTTCCCATTGGTGAAGATCGATGCAGTCCCAAATTAGTGGTTGTTTCCATAAATTAATTGTGAAATATATAAGCAATGAGGAAACCCCATCAAAAATATATATGCCTAGTTATTTTTTTTAAATCGACAAGGCGAGAGGATTAGAGGTGTCACGGAGATAATGGTCTGTAAAACTTGACTCACAGTGCCACTGAGCCACCGACATAATATCATCCACAGGGACCCCATTAAATAGGGCAGTGGATGTCACTACGCCGCGGACACTGTGAGCCTTGGCCACGTCAACCTGCTTCCCGGTGGCGGATTTATGGCAAAACTGAATGCATTCTACAATCCACCTGGAAATGGTGTCCTTAGAAGCCCTGCCATGGGGTTCAATATATGACAACCATAACGCTGACTGGTCGGTGCGCCACTCCGCCGTACGTTGTTTGTACCGGCGAAGCGCCCGGACAGGACACCATGCTTTAGAATTAGGATTATATCTAGTTAAAGCAGGCAAAATAATAGGTTGACCTGGATATTTCAACGACTGATTTTTAGCCAAGAAATTAATCCTAGGTAGCAGCTTAAGGCCTTCCCCTGAAACCACAAAACGGTCATCCTCGGCTGATAAGGCATGAATCTCACTCCTATGCCTAGCCGAGGCCGCAGCAATTAAAAACACAGTCTTCAGTGTTAATAGTTTCATAGAAATGGAACTAAGTGGTTCAAACGGCTTATCACCTAGTACTTGAAGCACTAGCGATAAACTCCAAGACGGAATCACCGGTGGATTCCTTGGTCTTAGATTGCCCATGCCTTTAATTAATACATTTAATGTATTCACTTCATCACTTCCCCTCTTAGCCAAGCAAGGAATAACAGACATTAAAGCTGACTTATAACCAGCAATAGAGTTAGGCTTGAGGCTATAGGCATCATAGAGGTGACAGAGGAAATCAGCTAGTACCTGAATAGATGCATCCATTGGATCAATACATCTTTTTGAGCACCATTCTGCAAATCTGTTGATTTTATAATTATATGCTCTGGAGGTTGACCCCCTCCTGGCTTTGGCCATAAACATGGCTGCTTGCTCAGAAAAGCCCTCCTTAATTCCAGATTCCTTGACAACATCCACGCAGTCAATCTGAACATTGACGGATTGTTGTGAAGGACCTTGCCCTGGAAGATAATATCGTCCATCAGAGGCAGAGGAACCGGATTGCAGACCAGAAGGTCCAGAAGATCCGTATACCATGATCGGCTTGGCCAATCCGGGGCGATCAGAAACACTTGGCATTCCTCTTGTCTGATTTTCTGAAGAATTTTTGGAATCAGGATTGCTGGAGGGAATGCGTATGCATACATTCTCCCCCAGCTGATAGCTAACGCATCTGTTGCGAAAGCGCTTGGATCCGGAATCGGAGAGACGTACGTCGTCATCTTCGCATTCTTCTTCGTTGCGAACAAATCGATGTTGGGTTTCCCCCAATGGTCGAACAGACGATCCGCCACACATTGATTTAGTTGCCATTCCGTGGGTAAAACACTCATCCTTCGGCTCAATGAGTCTGCTAGCAGGTTTAACCTTCCCGGAATATGAACTGCTTTCAAGGTAATCTGGTGATCCAGACACCAACAAAGCAGTCTCCATGTCATCATACAGAGACTGGGCGACTTCGTTCCGCCCTGGCGGTTTATGTAAGTCACAACTGTTGAGTTGTCTGAACGAATAAGAACAATCTTGCCCTGAACTTTCTGTAAGAAATGTTCCAGGCCCAGGACTACTGCTCTTAGCTCCAGTAGATTTATATGTTCCTTTGACTGTTCCAGATTCCAAAGCCCTGATATCGTGGACTCTTCCAGGCAAGCTCCCCAGCCCTCCATCGATGCATCTGTATACACAGTCACCTGAGGGTGGGGAGGGGTTAGCATAACCCCCACCAAGAGATTCTCTGTGTCCAACCACCATTGCAGGTGATGAATCAGAGGCGCCAACACTGACACATTCGAGTCCAGCGAACCTGTACTCTGGGTCCATTGTGTCATGAGAAATAACTGGATCGGCCGCCTGCGTAAGGCGGCCTGAGGAATGACTGGTTCCAATGAAACCATCAACCCCAGCATTCTCAAGTAAACAAGTGCCAGGACATGACGACTGTCGCACACTGACTGAATTAATGAGATGAGTTTCTGAACTCTCTCCTGAGTAGGATAAACATATCCTGTCTCTAGATCGAAGAACATCCCCAGGTAAACAAACTTCTGGGATGGAGTCAGCTCTGATTTTGGGAAATTGATCATCCAGCCTAAGTCTGTGAGAGTTTTCAAAACAATCTCCAGACTGGCCGACAAACTTTCCCGGGTGTGCGCTTTCAACAGCCAGTCGTCTATGTACGTGTGGACTGCTATGCTTCTCCTGCGGAGGTATGCGGTGATCGCAAGAACCACACGGGTGAAAACCCGAGGAGCCGTGGAAATTCCGAAGGGTAGCACCCTGAATTCCCACTGTCTGCCCTGGAATGCAAATCTCAGGAAGCGACGGAAACTCCTGTGTATGGGGATGTGGAAATAAGCGTCCTTCAAATCTATCGACGCTGTCCACATTCCCCTCTCTAACCCCGCCAACACCGAGCGCACAGTCTCCATCTTGAAACTGGGCGTCACTATGAACTTGTTCAATGGCTTGAGGTTGAGAATTGGTCTCCACCCTCCGGTGTTCTTTGTTACTAAGAACAGGGTTGAATAGAAGCCCGGACACCTCTGTGCCGGCTGAATAGCTCCTTTTTGTATGAGGGAATTTATTTCCTCCTCGATACACAACCTTTGATCTGGATCTCTCGGATTTGGAGTCCAGATCGGCACTAGAGACAGTCGCGATGGCGGGCCTGTCATCCAATCGGGATGATACCCGACTGAAAGCCATCGCAAGACTAAACGGTCCTGAGTTAACCGTTCCCACTCTTGCATGTGGTCGGCTAATCGGCCTCCCATCGGTCCACCTAGGGATAGAGGTGGACATAAGGAGTGCAAGAGCGGCACTGTCTCCTTTGCCAGAAACACCGGCGCGGTTCTCACCGCGGTAACCGTCCCATCAGGAACGATTACCCCGCCCAGATCCTCGCGCGCCACGACCAGCACCGCGCGCACCTCGGTGCGCGGGCGGCTGCCTGGCTGACTGCGCCTGAGGAGCCTGCGCCCCCCCTCGCTGCTGGCCGAATCGCACGCGGCCGAGGCCGGCGCTGCGATGGTGGTTGGCCTCTGACCTGGCCACTACCACCTCGAGCCTGCAGGGGACGATACGCAGGGGGTGCGGCGCGAACGTTGGCACGACGAAGCACCTCAAACTGTTCGCGCAGCGTCCTCTGGTTATTGACCAGAGTAACCGTCTCCTGGAGGTGTCTACATCCCTCACCTCCAAAGAGACCAGGACCTGTCATAGGCGTACGTAGTAGCCTATTGTAGTGGTCCTGGGACGGGCACAGATTATCCAAGGCAAAAGTGCGCCTTGCCCGGACACTCCTGGTCACCGCCCGCGTCATACAGTCCAGAGCCAGGTTGATACCATCCTGGATGGCTCGCTGGACTGTGACCGGACTTGGCTGGCGCGATGCGGATGCTGTTACCACCCCTTGTAACAGCTGGGAGACGTGGGACAGAGCGGCAATCGAAGCCCTCCCACTCTCCTCCGCATCACGCAACGCGGCATTTGCCGAACGCAACGCGTTCGAACACAAGACTCCCGTGTCAGAACGGGAGCCTGGCCGCGCATCCTCACCCAAAGCCGCGCCGTCATCCACGCTCGGCTTTGGTACCACACCGTACCGCTGGTAGTCCAGGGGCACGATGCGGCAACGCCTGGCCACCTCGCGCGGGGCCTTAGCGAGACGTCCACTCGCCTTAATGGACGTCTCCGCCGCCTCGAACATGTCAACGACATGCTCTGCCAGCGGCAGAGAAGGCATAGCGTTAGCAGTAGGCTTACCAGCTAACCACGGCCTGTGTTCACGCTGGCTAGCCGACTGCTCCACGGGCAGATCTGGTCTAACACTCACCAACCACTGGCAAGCATCAGACCAATCCTCCTCCGTGGCTAGTTGCGAGCGCTCTACAAGACGGGGGCCTTCGTCTTCCTCCTGAGCGCAAGCAACAGAGCTTGATGGCGGATACGCTGATATCCCTGGCAAGCCAGGGAGAGCATGCGGGCCTGATAATACCGGCATGCTAATCTCACTGGCTTGACCAGGAGCAGGCGCCGTGGTAGAGCGCGGGGCATATACCGCCCCACCACGGCCCCGGCCAGCACCAGCTACACTCTCGGCAAGCCGAGGTATGCGGTACCGCGGGCCTTCAGCGCCCAGGGCCACAGTCTGAACCGTGGATTCTACCCCTGGGAGAGTAGAACCGTGGAAAAAGGCGCCTGTATTCCCCGCGAGGGGCGCACAAACGTCATATTCCATGGCCACGTCTTCAGACGGCGACCCCAACAGGTAATCATCATCCTCCTGGCCAGAAAGATTAGACTCCGGGTCAGCAAAGAGAGCTAACCCGGACTGGCCAGGGAAGGTGCCATACGAGGTACTGGCAGCCGCGGTGTGCGGATACCCCTGGACTGATGAGCAGCCCGCGGGTTCCAGCGACGACCGTCCACGGTCCCTATTGGGCGCGGCAATAAGCCTGCTGCCAGGGCCGTGGAACACCCCCTCTAATGGGGCCACCTCTGAATCTTCAAACAACGGAAGCGTACTAAGGAACGTTGATTCAGAGGTGGGGATTACCTGCTCCGAAGCAGATGATGAGGCCAATAAAGGATTTGGTCCAGGAAGCATGCCACGAAGCAACTCTGGAACCAAATCCTTTATTGTCCTCCTCATCTCTCCCAACATCTCGGTCCGGAAGGCCCCCATGTCCACCGCGGACGAGGCCTTCCTCTTACCCTTCTTACTTACGACCTCTTTTTTCAGCTTCTTTTTCTCCTCATCCATCTTGTCCTTCGCCTGCAAGCACAAGAATTCGGACATTAGCTCGCCCCCCAGTGCTTACATATCTCGCAATTAAGCAAGGGACCACAGGGGCTACACTGAAAACATAGATGAGGGCCAAACTTGTCCCTCAAAAATCGTCCACAGGACGCACAACCAGGTCTCTGAAAAAGGCCAAAGGACGAGGAGTATGAGCAAACTAGTTAAGCTTAGAAACTCACCAACTCAAGAGAAGGAAAATGATCATAAAGATCATAATTTTTATCAGAAACCAGCTTCGGACAACTTTAATTGTAAATAAAGAGCAAAGCTGATTATGACGTCATTAATCCTATGACAGGACAAAATCGATCCCCAACAAACATCCCAGTGCAAGGACGAATTGTATCTCTAACCAGAACATGTGCAGAATGGACATTTCGACTACACAAGCATCAGATAAATACTGATAACAATGGCAAATAGTGTTAATTATCTCCCTTTCTCATATCAATAATTAATACCTGACACCTTGTCTAGACAAACCATCCAACCTGATGAACTGGAGCACTCCACCACTGAACGCCTCTTAACTCTCTCCACCTCAAGGGGAAGGAATTGGATCAAGAGGGCAAAGTGAGAAGACCTTTATAATAGGCCTCCAACTCACTGGGCATAGAATTTTTGGTTAGATAACCTAACAGTATTAGTAGGAAATGGAACCATGGTGGAGACACAAACCCTCTGCTGATGTCATGTCCTTATTTCTCCTTCACACAGACCTGTGGACATAAACACAAAGAGAGATTAGTCTTATATAGCACCTAGTTGAAAAAAACCAACTAATTAAGGCGCTTATCACGTTTAGCGCAAGTCCCGGAAACACATTACAACGGGACAAAACTCGCTAATTTTACTAGAAGTCACCTGATTTAAAGGTCCAAGGCCCTCCTGTGGCGAAGTCACTCTCTCAGCCATCTTTGTCAGGGGTAAACTTCTATCTAATAGTCTTAAAAAGCTTTGAAAAGAGTATAGAAAGATTCTATCATGAAAGCATGTGTTGTCTCTCAGCCAATAAATTAGCAAAGAGGAAGTGCTAGTCTGCGCATGCGCGGTGGTGGGGCTGGCATCCGCCAGACTACGCTCTGACTCCCTGCCCAGTAGGGGCGCCTAACTGTTTTAATCTGAGTGTTTATTGAGTGAAAGCCAATATTTAGCAATATCAAGTATTAGGGAGGTAAGTATACTCTTGATGTGAAAAGTGTTATACTGGGTGATTGATTAAATGGTGGGGGTACAAAGTGTTATACCAAGTGATTGATTAAAAGGTGTGTGTACAAAGTGTTACAGTAGCTGATTGATTAAAAGATGTGTGTACAAAGTGCTATAGCAGGTGATTGATTAAAAGGTGTGTACAAAGTGTTATACCAGGTGATTGATTAAAAGGTGTGTGTACAAAGTGTTATAACAGTTGAGTGATTAAAAGGTGTGTGTACAAAGTGTTAGAGCAGGTGATTGATTAAAAGATGTGTGTACAAAATGTTAGAGCAGGTGATTGATTAAAAGGTGTGTGTACAAAGTGTTACTACAGCAGGTGATTTATAAAAAGGTGTGTGTACAAAGTGTTATAGCAGGTGATTGATTAAAAGGTGTGTGTACAAAGTGTTATACCGGGTGATTGATTAAAAGGAGTGTGTACAAAGTGTTACAGCAGGTGATTTATTAAAAGGTGTGTGTACAAAGTGTTATACCAGGCGATTGATTAAAAGGTGTGTGTACAAAGTGTTATAAGAGGTGAGTGATTAAACGGTATGAGTACGAAGTGTCACAGCAGGTGATTGATTAAAAGGTGTGTGTGTATAAAGTGTTATACCAGGTGATTGATTAAAAGGTGTGTGTACAAAGTGTTATAGCAGGTGATTGATTAAAAGGTGGGTGTACAAAGTGCTATACCAAGTGATTGATTAAAAGGTGTGTGTACAAAGTGTTACAGTAGTTGATTGAGTAAAAGATGTGTGTACAAAGTGCTATAGCAGGTGATTTATTAAAAGGTGTGTGTACAAAGTGTTATACCAGGCGATTGATTAAAAGGTGTGTGTACAAAGTGTTATAAGAGGTGAGTGATTAAAAGGTATGAGTACGAAGTGTCACAGCAGGTGATTGATTAAAAGGTGTGTGTGTATAAAGTGTTATACCAGGTGATTGATTAAAAGGTGTGTGTACAAAGTGTTATAACAGGTGATTGAGTAAAAGGTGTGTGTACAGTCCTATATCAGGTGATTGATTAAAAGGTGGGTGTACAAAGTGTTATAGCAGGTGATCGATTAAAAGGTGTGTGTACAGTGTTATAGCAGGTGATTGACTAAAAGGTGTGTGTACAAAGTGTTATACCAGGTGATTGATTAAAAGGTGTTTGTACGAAGTGTTACAGCAGGTGATTTATTAAAAGGTGTGTGTACAAAGTGTTATAGCAGGTGATTGACTAAAAGGTGTGTGTACAAAGTGTTATACCAGGTGATTGATTAAAAGGTGTTTGTACGAAGTGTTACAGCAGGTGATTTATTAAAAGGTGTGTGTACAAAGTGTTATACAAGGTGATTGATTAAAAGGTGTGTGTACAAAGTGTTATACCGGGTGATTGATTAAAAGGTGTGTGTACAAAGTGCTATAGCAGGTGATCGATTAAAAGGTGTGTGCACAGTGTTATAGCAGGTGATTGACTAAAAGATGTGTATACAAAGTATTATAGCAGGTGATCGATCAGGTGATCGATTAAAAGGTTTGTGTACAAACTGTTATACCAGGTGATTGATTAAAAGGTGTGTGTACAAAGTGTTATACAAGGTGATTGATTAAAAGGTGTGTGTACAAAGTGTTATAGCAGGTGATTGATTAAAAAGTTTGTGTACAGTGTTATACCAGGTGATTGATTAAAGGTGTGTGTACAAAGTGTTATAGCAGATGATCGATTAAAAGGTGTGTGTACAGTGTTATAGCAGATGATTGACTAAAAGATGTGTGTACAAAGTGTAATACCAGGTGCTTGATTAAAAGGTGAGTGTACAAAGTGTTATACCAGGTGATTGATTAAAAGGTGTGTGTACAAAGCGTTTTACCAGGTGAGTGATTAAAAGGTGTGTGTACAAAGTGCTATACCAGGTGATTGATTAAAAGGTGTGTATACAAAGTGTTATATCAGGTGATTGAGTAAAAGGTGTGTGTACAGTCCTATATCAGGTGATTGATTAAAATGTGGGTGTACAAAGTGTTTTATCAGGTGATTGATTAAAAGGTGTGCACAAAGTGTTATAGCAGGTGATTGATTAAAAGGTGTGTACAAAGTGTTATAGAGGTGATTGATTAAAAGGTGTGTGTACAAAGTGTTATACCAGGTGATTGATTAAAAGGTGTGTGTACAAAGTGTTATACCAGGTGATTGATTAAAAGGTGTGTGTACAAAGTGTTATAACAGGTGAGTGATCAAAAGGTATGTCTAGGGAGTGTTACAGCAGGTGATTGATTAAAAGTTTGGTGTACAAAGTGTTATACCAGGTGATTGATTAAAAGGTGTGTGTACAAAGTGTAATAAGAGGTGAGTGATTAACGGTTGTGTGTACAAAGTGGTATACCAGGTGATTGATTAATAAAAGGTGTGTACAAAGTGCTATACTAGGTGATTGATTAAAAGGTGTGTGTATAAAGTGTTACAGTGGGTGATTGATTAAAAGATGTGTGTACACATTGTTATAGCAGGTGATTGATTAAAAGGTGGGTGTACAAAGTGTTATACCAGGTGATTGATTAAAAGGTGTGTGTACGAAGTGTTATACCAGGTGATTTATTAAAAGGTGTGTGTACAGTGTTATACAAGGTGATTGATTAAAAGGTGTGTGTACAAAGTGTTATACTGGGTGATTGATTAAAAGGTGTGTGTACAAAGTGTTATACCGTGTGATTGATTAAAAGGTGTGTGTACAAAGTGTTATACCGGGTGATTGATTAAAAGGTGTGTGTACAAAGTGCTATAGCAGGTGATTGATTAAAAGATGTGTGTACAAAGTGTTATACCAGGTGATTGATTAAAAGGTGTGTGTACAAAATGTTATAGCAGGTGATAGATTAAAAGGTGTGTGTACAAAGTGTTATAGCAGGTGATTGATTAAAAGGTGGGTGTACAAAGTGTTATACCAGGTGATTGATTAAAAGGTATGTGTACGAAGTGTTACAGCAGGTGATTTATTAAAAGGTGTGTGTACAAAGTGTTATACAAGGTGATTGATTAAAAGGTGTGTGTACAAAGTGTTATACTGGGTGATTGATTAAAAGGTGTGTGTGTACAAAGTGCTATAGCAGGTGATTGATTAAAAGATGTGTGTACAAAGTGTTACAGTAGGTGATTGATTAAAAGATGTGTGTACAACGTGTTATAGCAGGTGATTGATTAAAACGTGTGTGTACAAAGTGTTATACCGGGTGATTGATTAAAAGGAGTGTGTACAAAGTGCTATAGCATGTGATTGATTAAAAGATGTGTGTACAAAGTGTTATACCAGCTGATTGATTAAAAGGTGTGTGTACAAAGTGTTATACCAGGTGATTGATTAAAAGGTGTGTGCACAAAGTATTATAGCAGGTGATTGATTAAAAGGTATGTGTACAAAGTGTTATACCAGGTGATCGATTAAAAGGTGTGTGTACAAAGTGTTATAGCAGGTGATTGATTAAAAGATGTGTGTACAAAGTGTTACAGTAGGTGATTGATTAAAAGATGTGTGTACAAAGTGTTATACCAGGTGATTGATTAAAAGGTGTGTGTACAAAGTGCTATAGCAGGTGATTGATTAAAAGATGTGTGTACAAAGTGTTACAGTAGGTGATTGATTAAAAGATGTGTGTACAAAGTGTTATACCAGGTGATTGATTAAAAGGTGTGTGCACAAAGTATTATAGCAGGTGATTGATTAAAAGGTCTGTGTACAAACTGTTATACCAGGTGATCGATTAAAAGGTGTGTGTACAAAGTTCTATACCAGGTGACTGATTAAAAGGTGTGTGTACAAAGTGTTACAGTAGGTGATTGATTAAAAGATGTGTGTACAAAGTGCTATAGTAGGTGATTGATTAAAAGGTGGGTGTACAAAGTGTTATACCAAGTGATTGATTAAAAGGTGTGTGTACAAAGTGTTATAACAGGTGAGTGATTAAAAGATGTGTGTACAAAGTGCTATAGCAGGTGATTGATTAAAAGGTGTGTACAAAGTGTTATACCAGGTGATTGATTAAAAGGTGTGTGTACAAAGTGTTATAACAGGTGAGTGATTAAAAGGTGTGTGTACAAAGTGTTAGAGCAGGTGATTGATTAAAAGATGTGTGTACAAAGTATTTTACCAGGTGATTGATTAAAAGGTGTGTGTACAGTGTTACAGCAGGTGATTGATTAAAAGGTGTGTGTACAAAGTGTTATACCAGGTGATTGATTAAAAGGTGTGTGTACAAAGTGTTATAAGAGGTGAGTGATTAACGGTTGTGTGTACAAAGTGTTATACCAGGTGATTTATTAATAAAAGGTGTGTGTACAAAGTGCTATACTAGGTGATTGATTAAAACGTGTGTGTACAGTGTTACAGTGGGTGATTGATTAAAAGATGTGTGTACAGTGTTACAGTGGGTGATTGATTAAAAGATGTGTGTACACAGTGTTATACCAGGTGATTGATTAAAAGGTGTGTGTACGAAGTGTTATACCGGGTGATTGATTAAAAGGTGTGTGTACAAAGTGTTATACCAGGTGATTGATTAAAAGATGTGTGTACAAAGTGTTACAGCAGGTGATTTATTAAAAGGTGTGTGTACAACGTGTTATACTGGGTGATTGATTAAAAGGTGTGTGTACAAAGTGTTATACTGGGTGATTGATTAAAAGGTGTGTGTACAAAGTGTTATACCGGGTGATTGATTAAAAGGTGTGTGTACAAAGTGCTATAGCAGGTGATTGATTTAAAGATGAGTGTACAAAGTGTTATACCAGGTGATTGATTAAAAGGTGTGTGTACAAAATGTTATAGCAGGTGATAGATTAAAAGGTGTGTGTACAAAGTGTTATAGCAGGTGATTGATTAAAAGGTGGGTGTACAAAGTGTTATACCAGGTGATTGATTAAAAGGTATGTGTACGAAGTGTTACAGCAGGTGATTTATTAAAAGGTGTGTGTACAAAGTGTTATACAAGGTGATTGATTAAAAGGTGTGTGTACAAAGTGTTATACTGGGTGATTGATTAAAAGGTGTGTGTACAAAGTGCTATAGCAGGTGATTGATTAAAAGATGTGTGTACAAAGTGATACAGTAGGTGATTGATTAAAAGATGTGTGTACAAAGTGTTATACCAGGTGATTGATTAAAAGGTGTGTGTACAAAGTGTTACAGTAGGTGATTGATTAAAAGATGTGTGTACAAGGTGTTATAGCAGGTGATTGATTAAAAGGTGTGTGTACAAAGTGTTATACCGGGTGATTGATTAAAAGGAGTGTGTACAAAGTGCTATAGCAGGTGATTGATTAAAAGATGTGTGTACAAAGTGTTATACCAGGTGATTGATTAAAAGGTGTGTGTACAAAGTGTTATACCAGGTGATTGATTAAAAGGTGCGTGCACAAAGTATTATAGCAGGTGATTGATTAAAAGGTCTGTGTACAAAGTGTTATACCAGGTGATTGATTAAAAGGTGTGTGTACAAAGTGTTATAGCAGGTGATTGATTAAAAGATGTGTGTACAAAGTGCTATACCAGGTGATTGATTAAAAGGTGTGTACAAAGTGTTACAGTAGGTGATTGATTAAAAGGTGGGTGTACAAAGTGTTATACCAAGTGATTGATTAAAAGGTGTGTGTACAAAGTGTTACAGTAGTTGATTGATTAAAAGATGTGTGTACAAAGTGCTATAGCAGGTGATTGATTAAAAGGTGTGTGTACAAAGTGTTAGAGCTGGTGATTGATTAAAAGATGTGTGTACAAAGTGTTTTACCAGGTGATTGATTAAAAGGTGTGTGTACAAAGTGTTACAGCAGGTGATTGATTAAAAGGTGTGTGTACAAAGTGTTATACCAGGTGATTGATTAAAAGGTGTGTGTACAAAGTGTTATACCAGGTGATTGATTAAAAGGTGTGTGTACAAAGTGTTATAAGAGGTGAGTGATTAACGGTTGTGTGTACAAAGTGTTATACCAGGTGATTTATTAATAAAAGGTGTGTGTACAAAGTGCTATACTAGGTGATTGATTAAAAGGTGTGTGTATAAAGTGTTACAGTGGGTGATTGATTAAAAGATGTGTGTACACATTGTTATAGCAGGTGATTGATTAAAAGGTGGGTGTACAAAGTGTTATACCAGGTGATTGATTAAAAGGTGTGTGTACGAAGTGTTATACCAGGTGATTTATTAAAAGGTGTGTGTACAAAGTGTTATACAAGGTGATTGATTAAAAGGTGTGTGTACAAAGTGTTATACTGGGTGATTGATTAAAAGGTGTGTGTACAAAGTGTTATACCGTGTGATTGATTAAAAGGTGTGTGTACAAAGTGTTATACCGGGTGATTGATTAAAAGGTGTGTGTACAAAGCGCTATAGCAGGTGATTGATTAAAAGATGTGTGTACAAAGTGTTATACCAGGTGATTGATTAAAAGGTGTGTGTACAAAATGTTATAGCAGGTGATAGATTAAAAGGTGTGTGTACAAAGTGTTATAGCAGGTGATTGATTAAAAGGTGGGTGTACAAAGTGTTATACCAGGTGATTGATTAAAAGGTATGTGTACGAAGTGTTACAGCAGGTGATTTATTAAATGGTGTGTGTACAAAGTGTTATACAAGGTGATTGATTAAAAGGTGTGTGTACAAAGTGTTATACTGGGTGATTGATTAAAAGGTGTGTGTGTACAAAGTGCTATAGCAGGTGATTGATTAAAAGATGTGTGTACAAAGTGTTACAGTAGGTGATTGATTAAAAGATGTGTGTACAACGTGTTATAGCAGGTGATTGATTAAAACGTGTGTGTACAAAGTGTTATACCGGGTGATTGATTAAAAGGAGTGTGTACAAAGTGCTATAGCATGTGATTGATTAAAAGATGTGTGTACAAAGTGTTATACCAGCTGATTGATTAAAAGGTGTGTGTACAAAGTGTTATACCAGGTGATTGATTAAAAGGTGTGTGCACAAAGTATTATAGCAGGTGATTGATTAAAAGGTATGTGTACAAAGTGTTATACCAGGTGATCGATTAAAAGGTGTGTGTACAAAGTGTTATAGCAGGTGATTGATTAAAAGATGTGTGTACAAAGTGTTACAGTAGGTGATTGATTAAAAGATGTGTGTACAAAGTGTTATACCAGGTGATTGATTAAAAGGTGTGTGTACAAAGTGCTATAGCAGGTGATTGATTAAAAGATGTGTGTACAAAGTGTTACAGTAGGTGATTGATTAAAAGATGTGTGTACAAAGTGTTATACCAGGTGATTGATTAAAAGGTGTGTGCACAAAGTATTATAGCAGGTGATTGATTAAAAGGTCTGTGTACAAACTGTTATACCAGGTGATCGATTAAAAGGTGTGTGTACAAAGTTCTATACCAGGTGACTGATTAAAAGGTGTGTGTACAAAGTGTTACAGTAGGTGATTGATTAAAAGATGTGTGTACAAAGTGCTATAGTAGGTGATTGATTAAAAGGTGGGTGTACAAAGTGTTATACCAAGTGATTGATTAAAAGGTGTGTGTACAAAGTGTTATAACAGGTGAGTGATTAAAAGATGTGTGTACAAAGTGCTATAGCAGGTGATTGATTAAAAGGTGTGTACAAAGTGTTATACCAGGTGATTGATTAAAAGGTGTGTGTACAAAGTGTTATAACAGGTGAGTGATTAAAAGGTGTGTGTACAAAGTGTTAGAGCAGGTGATTGATTAAAAGATGTGTGTACAAAGTATTTTACCAGGTGATTGATTAAAAGGTGTGTGTACAGTGTTACAGCAGGTGATTGATTAAAAGGTGTGTGTACAAAGTGTTATACCAGGTGATTGATTAAAAGGTGTGTGTACAAAGTGTTATAAGAGGTGAGTGATTAACGGTTGTGTGTACAAAGTGTTATACCAGGTGATTTATTAATAAAAGGTGTGTGTACAAAGTGCTATACTAGGTGATTGATTAAAACGTGTGTGTACAGTGTTACAGTGGGTGATTGATTAAAAGATGTGTGTACAGTGTTACAGTGGGTGATTGATTAAAAGATGTGTGTACACAGTGTTATACCAGGTGATTGATTAAAAGGTGTGTGTACGAAGTGTTATACCGGGTGATTGATTAAAAGGTGTGTGTACAAAGTGTTATACCAGGTGATTGATTAAAAGATGTGTGTACAAAGTGTTACAGCAGGTGATTTATTAAAAGGTGTGTGTACAACGTGTTATACTGGGTGATTGATTAAAAGGTGTGTGTACAAAGTGTTATACTGGGTGATTGATTAAAAGGTGTGTGTACAAAGTGTTATACCGGGTGATTGATTAAAAGGTGTGTGTACAAAGTGCTATAGCAGGTGATTGATTTAAAGATGAGTGTACAAAGTGTTATACCAGGTGATTGATTAAAAGGTGTGTGTACAAAATGTTATAGCAGGTGATAGATTAAAAGGTGTGTGTACAAAGTGTTATAGCAGGTGATTGATTAAAAGGTGGGTGTACAAAGTGTTATACCAGGTGATTGATTAAAAGGTATGTGTACGAAGTGTTACAGCAGGTGATTTATTAAAAGGTGTGTGTACAAAGTGTTATACAAGGTGATTGATTAAAAGGTGTGTGTACAAAGTGTTATACTGGGTGATTGATTAAAAGGTGTGTGTACAAAGTGCTATAGCAGGTGATTGATTAAAAGATGTGTGTACAAAGTGATACAGTAGGTGATTGATTAAAAGATGTGTGTACAAAGTGTTATACCAGGTGATTGATTAAAAGGTGTGTGTACAAAGTGTTATAGCAGGTGATAGATTAAAAGGTGTGTGTACAAAGTGTTATAGCAGGTGATTGATTAAAAGGTGGGTGTACAAAGTGTTATACCAGGTGATTGATTAAAAGGTATGTGTACAAAGTGTTATACCAGGTGATTTATTAAAAGGTGTGTGTACAAAGTGTTATACAAGGTGATTGATTAAAAGGTGTGTGTACAAAGTGTTATACTGGGTGATTGATTAAAAGGTGTGTGTACAAAGTGCTATAGCAGGTGATTGATTAAAAGATGTGTGTACAAAGTGATACAGTAGGTGATTGATTAAAAGATGTGTGTACAAAGTGTTATACCAGGTGATTGATTAAAAGGTGTGTGTACAAAGTGTTACAGTAGGTGATTGATTAAAAGATGTGTGTACAAGGTGTTATACCGGGTGATTGATTAAAAGGTGTGTGTACAAAGTGTTATACCAGGTGATTGATTAAAAGATGTGTGTACAAAGTGTTACAGCAGGTGATTGATTAAAAGGTGTGTGTACAACGTGTTATACTGGGTGATTGATTAAAAGGTGTGTGTACAAAGTGTTATACTGGGTGATTGATTAAAAGGTGTGTGTACAAAGTGTTATACCGGGTGATTGATTAAAAGGTGTGTGTACAAAGTGCTATAGCAGGTGATTGATTTAAAGATGAGTGTACAAAGTGTTATACCAGGTGATTGATTAAAAGGTGTGTGTACAAAATGTTATAGCAGGTGATAGATTAAAAGGTGTGTGTACAAAGTGTTATAGCAGGTGATTGATTAAAAGGTGGGTGTACAAAGTGTTATACCAGGTGATTGATTAAAAGGTGTGTGTACGAAGTGTTACAGCAGGTGATTTATTAAAAGGTGTGTGTACAAAGTGTTATACAAGGTGATTGATTAAAAGGTGTGTGTACAAAGTGTTATACTGGGTGATTGATTAAAAGGTGTGTGTACAAAGTGCTATAGCAGGTGATTGATTAAAAGATGTGTGTACAAAGTGATACAGTAGGTGATTGATTAAAAGATGTGTGTACAAAGTGTTATACCAGGTGATTGATTAAAAGGTGTGTGTACAAAGTGTTATAAGAGGTGAGTGATTAAAAGATGTGTGTACAAAGTGTTATACCAGGTGATTTATTAATAAAAGGTGTGTGTACAAAGTGCTATACTAGGTGATTGATTAAAAGGAGTGTGTACAAAGTGCTATAGCAGGTGATTGATTAAAAGATGTGTGTACAAAGTGTTATACCAGGTGATTGATTAAAAGGTGTGTGTACAAAGTGTTATACCAGGTGATTGATTAAAAGGTGCGTGCACAAAGTATTATAGCAGGTGATTGATTAAAAGGTGTGTGTACAAAGTATTATACCAGGTGATTGATTAAAAGGTGTGTGTACAAAGTGTTATAGCAGGTGATTGATTAAAAGGTGTGTGTACAAAGTGCTATACCAGGTGATTGATTAAAAGGTGTGTACAAAGTGTTACAGTAGGTGATTGATTAAAAGATGTGGGTACAAAGTGCTATAGCAGGTGATTGATTAAAAGGTGGGTGTACAAAGTGTTATACCAAGTGATTGATTAAAAGGTGTGTGTACAAAGTGTTATACTGGGTGATTGATTAAAAGGTGTGTGTACAAAGTGTTATACCGGGTGATTGATTAAAAGGTGTGTGTACAAAGTGTTAGAGCTGGTGATTGATTAAAAGATGTGTGTACAAAGTGTTATACCAGGTGATTGATTAAAAGGTGTGTGTACAAAATGTTATAGCAGGTGATAGATTAAAAGGTGTGTGTACAAAGTGTTATAGCAGGTGATTGATTAAAAGGTGGGTGTACAAAGTGTTATACCAGGTGATTGATTAAAAGGTATGTGTACGAAGTGTTACAGCAGGTGATTTATTAAAAGGTGTGTGTACAAAGTGTTATACAAGGTGATTGATTAAAAGGTGTGTGTACAAAGTGTTATACTGGGTGATTGATTAAAAGGTGTGTGTACAAAGTGCTATAGCAGGTGATTGATTAAAAGATGTGTGTACAAAGTGATACAGTAGGTGATTGATTAAAAGATGTGTGTACAAAGTGTTATACCAGGTGATTGATTAAAAGGTGTGTGTACAAAGTGTTACAGTAGGTGATTGATTAAAAGATGTGTGTACAAGGTGTTATAGCAGGTGATTGATTAAAAGGTGTGTGTACAAAGTGTTATACCGGGTGATTGATTAAAAGGAGTGTGTACAAAGTGCTATAGCAGGTGATTGATTAAAAGATGTGTGTACAAAGTGTTATACCAGGTGATTGATTAAAAGGTGTGTGTACAAAGTGTTATACCAGGTGATTGATTAAAAGGTGCGTGCACAAAGTATTATAGCAGGTGATTGATTAAAAGGTCTGTGTACAAAGTATTATACCAGGTGATTGATTAAAAGGTGTGTGTACAAAGTGTTATAGCAGGTGATTGATTAAAAGGTGTGTGTACAAAGTGCTATACCAGGTGATTGATTAAAAGGTGTGTACAAAGTGTTACAGTAGGTGATTGATTAAAAGATGTGGGTACAAAGTGCTATAGCAGGTGATTGATTAAAAGGTGGGTGTACAAAGTGTTATACCAAGTGATTGATTAAAAGGTGTGTGTACAAAGTGTTACAGTAGTTGATTGATTAAAAGATGTGTGTACAAAGTGCTATAGCAGGTGATTGATTAAAAGGTGTGTGTACAAAGTGTTAGAGCTGGTGATTGATTAAAAGATGTGTGTACAAAGTGTTTTACCAGGTGATTGATTAAAAGGTGTGTGTACAAAGTGTTACAGCAGGTGATTGATTAAAAGGTGTGTGTACAAAGTGTTATACCAGGTGATTGATTAAAAGGTGTGTGTACAAAGTGTTATACCAGGTGATTGATTAAAAGGTGTGTGTACAAAGTGTAATAAGAGGTGAGTGATTAACGGTTGTGTGTACAAAGTGGTATACCAGGTGATTGATTAATAAAAGGTGTGTACAAAGTGCTATACTAGGTGATTGATTAAAAGGTGTGTGTATAAAGTGTTACAGTGGGTGATTGATTAAAAGATGTGTGTACACAGTGTTATAGCAGGTGATTGATTAAAAGGTGGGTGTACAAAGTGTTATACCAGGTGATTGATTAAAAGGTGTGTGTACGAAGTGTTATACCAGGTGATTTATTAAAAGGTGTGTGTACAGTGTTATACAAGGTGATTGATTAAAAGGTGTGTGTACAAAGTGTTATACTGGGTGATTGATTAAAAGGTGTGTGTACAAAGTGTTATACCGTGTGATTGATTAAAAGGTGTGTGTACAAAGTGCTATAGCAGGTGATTGATTAAAAGATGTGTGTACAAAGTGTTATACCAGGTGATTGATTAAAAGGTGTGTGTACAAACTGTTATAGCAGGTGATTGATTAAAAGGTGTGTGTACAAAGTGTTACAGTGGGTGATTGATTAAAAGATGTGTGTACAAAGTGTTATAGCAGGTGATTGATTAAAAGGTGGGTGTACAAAGTGTTATACCAGGTGATTGATTAAAAGGTGTGTGTACGAAGTGTTACAGCAGGTGATCTATTAAAAGGTGTGTGTACAAAGTGTTATACAAGGTGATTGATTAAAAGGTGTGTGTACAAAGTGTTATACTGGGTGATTGATTAAAAGGTGTGTGCACAAAGTGCTATAGCAGGTGATTGATTAAAAGATGTGTGTACAAAGTGTTACAGTAGGTGATTGATTAAAAGATGTGTGTACAACGTGTTATAGCAGGTGATTGATTAAAAGGTGTGTGTACAGTGTTATACCGGGTGATTGATTAAAAGGTGTGTGCACAAAGTATTATAGCAGGTGATTGATTAAAAGGTATGTGTACAAAGTGTTATACCAGGTGCTCGATTAAAAGGTGTGTGTACAAAGTGTTATAGCAGGTGATTGATTAAAAGGTGTGTACAAAGTGCTATACCAGGTGATTGATTAAAAGGTGTGTGTACAAAGTGTTACAGTAAGTGATTGATTAAAAGATGTGGGTACAAAGTGCTATAGCAGGTGATTGATTAAAAGGTGGGTGTACAAAGTGTTATACCAAGTGATTGATTAAAAGGTGTGTGTACAAAGTGTTACAGTAGTTGATTGATTAAAAGATGTGTGTACAAAGTGCTATAGCAGGTGATTGATTAAAAGGTGTGTGTACAAAGTGTTATACCAGGTGATTGATTAAAAGGTGTGTGTACAAAGTGTTATAACAGGTGAGTGATTAAAAGGTGTGTGTACAAAATGTTAGAGCAGGTGATTGATTAAAAGATGTGTGTACAAAGTGTTATACCAGGTGATTGATTAAAAGGTGTGTGTACACAGTGTTACAGCAGGTGATTGATTAAAAGGTGTGTGTACAAAGTGTTATACCAGGTGATTGATTAAAAGGTGTGTGTACAAAGTGTTATAAGAGGTGAGTGATTAACGGTTGTGTGTACAGTGTTATACCAGGTTATTGATTAATAAAAGGTGTGTGTACAAAGTGCTATACTAGGTGATTGATTCAAATGTGTGTGTACAAAGTGTCATAACAGGTGAGTGATTAAAAGGTATGAGTACGAAGTGTCACAGCAGGTGATTGATTAAAAGGTGTGTGTACAAAGTGTTATACCAGGTGATTGATTAAAAGGTGTGTGTACAAAGTGGTATTACCGGTGATTGATTAAAAGGTGTGTGTACATAGTGTTATAGTAGGTGATTGATTAAAAGGTGTGTGTGTACAAAGTATTACAGTCAATTAAGAGAATGGGATGTCAAGACGCCAATTTACTGTCCAGAATGGTTATTAACATATCAGACTCTAGAATAGTATACAGTACACAGCTCATAAATACATGTAGGTTAACCTGACAGAAACCTAACAGAAACATGTTAGTTAGGACTATTTTGAACACGATGTAAGTAATGTTCTGTTGGTTATTTTGGACTTAATTTGATTGCACAAGCCATTGCTGTCTTATGCTGCCTTAGCCCTTTAACACTCATACCAGCCAAAAACAGCTTCTGCAGTGGTCTTGATAAATCTCCATTTTCAGACCAAGAGAAGACTATCGTTGAAAATTTACCACTAGAATGACTGGCTTGATAACCAACCCAGTCATTCCAGTGATAAATTTTCTAAAATACTCTTCTCTTAGCCCATGGTCTGCAAATGTGCATTTTCTGAGATAATTGAAATTTTCCTACAAAGATTTGAGGGTTAACTGGTTAAGCAGCAATGACAATGTCTTTGAATCAAACTAAGTCCAAAATATTCAAAGTATATGTTATTTTATTTTAGAAACATATTACCTTATTTATGAGCTGTATTGTATGTGTACTATATGTACCTTTAAAGCATTGCATTCTCCTTGCGGATCCATGGCATCAATCAGGTCCGCGAAGAACTTCTTCCAACCAACACTTTTTATAGTATTATACAGCCTGCCTAATTGTTCTTTTGTTTCCGTCCAAACTGGAGAATTGAAAAAGTTCTGTATAGCCACTCGAACCTTTACGACGTCGCCATCTCCAGCAGTGATAGACATATTAAAATAGACCATTGAACCCCATAAGCTTAAATAAACTATTCCGAAGATAGTTAATTTTGATACTCGTGTACAATGTCCTTTTTGTGGACGGTTGTTGTCTTTTAATCTCCAGCCAGCTCCTTTCCATGATGCGCCGATTGATGACACAAGAACGCAATATATGAGATTCTCAGGAGCGTAAATGGCGGCTGGGAGTGCGAGTAATGAACCACTTAAACAGATCTTGAAACTACACATTTCCCGGCCGATGTTAGCGATGACGTACACACCTGAAAGAAAATCATAACAAGGAGCTATCAGAAAAGCAAACAGTACAGCTAACAAATATATTAACGTGTTTCAGAAATATGTTAGTTGTCTTCCAATCCAATGGACATTCCATTTTTCGCTATGCTCCACCCATCTCTAGCTAAGCTCCGCCCCCACACCTTGCTGGTGTTGAGATCTATCGATCTCTGAACTCCCTGACTAACCAATTTCCAGAAAACTATATAGGTAAGCTGTTGAATATTTTGGAACTAATTTGACTGGGTGCTGTTGCTGCCTATGGCAGAAACAGCACCTAGTCAAATTAGTTTCAAAATATTCAACAGCATGTTTATAAAATAGTACAGATATGCAATTCTTACAACATGTCGGACTATTAAGAGTTAAAGATGGGCTTAATAGAATGATTTATGACTTAATGATTATGACGTCATCCTACATGCCGCTTAGCTGAGTATGACGTCATATGACGTCAAATCATCGATGGATACACTGGAACTTTAGGTGAATATTCACCAGTATATTTGGCGTTGTCCTGGAAACATGTTACATTAGTTCCGAGTTGTACTGTATATAGAGCACAGAACAGGGGCTAAATTGTTTGCTTGTCTACCTGTCTCTCATTTTCTTTAATGATTTTGCTGACGACAGTCATAAAAATATCTACCTGTCCCAGGGACAGATCTGACTTCTGCAATGTTTTAGCCAATAGATTGGCCAAATACCATTTTTGTTAGCCAAATAGTAAATATTTTAGCCACATCTTTACTTCAATGTTACTTAAATGAAAATGTTTGCAGTCAGTGATCATCAGTTCATACAATCGATTCTAGAGTCGAGAGGCAATAGAATCTTACTATATAAGAAAGGTGTTGAATATTTTCGAACTAATTTTCAGTCATATTAGTTTCAAAATATTCAGCAAATTAAACAGGAATTTTTACTTTTGCTTTGCATTTGAAATGCTGGAATTAGTCAGGATATCTGTCAATGAAGAAAGTTAAATTAATTTTAATCATTAGCCAATGACTTAGCCAATTCTGCTTTTCATTAGTGAGATATGAGTTTTACTAGCATTTGGCCAATTCACCTTTCCAGAGTATCCATCTATCAATCAGATGTCATATGACATCATAATCAACTAAGTGGCATGATTCTATTTGTCCCGTCTTTAACTCTTAATAGTCTGACATGCTGTACGAATTGTATGTCTCTACTATTTAATAAACATGCTGTTAAATATTTTGAAACTAATTTGACTGGACACTGTTGCTGCCATAGGCAGCAACAGCGCCCAGTCAAATTAGTTCCAAAATATTCAATAGCTTACCTTTATAGTCTTTTGTAAATTGATAGTCAGAGAGATCAGAGATCGATTGATCCCAACATGAGTGAGGTGTGGGTGGAGGTTAGATAGAGATGGGCGGGGCAATGCTAAAATGGTGAAAATTCAAGCATTAACACTTACAACTCTATGTCAAAACTTTTATTTTTCAAATTAAATTAACCCTTTGACACTCATATCGAAAAGAAGGCTATTTCTTAAAATTTATCACTGGAATAACTGGCTCGATAATTAGTGGTAAATCTTCTAAACTAGTCTTCTTGGTCTGCAAATGAATATTTTCTATGATAAAATTGAAATTTTCTTGAATAAATTCGAGGGATAAAGGGGGTAGACTGGTGTTTATAAGCGAGATCACGGTTACAAGTAGAGCTATCAGGATAAACAGCACACTGTATGCATATAACACAGCTAGCATCTCCACCATGTTTAAGCATAGTGGGCTGGGAGTGAGTTACTGTTTAACCCTTCAATCCTAGAAATTAGTCAAGAACATTAAAATATTTGCCAATTGAATGTTTATTTTTGAGAATTTCCCACTAAATTAACTATTTATGTAGATGTTAGTGTATTAACGACAATGTATATTTATCATTATCTTTTTGTACAAAATTAGGCATATACTAGTTTAACGGCAACCCAAGGCCACAACAACCTCAAGTCAAATTAATTTCAAAATTTATAACTGAATATGTTAGCCAGCATAACCAGATTGAATGGTCAATGGTGGGCGAGAGAGAGAGAGAGAGAGAGAGAGAGAGAGAGAGAGAGAGAGAGAGAGAGAGAGAGAGAGAGAGAGAGAGAGAGAGAGAGAGAGAGAGAGAGCGAGAGAGAGAGAGAGAGAGACACAGAGAGAGAGAGAGAGAGAGAGAGAGAGAGAGAGAGAGAGAGAGAGAGAGAGAGAGAGAGAGAGATGGGACAGGGAGGGTGCGAGGATGGAGGGAGAGAGGGAGATGAAGGGGTGGCGGAGAGGATGGAGGGAGAGGCAGAGATGGAAGGGGGAGGGGAGGCAGGGAGAGACGATGGAGGAAGGGAGAGGGAGCAGAGAGGGAGATGAAGGGGGAGAGGGCGAGGGAGGGAGAGATGAAAGGGGAAGGAAGGCAGAGAGAGTGAGGGAGGGAGGAGGGAGGAGTGGCGAGAGGGAGGTATACGAAGGGGGATGGGATTACGGATGGGAGGTATGATATTAGAATTATCATATAGTGGCCATTTTAAGTTTGTTTTGCTATATTTAGGTTTATGTTTTCAACTCTGTGCCTGATGCAAGTGAATATTAAAACTATACCTGGCCGTATTTAATAGTCATTAATCTCATTACTGACCCATGCACCAGTTAATATGAGTGTTAAAGCACTGAAAGACTTAGCTACAGAAACAGTCCTGGAGTCAGTAAAAGTGGTATTCTACAGAACTCAAACATTTCAGACAAGCACACATCAAGAGTTAGCATAGAATTAACTAACCATTTAACACTCAAATCAGCCAAAAACAGCTTCTGCAGTGGTCATGAGAAATGCCCATTTGATGACCAATGGAAGATTATTTTTGAAACTTTACCACTGAAATGACTGGCTCGATAACCGAGTCAGTCATTCCAGTGGTAAAGCTTCAAAAATAGTCTTCTCTTCGTCTGCAAATGGACACTTTCTATGAAAAAATTCAAATTTTCTTGAATAAATTTGAGGGTTAAAGGGTTAATAGAACAGGATCAGAAAAGATACCATAATCATACAATTTTGAAAACGATATAAGAATGAAGGAAATTCCAATTTCCCTTTCTCCGAGATCTAACAATACTCACCATTCTATTACTTCTGATAACAGCTAGCCTGGATAACTGGGCCCTAGGACTATAGACTTAGTAAGCTTTACCGACTCCTGGAACCGGGTACTCGGCTCCCAACTGCCGAGTACCCGTTTGCCATGAAACTCATATTGTTCGCATAGCCACCAAACAAGAGATACCCATGGCTTGCCTCCGTGGGGCTGGGAGGCTGGGTCCGTAACAGAATGGTGAGTATTGTTAGATCTCGGAGAAAGGGAAATTGAAATTTCCTTCCTTCTCCTTCGATCAATACTCACCATTCTATTACTTCTGATATACACCAGATTTAGACAGTAACCTGGTGGGAAGGGGCAAGCCATCAATTGCTACTTTTGCCATTTGGAGAAAGAGCTAGACTTAAACTTGATTAATGGAGACCTAAAAGGACCATCAAGTTAACGGAACCGAATCACATTCGCATCACTGGCCCCCCACCCTTTTTTCTCCTAATAAAAGGGAGAGGACTCATGAACATGCATCTCGCCTGAAACACAAATATGTCAGGAGGGTTAACTGCTCTTTGCATATATTAGCCTGGGAATGAGCATGAATATATAAGATGAATGAACATGATATATAGACATAATACAAAAAACTCTCAATCTTGAATTACCTCATGATATTTGGATTTCAGACGTGGAGCCTCCAACCATTCACTGGTCCGTTCACTTTATCAGTGACACAATCTGGTTGACGTCCTCTTGCTCGACCATGTCTGCTTCTTAATTTTTTCTTACAAATGCCAAAAAATGGAGAAGAGCAGTGTGGTCGTACAACTATCGTTTCAAAACAGTAAAGCAAGTGGATTGGCGGAGTCTGACACATCCCTCATATAGTAATCCGTGAAAGAGGACTCACAGTGCCATTGTGCAACAGCCATGATGTCCTCTAATGGAACACCATTGTAAAAAAAAACCCCACCATTGTAAAGGGCGGTCGAGGCGGCTATTCCTCTAACATTGTGTGCCCTTGCGCATTGCACCTGGTGCCCAGTCGCAATCTCATGGGTAGTCTGAATGCATTTGACTACCCAACGAGAGAGAGAATCCATGGATGCGGCGTCATATGGCTGCTTATGGCAGATCCACAGATGTCTATCATTCGACCGTAACGAGTCTGTCCATTTTTTGTACTTAGTCAAAGCATGGACTGGGCACCAGACACTGGCATCACGATCAAACCTAGTTAGTTTCGGCATAATGATCGGTTTGCCGCGATATCTCAAAGATTGATTCTTTGACATAAACTCTGCTCTTGGCAGTAGACGCAGACCCTCTCCGGAAACAATAAATCGGTCCCTCTCTGCTGAAAGTGCTTGGATCTCACTGCGCCTTCTAGCTGAGGAAGCTGCCACTACAAAGACTGCCTTTAGAGTCAAATGCTTTAGACTAGCCGAACGCAACAGTTCGAAAGGGTGCTTGGCCAGTACATTAAGCACTAAAGATAGACTCCAGGCTGGAATGACTACCGGTTGTCTCGGTTGGCAATTGCTCATTCCCTTCACCATCACATTCAACTGGGCCACCTCTGGACTATCCCTGTTGGCTAGACAAGACATAACTGATGCCAAAGCTGACTTGTATCCAGCAATTATGACAGGAGCTAGACCTGAAAAGAACAGCTCACAGAGAAAGTCTGCTATTTGCTGAATAGTGGATTGAAAGGCATCAATACCCTTTCCTTCACACCAGTCTGCAAATCTGTTAACCTTGTTGTCATATGACTTGAAGGTTGACCTCCTCCTCGCAGCTGCGATGAAATTTGCAGCTTGTCGAGAAAAGCCTTCCGACGTGGAGCGTTGTTTGATAACATCCACGCAGTCAATTTGAACATTTCGGGACCCTCGTGTAGGAAGCATCCCTTGGCCTGGGAGATTATGTTCGGAATCTTGGGTGACTGCACTGGATTGTCCACCAGCAGATCTAGAAGATCCGTGAACCACGCCCTGCTGGGCCAAAATGGCGCTATTAGCAGGACCAGGCACGGTTCCTCCCTGATCTTCACCAATATCTTCGGTAGAAGAATGGTGGGTGGGTACGCGTAAGCGTGCATCCCTCTCCAGCTTATCGCCAGAGAGTCTGTATCGATGGCATTTAGATCTGGAATCAGCGAGACATAAGTCATGATTTGAGCATTTTCCTTTGTGGCGAACAAGTCCATGTTGGGTTTGCCCCAATGCTCGAAGATCCTGTGAAGAACTGGAGGGTTGAGAGACCATTCTGTGGGCAGAATTCTCTGTCTCCGAGACAAAGCATCCGCCAGAATGTTCAATCGCCCAGGAATGTGTAATTCCTGCACCATTGAATCAAGTGCCACACTTTGATACATAGTGTGGGTGACTTAGTCCCGCCTTGGCGATTTATGTATGATACTACTGTCGAATTGTCCGACCGTATCAATATCGCCTTGCCCTGACTTTTGGAAGAAACTTTTCCAATGCCAGTTCCACTGCCATCATTTCCAACAGATTGATATGCAGCTGGCTCTTTTGGAGAGTCCATGTGCCCGAGACCTGGTGTTCTCCCAGGCAGGCCCCCCCCCCCCCCATCCCTCCGCCGATGCATCCGTGTACACGGACAGCTGGCGGTGGGGTAGGTGCAGCGGAACCCTCACTAGGAGATTCTGACGCTTTTTCCACCATACAAGATGCGACATTATTGGCTCCAAAACTGGCACAGTTTTGACAGGGGTTCTGTTCTCCGTTTCCACAGAGACATCAGATACAACTGGATAGGTCTTCGCATCAGAGCAGCATACAGGATTACCTGCTCCATGGAGACCATCATGCCCAGCATCTGAAGAAACTGCCTCGCCTGAATGTGGTTTCCCAATCGAAAACTCTTGAGGATGGCTAAAAGAGACACCACTCTGGGCTCTGCCGGGTAAACCCTGCCCTTGAGATCGAATCGCATCCCTAAATAAACGAAATGTTGAGTGAGTGTCAACTCGGATTTCTCCTTGTTGACGATCCAGCCTAGATCTGAAAGTAACTTCAGAGTCAGAGCTGTATCCACCTCTAACCTGGCTGATGTGTCTGCTTTGATCAGCCAGTCGTCTATGTAGGTGTGAAGCGCCACGTTCTTTTCTGAGAAATGCTGTCACCACAAGGACCACTCTGGTGAAAACCCGTGGAGCTGTCGACAGGCCAAATGGGAGGACTACAAACTCCCACACTTGATTCTAAAACGCAAATCTCAAAAAAATCTGTGACAACTCCTGTTCATTGGAATGTGGAAATATGCATCTTTCAGATCGATCGATACACACCACATTCCCTTCCTCAATCCTGCCATTACTGACCTCGGAGTTTCCATCTGAAACCGAGGCATATGGATAAACCAATTTAATGGCCTGAGATTGAGTACGGGTCTCCATCCCCCTGTGCTCTTGGGGACAAGGAACATGTTTGAATAGAAGCCTGGAGTGTTCCGGTTTGCTGGTTTTATTACTCCCCTCAGAAGCAAACCTGACACTTCGTTTTGAATGGCTTCTAACTTGTCTGGTTCCCTTTGGTACGGGTGTCCAGACAGGTGCCAAAGACAGATTCTGTGGTGGAAAATCCCACCACTCCGGCATGTACCGCTGGGATAGCCATCCCAGGACCAGACTGTCTGATGTCACACCTCGCCAAGCCTCGACGAAACTCATGAGCCTTCCACCCACTATAGACGCATCGACGCCTAATGCGGGTATCTGGCTCGCGATCCGCTCCCCCTCTCTTGACGAGAGAGAGTGAGAACCATTTTGGTCTTGGCCGGTCCTAACTGGCACTGCTGTTCCTGTCACACAGGTGCGGTCCAGGCAGATACGAAGGGAGCCCTCGTACCATCAGGTACGATCCTCTCCCTTCTTTCCGACTTAGAGGACTTACCCTTCCCCTTCCCGCCTCTCGGGCGATCAAGAGCAACATTGGGGAGGGTAGGGGCCTCCACAACCTTCTTGGCCTTCTTCGCCGGGAGGCGGCTGAAAAGATCCAGTAGAAGCAGAAGCAGCACTAGGCTTAGCTTTCGCCTTGCTTTTGTGCTTATTCTGCTTCTTAGAAGGTTGCCCGGTTAGCAGCTTGGCTACAGCGCCTAGTGTGTACGCCTGATGCACTAGCTCTAGCTGCAGATTAACCGCCAACCGATTCTGCGTGATGTTGGCCGTGTCTTCTAAGATGGCCCACGCTTGGCCAACAAAGATGCTAGGGCCAGAAAGGGGCGTCCCAAGAAGACGCTCCCTAACAGTAGTAGCTGGACGCATATGGTCAAGGACCATCTGTCTCCTAGACTTCGTTACACGCACTTGCACCCTTGCCAATGCGTCCATAGACAGCACCCGGCCGTCATTAACACATGAAAGCGCCACAGGGTGGCCTGCCCCCGCTTCAGCCCACACCGACTGCAGAAGGCGATAAGAATGGTTGACAGCACTCATGGCTGCCCTCACCCCCATATCGCATAGGGACAGGACTTCGTCTTGGTGTAACTGAGACTTGTCCACCAGCGCTGGGGCGGGGCCACCCGCTCCAGCACTCTGGACACAACATCGTCGTCGTGTCGTG